>CM070826.1:10260444-10632944 GCA_036326025.1 Chrosomus eos
AATTCGCTGATAACGTATAATGTCTGCGTGAACAGGCATTAGTATGCCAGTATGCGTAGTGGTATGCAAACACACATTGACTGACAGCGAATACATTATCATTACACTCGGACCGAATGGAATGATTGAACGAACATTGTATGGTCCACACACAGACAATCTATATTTATAACATTTAGATGCTTAACATAGTGATTGCTATCAGGATATGAGGAGAATTTCAACCAGCATAACAACATATTTTCTATAGAATCACCTATTGCACCTTTAATTAACAGGAAGTGTGCTTTTATGAATCTAGAGTTAATTATTATGATTTAGGACTAGGTGAAACAATCCCCTGTTTAAGACCTGAGGTATGAGTGGTGACGATGCATCCATCGGAGTGGTGACAGGTTTTAGGTCTGAGTCGTAACAACGCATCCATTGGAATTATTTCCTCACTGTGGTAATGGTTTAGTGGGATTAGAATGGGGGTTAAGCTTCATTGGGGTCATCAGGTGGGCACCCCCCTTCTCTGGTGTTTCAATGATAGGCCCACGACACCTCCAGAGGGCTCATCGGTAGCACCTGGCGTCCCAGGTGTGCCCCCCTCTGCTTTAACCCTTACCTGCCACAGTTGGTATTAGGGGCCCAGTTGGAGTCTCCCCTTTTCACCCATATCCATCGGCTTGCTTCTTCTGCTGCACCTGAGAGGGCTTTGATGGTTTGGCGTAGGGTTTGGCTTCGCACCCCCAGTTCCTTAAGCAGCCTGATGGTTGACTTGCCCACGAAGCCTCTGCAGCCAACTTCCACTGGGCAAACCTTGGATTTCCATCCGCGTTGCTCAGCATCAGCTGCCAGTTCGGTGTACTTAAGTCTCTTGCGCTCAAATGCCTCCTCTACAGCATCCTCCCAGGGAACGGTAAGCTCTATTATGTACACGATGTGGAGTGATGGGGACCAGAGCACGAGGTCTGGTCTTAGGTTCGTTGTGGCAATCTCAGAAGGGAAGTAAAGCCTTTGGTTCAAATCTGCCACCAATTTCCAGTCTCGAGCCTTTCCGAGCTGGCCGCTAATCGTTGTTGTATAGCCTTTGGCTGTCTTTACCCCTTCTCGAATGAACTCCCTTGCATATGAGGGATGGAATGATGGAGGAGGCAGAGCATTGTTCTTTAGTCGTCTGCTCTCCAAGGTGGCTGCTAGACACTTCAGGACATGGTTGTGCCGCCAGGTATAGCGGCCTTGTGACAAGCTTGTCTTGCATCCAACCAGAATGTGTTTGAGGTTTGCGGGGGATGGACAGAGGGGGCACGTTGGGTCTTCTCCGTACCACTGGTTGAGGTTTGAGGGGGAAGGCAAGACGTCGTACGTTGCACGTAAGATGAAGCTGATGTGAAATGCTTCCATGCTCATCAGCTCCCTCCAAGATAACTTTCTCCTCTCAACTCCCTCCCATCTCATCCACTGCCCTTGCTTGGCTTGTGAAACAGCCTTTGCACACCTCGTTGCCTGCTCGTGCCGTCGCACCTACTCGACAACCAGCCGTCGCCGCTGAGCTGAATCTAGAGTGAATGTTATACCTTGCTTGTTCTTCAGACAGACTTTCTACAGGTTTCTACAACAATTGCACCGTTTGAAATATCTTGGTGCAGGACGACTATGAAAATAAAAACACTTTTGTTGAACATTCGAAGGATGGGAAAGAGCAGCGATTCGAGAAGAATGTGGTGCTCTTCAGAAAGACACACTTCAGTGTGCATCATGATGAACAGAACACAAAACAATAGATAATTGAGCCAAATTACATTTTGAATTATAATGGGGTGGAAAACCACATTTTAAGCTTTTATGCTAACTTTAAGAGAGTATATTTAAAACAAACACAAAAGTGTGTACTGATAATGAATGGTTCTCAAGTATATAATGATTATTTTACTGTAATATTACAATTTCTTTACATTGTATTTTCTGATTTCTATACAATATCCTCCACTTGAAATAAATTACTTAAACACTATAGCACATGAGTGACAATTTGTTGAGCCACCAAAAACAAAAAAACATTTCATACATATTTGTTACATATTAAATGCAGGTAAAGGTTTAAGACAGACATGTTACAAAACAGCTTACACAGAGAATATTTACTGTTTTCTTTTAATGACTACAACAGCAAAGGCTAAAATAATGCTTATAAACTGAATGAACAATAACACAAACAGAGCTCTTCCAAAGTGCTTCCTTGTGCAAGAGTATACTAAAATATGTAATATAAAGTTAAACTGCAATACAAGTACATATTAATGTGGAAATAGCCCAGTCTTACAATTTATGGCACTGCTGTTTAGTTAAAAAATACTGTATTTAAATGGATCCACTGCGCAATAAACAAAAACAATATCATAATTTTACATGTGATCTGATAAAAAAGAAGTGTGGTTATGATGCACGTTAAAACATGAATTGTTAAAAACAAAAAGTTACAAAATAATGTAAAGGGAGCTCTCTATAATGATAAAGTTAGATGGATTTTATGAATTGTAATATGCAAAGGAGATATAAAAACAGCGGCTTGCATGTGTAACAAAAGCTTCAAGAATTTGATGAATTATGAAACGTTGACACAGACTGTGCAATTGGACATACTTTCTACATCCTTCATTGCCTGTACAAGCAAGGGGTGTTAAAATTACATTACATTACAAAAATAGTTATCTACTGCTTCTGATTACTCAATATACTTTTTGTAAACCAAATTCAAAATGCAAATCTAAAAAAAAAAAAAAAAAAAAACTATAAGATAAAACATTGACATCTTGACTGTAAACCCGAGTTTGGCACTTTAATACAAATGGGTTAACATGAAAGTGACAAAACTTTCTTCTTGGCATCAGCAACGACCTTCTAGTGGATCATGGGAAAAGACAGTGCCCTCTACTGTTAGTCCCATTTTGAACCCCTCCTGGAGAGCAAAAACAACAGGAAAACCAAGGTCTTTTATTATTACATCTAAACAACCCAAAACCTTCTAAAACACCCACATTATACAAAAACATTTAAAGCAGGGCATGAGGAAGATGAAAATGACAAAGGGCTTAATGTTTGGGTGTAAATCATTTATCTTGCGTCATTTACAGGGATAGTTCAAATAATAAAAAAATTAAAGAGTCAATTTACTCACTCTCATGTTGCTCCAAACCGGTGTGATTTTCTTCGTCCCAAAGAACACTGACACTGATTTTTTTCATACAATGTAAGTAAATGGTGACTAGGAGCCATCAAGGTTAAAAAACGATAAAAAGCCACAGAATGAAATTTAAAGGTCCAATATGTAAGAATTTTGTAATAAAATATCCAAAAATCACTTGCACAGTGTGATATATTTCCTGCAGTTGTCTCCTTACAATATCCCAAAAGTCTCCAAAGATTTTTTATTTCAGAGAAATTCCAATTTTAAATAAGCGGCCGTCCCGGAAAAAAATGTCGCCTGTCAATGACACAATATCCGCGCTATACTCGGTTTCCGCTCGAAATGCCATAGCCATGATGTAACCATGGCGACAGACATGGACAACTGCGTAATGCGTGACGTTTAGCGGCACAAAGTTCTTGTTTCTTTCAAACATAAACCATAGCAAGCAGACTTTGGGACAAACAAGGAGAACTAAATGAGGATCAATATCAGCGTGGCGTTTTTGAGATGCTGAGAGCTCCACGTCCACGACTAACTTGGACTCGACAGAGCTTCACGATTCACGACTTGACAATTTTATTAGACAGGTGAGAAAATGTACATAAAACAAATCAATGTTAACGTTAGCTCAACATGATGACATTTTAGAATATGGTCAGTACATTTGTCTAATCTTGATCTAGTTGCTAGTTTCGTATAGAAAATGAACTAACACGTAGAATAACATTATAACTTTCAACACACATTTAAATGCCGTTTAGTGTGATAGTGTAACGTTAGACCAAGTCAAAAAGCACTGCATTCCCTCACAAGTTTAATTCGTCTAATGTGAGTAATCCAGCACTTGCGTGTAGTTCTGTAGAATTAAATGTCCTTATTCCTTTATATCTGCGGGACTCGCGTGTGATATCTGTCTCTAGCAATCGCGACCTGCTTCATACCGCTGTAATGTTAAAAAACATGAGTGTTTTCACTCATTCATAAACATTATTAGATCCATCAGCTTGACAGCAAGTCCCATCATTCAGCTCGTCACTGCGTCATAAAACATACGCATTTGTTATTGTTGGAAACTGCGCCCTCTTGTAGCCAAAAAAGCTACATATTGTACCTTTGACCAATTCCAAAGTTAATCTTTTGTCATAGCTCTCAAATTTCATTTGGCCAATTTGAATATGTATATATTTATGTTTGGCAATGACATTAAACATATTACCATCACAAACAACTGATTCAACAATTTGGTTTGTACCACACACAAAACTACTGTACGGCTTTAGAAGACTTGGTAGATTGGATTCAAGTTTAAGTAAACCAGTCACCATTTATTTTCAATGCATGGAAAAGAGAAGTGTGGACATGAAGAAAATGAGGGTGAGAAATGGACAGAATTTTTTTTAATGAACTATCCATTTAAAAAGGTTAAGCATGCCAAATTAGGCCTCAGCATTATGCTATCTGAAAAAAATGAAACGGTCTCAAAAATACAAACCATCTTTGCCGCTGCAAGCAGAAAGAAAGCAAAGAGACGGAAAATGAAGTTGTTAGTTGAGCAAAACTGGCAAATGATATAAATGTTTAATGTAACTGCTCTGTATGCAAGATTTCCTGCATGTTAGTCTATTTTAATCGGGTTCAAAGCATACTTAACAAAAAAGCAAATTTAGCACTTCTCTTGAAAGTTTTGCATCCACATATACATATAGTACTACGGGCTTCCCTGGGACTGGCAGCAAACGGCTGCCCACTGCTCCGGGTGTGTGTGTTCACTGGCTTGCAGTGTGTGTGTGTGTGCACTACTCCAAATATGTGTGTTCTAAATTGGATGGGTTAAATGCAGAGAACAAATTTAGAGTATGGGTTACCATACTTAGCCTTCATGTCATAAAGAACTCAGTTCTCTTGTATGGTTTATTGTGCTTTAACTTTCAAGCTCATTGCAGTCTTTAGTTTCTCCTTAACCCATGTTTCCTTATTGCTCTAACATGTTACTAACTATAAGCGTGTGTGTGAGTTCACTACTCATTGCTCCCAATGTGTGTGCACTAAACTTGGATGGGTTAAATGCAGAGGATAAATTCCAATTATGGGTTACCATACTTGGAATTCACTTCACTTCTCTCACACCCAAGGCAAATCCAAGCTGAACATAAAACAAAACTTTATGAAATCATTATATAGTCCTTTTTGAATGAAGAGTGTCTTCACAGCTGCAGCAATGTCTGCCATCAGCTCCATTAGCTGCTCATTCACACCAGTCCATTTGCTAATAATTCACAGACATGCGGTCACCTGCATCTCATCCAGCTTAGATTGGATGTCGGGAGGAAAGTCAGCTGCCCCGCAGGTGAATGGGTCAAATGGCTCTGCACCAAATATGTCTCTCCCTAAAGAAGAAGAAGGGGAGTCTTTTTTCCTTCATTTTACATGCCACTAAATCTAACATCTATAATATATGACAGTAAAAAGACTGCCTACGCAACCTGACCTTATGGTTGAATGAGCCAACATTTTTGGTAAAGAAAAACATACTCATCTCTGTAGGCCTTGCTGGAGGTGGAGGGGCTGAGCCATTACTTGCTGGTAATGGAGCCAATGGGGGCATTGCAGAAAATGGAACCATGTCAAATATGTCAGTGGGGTTCTTCGGGGACATGCCGTTTCCCTGCAAATATGAATAATGAGTAGATGAGCAATCTGAAGAACACCTCATTTGAAAACCCTTTTCATTTGTTGAAACATAAGAATAAAGTGCTACATATAGAGTGGTGCAGGTATGACGTCCGAATCCGGAAGGGTTTTTGATTTATGTGTAAAATAAAGCCTATGGTAAGCATAACGTGATACTTTGACATTTTGTTCTACACCGTACATTGAACACACTCACTTGTCTAGTTACTTACTAAAAACATACGTTTTCAAAATGAACATAACTGCTTCAAAATTTGCTTTTTCACCATGGGTGTTCACTATAGGTCGTAGAGCAAAACGTCAAAGTATCGTCAAGTAATGTTTAGCACAGACTTTATTTTACACAAAAAATGTAACCTATAGGAAACCCAACGGAAAACCTCAAAGGAACCAGATTTTGACATCATACCTGTACAAAGTCAACATGAAATCAGAATAGACCATATTCAATAAATCAATCAAATAAAAAACTTCTTCGCTGAAGCTACAAATTTCTCACTTCCTCATCTTTTTCATGATCCAACCAATACCCAAATTATAAATTCAAGCCCCACCTTTTTTGCTTTAATAAATAGAATGACTTACTTGTAAATATGTCAACTTACAGAAGTAAAATGGGTCTTAGACAAAATTCATGACCACTTAAGGCTAGTTTAGACTGATCCAACAAAACCCAACAACCACTGGAATCTAGTGTTGGTGTTTGTTGAGGCTGTGTAACTAGCCTTTAAAATCTGAGGGAAAAACTTGTAAGCTGTGAAAGAAAAAAAAAGAAACAAACAACACCGAAAGCAACAACCAAGACCACAAATAGAGAGAGTAAACGGAAAAGTGCTTAACAGGAGGGCGAGGAACACTGGCTCCACCGGGAGGTTTTGACAGAGCAGGTTTAGCAGGTGGAGGAGTCAGAAGACCAGCAGAAAGGTTAGAGTCAGGTGAGCTCATTGGCGTTAGTGTAACAGAAGAGATTTCGAGACAAGAGAACGATGTCACGTTGTGACACCAGAAGAGAGATGAGGGTCTCTGAAGCATATAGGCCTCATTAGAAGAGTTAATGTGGAGAAGCTGTGGAAAGATCAGAACTAGTCAGCGGTGGTGTTCTAGTTTTCCTGCAGTTCTTTCTTTAAAAAGGGAAAAGCTCATGAGTTTAGAAAATATCTTTAGGCATAGCTGATGTCTATATGCAGCTAATTAATAGAATGGTAAAGGCAATTAGGCGCAATACTGACGAAGTCTATGCAGCGCTTACAGGAGGAACTTGAGCAATCATCAGCTGTTCCTCTAAGACTTGCAACTGCTTCTTCAACTCAGAATTTTCAGCTTCGAGATCTTGAATCTATAAAGACAGATATCAATTTGTCATACACAAATAGTCCTATTTGAGTCATTGAGTTATAACAACATTCTCTAACGATATATCATGCTCACTCTTTTCTGTAGGCCACCTATCTGTTTCCTTGTCTCTACGTCTTTTCCCCCGGACTCCAGAAACTTCTTGTACGCCAAATCGAATGCTTGGCCGATGGTCAGTGTTATCTCTTCTGCCTGGAATCGACAGATTAATTGCAGATGCTTTACATCATAAGCAGTATTTTGATTATTTGTCTTTTGAGACGCACTAAAGTTAAATCCATTTAATATAGTTATATAATATATTTTTGAATATAGCTATAAATATGAAAGAGGGACAGAATAATTTCATTAAAAATAATTAGGACTATTATCTGTTGTCTTACACATTTTTCACTGTCAAACACATAGCAGAGATGTTTGTTGGACTCTGAATCTTTACAAATGAATGTGAATATCCTTTTGTCCGTCTTATCATCTGCACAGAAGGATATCCTGTGCAACTGACAGTTGTACTGTACTTCCTGTGAAAAAGAAAACAGGATTAGAGACAGTATAGACAAAATATAGGGCATTTAGATAGATATGGGCATTCAGTGGAACCAAAAGTATTAGGACACACTTATAAAATATTTTTATGTCCTAAGGTGATTTTTTGGCAAATGTATAAAGTGAGTTCACCTCAGGTTCACATGGGTGTCCTAGCAGAGTAACCACAGGTGCAGTATATAATATTAACTATGAAGATGATCCACTAACATTTAACAACCAGAAAGTGTCCAAATGCTTTTTATAGGGCCATTATAGTCTCTTTAAATTGTGTCGAACATGAGCCATGTTGTTTGTTTCATAAATCAGTTTGTTAGCTATACACATACCTTTGATTTAAGATCTAATATTTTCACTCCGTAGATGGATATCTGTAATTCGACTTTTGGGATCTTCTGTCCCTCTGACTTCTTAATATGCCTCTGAAACTTCGAATAGAGAAAGACCACAATCACATTAAGAGAGATCAAATATGTATAATTTAAATGCGTCTTTCAATAGCATTTCTTATTTTATCAAAACCCCTTACAAACAATAATGTAAGGTAAGATTAAAGGGATAGTTCCCCCAAAAATGAAAACTCTGTCATCAATTACTCACCCTCATGTCGTTCAAAACCCGTAAGACTTTCGTTCATCTTTAGAATACGAAATCTGAAATCTGAGATATTTCTGTCCCTCCACTGACAGCTACTCAACTACCACTTTGGCGCTTCAAAAAGTTCATAAAGAGATCCATATGATCCATATCCCTAATCTATATGAATTGAGCGGTTTAGTCCAAATTTTCAAAAGAAACTCGATCCCTTTATAAGATGAACAGATTTAATTTAGGCTTTTATAGTTTCATTTCAATTAATAGTGCAGCTCTAATTCATATGGAGTAGTTTTACAATCTCTTTATGAACTTTTTGAAGCGCCAAAGTGGTAGTTGCGTAGCTGTCAGTGGAGGGACAGAAATATCTCAGATTTCATCAAAAAGATTTCGTATTCCGAAGATGAACGAAAGTCTTATGGGTTTGGAACGACATGAGGGTGAGTAATTGATGACGTTTTTGGGTGAACTAACCCTTTAAGAGAGGAGTGTTTATAAAATAGAGTTCTCTATGCATCATTAAAACAGCTGTGATCCAACACATAAGGTCTGTAACAGCTGGAGGGTGCTGCTGATATTACATCCTCTCAAGAGTAATACTACTTCCTGTTTCCAGATGAAAACAATGCGCCTATTGTGTGCAGCCAATGTGAAGCTAAAGTAACTTACCTTGAGCTTTCTGACAGCATCTTTCACGATTTCTGTACCTTTGGGTTGATCAACTTCTGTATTTCCCAGAAACTATAGGAGAAAAAAAAATATCCATAAATCAATCAAATAAAGTGTGTCAATGAAACAATAAGCTGTATGAATGAGATTTATTTTTTAACACAAGACAAACCACACCAGAAATTTTGTTTATTGTGCAGACATTCTCAGTTATTTTGGGTTCAACGATTAGATAATTTCATAATCATTCATAACCCAACATGAACAACACTACATTCAGCTTCCAACAGATGGAGCTATTGACCCTTTACCCAGTCCTTGTGGTCAAAATGCTGTGCTAGCCAATTTAACAAACATACCCTAATGGCTTACACCTTGCCAGTACTTCTTTAGTCTAATGGCTACTCTATTGAAATGAATAAATGAACAGTATTTTGTCAGTAACCAAAAAGATTTCCAGACTATACTTATGTGATTTTCATGTCTGACCTATTTTCACTCATTACATTAACTCAACATTTCACTCCCAAAAACTCTGATGAAGCTATAAACAGAATCTTTAAAAGGTCCCTCCACCTTAGCAAACACTAATTTCTGTGATTCAGTCATTACTGCTGGTCAGCCTCTTTCTAAGACTGCATTGAAAGTAATGGATTTATGATTAGTCCTACTCATTACACAGACAAGTGAAATGTGAAATACTATATTCTTCTGGTGGACAAGAACTGCACTATCTTCCAAACTGGAGTTAAACAAATCAGACCCCGTAAACGCATCTGCAGCACGTAGTTATGATGGATGTCGTCCACACTCAAGGGCAAGTGAGTACGGTGGAACAGAAAGTGAGGCAGGAGTGATAGATACACTACATTACACTGGGTGGAGAGTCTCTTGTTTCTGACGACTGTTCCCTGCTGGTCCGAATGTGCTCTTTTCTTGCCAAAGACATCCAGCCTTTGCTCATCTATCACCTCCTACATTGGCAGAATACCATTTTTTTCTTCTTTAATTCACTTTCTTTGTCTATTCTCTTCTCCTCTCCAAAGGCAGACAACACAGCTGAAACTTCAGCAGCTCTGAGAATCAAAATCCTTTTGTTTTCGGGAGGAATTCAGTAAGACATCTAAGAGTCACTGCTCGGGAGCAGACAGCTTCTGAACAGAAGATGAGTCTTTGGTGAAACGGAGCGTAAAACAGCACTGACAGTGTATACGAGATGTTCTTTCCCACAAGAAGTTTGATGAATAACAAAAGAGACACATACAAATTCATTGTTTTGTGAAAATACTGCAAAAAAAAAAGAAAAAAAAAAGACAATTGATATAGCGTTTGCATTGATCCTTCCATTTAGGCTGTCTCTGTTTACACTTCTGGATATTTGTTGTATTTTTTTTTCTTTCATTTGTTGTACAATTCCTGCATTTATGACGACAAGCATTAAAGTCAACATGAAATAAAAACTGACCCCATTTTCTTTCTTCATACATACAGTAGGCCTATTTCTGGTTTTATTCTGCAAGCTTCACTGTTATTTCACATAAAGCCAAGCAATTTATTGTCAGTTCATAGTACAAAAGTTTTTGTACTAAGGCTGTTACATTTTTATACATGAACTAAATATATTTAATATATATGTATAAAAAATATACAAAAATTAAATAAATTTGGTTATAAATGAAAAAAGATAGATATACATACTACCGTTCAAAACTTGTCAAGTCTTTTTTTTAAATGAATAGTTGAATAGTTCAGACAGAAAGCCTTAAAGCTGCAGTCCGTAGCATTTTCCCTTTTTGTCGCCATCTCTGTGTTCGAAATCTGTAACTGCATTCGCGGAATTATCATTTACGTGGGTTGTAAATCGGCATGAAACAGCGCAGATGAACACAGTGTTTTGAGGCGAGTGCTGCTGTCAATCACCGCGCTGTGTGGATACTGTCATTCAGAATCACAGATTCACTTTTTGAAAGCTTGACCAACATAAGAATTTTCACCGGAAAATGTCTTCTGGACAAGTGAGTAACATCCATTTTTGTCAGGGGGGGGAGGGGGAAGCATTCGACATGACAAGCGATCGTTAGATTTAATCAGCGCGATTTACAGCAACCGTGCAAATCATAGCCTACTTAAATTTGTTCTCAAATTGTTCATGTTAACAACATCATCATTGCGTGACTAACGTTATTAAATGTGTTTTATGATTACCTGTGTAACGTTAGTTCAGAAATCAAATTCTCCATAATAGCTAAACGAGAAAGGCACAACAAAGGAAACTCCATAACTGTGTGAATTTCACTGTGTGAAAACTTACTGTTACACGATTGAACTATTGAAATGTCTTACTTGTTCAGCAGAAAAAGCCGTCTCTTCTTCCGTTTCGAAGCCCTTCGGGAGTTCACGCACCTTTCAAAAGCCCCACCGATGTGTAGATAATCCTTGTGTTGGCATGAGACGGTTTCTTTCTCTTTCCACCTTAAATCCGAAGTACGAAGTCTTTTGGGTTTTAGAACTGGTTAATCTCCAGTTGACACTGATGATTGTTGTTTGGATCTTTCTGGATCCGCCATAAGTTTAATCATGTAAAGTGTTGCGAGAAAAGCCTATCTCTACATCTCCTCACGCGCAGTATAGCCGGCTAGCCGAAACTCTTTCTTTATGTGTACGGATGTGACGTAATGATGCAAAGACATGCTCGAATTTCCCGCGAAAACCCACCAGTACCACTGGAATTAAAATCATTATTACAAGCTAACCGTTTTGAATCTAGCTATGGCAAGCAGATAGTTTTGAACACTGGCTGAAGATGTTTTTTTTTAAATAATTAATTTGGATTATTTTTAACTTAAAAATGTTACGGACAGCAGATTTAAAATTATCAGATGATAAGATATTTATAAACATTACAAAAATCTCAAATAAATGCTGTTCTTTTTAACTTTCTATTAACCAAAGAATCCTAAAAAATAAAAAATTGTAAATGGGATAGACTAAAGCATCTTTGGTGTTTCCATGAAAATCGAGGCTAACGCGGATATGACGTCATTGACAAGCGATGCAATGACACTGGCCGTTACATTGGTTAAAACTGATGATTTCTCTGGATTTAAACATTGTTGGAAATATTTGGGATAATGCAAGTACACAAGTTTATAAAATATATAACATTGCTCTAGTGTTTTTTGGATATTTTAATCCAAAAATCTTACATATTGTGCCTTTAAAACAAAAAATGTAAAACAAACATTAATTGCAATAATATTTCACAATGTTTTACCATATTTTAATTAAATAAATGCAACCTCGTTGGGATAATCCTTTCAAAAAGATGTACTGACCCCAAACTTTTGAAAAGCCATACATTTTAAGAGAAAAATATTTAGTGGAAAAAGAGGTTCATAACACATACCTTGACATTGTATGCTATAAAATGCTTGGCCAGAGCTTCTGGAGTGTGCATCCATGATTTATCTAGAAAGAGACATAACACCATTAAACTTAATAAAGCACTTTATGAAGTACGCAATATCTTAATGATATACAATGTTTCAGACAAACAGTCTATAAAAAGGAGTCAGTCCTTTAAACCAGCTGCGGTTCAGACCTAAATTCTAGTGCAAATGTGTATAAACAGCAAAAAACAGTTATTATAAAAGATTATGTATCAACCAACTGTTAACTCTTACTGTGGTACTCCTCGAGTCCTTACATAACTGTTAAATAAAGCAATTTCAAAGACTGTCAAAGAAGAACAGCCAGAAGCCTGTGCACAAGAAGGATTTCAGCTAATACTGCAGTGTATTGTAGCTCAACCTGACTTTTCAAAAGGGGAATTACTGGAATTGTCCTTAAAGGAGTGCAGACAGGGGGTCAGATGTGATGGACAGGAGACACTGCTGTGCCTGTGCTTGTGTGACAGCTTAGAGGAAACTGCAAGGCCTAACTGTGACAAACAAGCCGCAGGAGTCACAACATTCAGAGTGCCTGCCGATTTACTCGGCATCAACACCAGGAGCTCATGAACGGAGATAGCCACACCATTGTGTGTCCGAAATCACTCCCTATTCCCTATATAGTACATATCGGGTGTCAGCCGTTTGACCAACATTTGTAACTAATCACACTCTTTTTCCCCAATTCTTTCTTTAAACTTTGCTTTAATTGCTTCTGAGAAAGTGTTATGCAACAGTATTCTGGACATCGGCCATATAGCCATTTAGAGGGAAACAATGACCAATTAATCTCCCATTTAGCCAAGTATAACTCAGCCAGATCGAAATAAAAGACCCCTGAGGACTCAAAACCTCTTCTGGCATTCAAGAAAGCAGTGGTCGATTTTAATCAGCAGTTAATTGTAAATATACAGAAAAAGAAATGGCCTACGGACTGAAAAATGAGTAACTCCATTTCAAAACTTAGCCACACTTTTTAAGGCATTCAGAGCAATAAGGGGTTTAAATTGGTGAGTTATAGATATAACGTGTTATGTAGTCTACATGCACTTCAAAGTTAATTTTCAAGGTTCAAATGTTGTCGTATTTGATCTCATTCTTATCATGAATCAATTGCTTATTCAAAAATCTGCCAGTTTTTCTTCTTCCATGGATTGTCAGGGTATAGTTTGTACGCTGAGATTCCTCATAGAGTGTGATTCATAGGTCACATGAAGAAAGCACCTCAAAATGTCACACTGTCCTTCTTGCGTACATCCATGTGTAAGAACGGTAGGTGATCACAGTGGTGCAGAAACTGATGGCAAAGTGTCTGAAGAAATGCATTGCTTATTCTTATATTTTTTGAAGGGAAACCAATATGAATGGAGAATGCATCAGAGAAAAATCTGCCGAAAGGTCATTAGAGAAAGCACTGAAATATGTCAAAAGTTATTGTGTCTGTGGTGCCATCAAAACATTTCTGTGCATATCTGAGCATCTCGACTCTCTCTTTGCCCTTCTAATAGCAGGCTGAGCGTGTGTTGTGCATTTATTGAATTGAAAACGCGGCAAAATATCGATAATTTCCCCACACTATAATCAATGAGTGAACATCAAGTCTGCCAAATCATAACGTCTTGGCATATTCTTAACAGAATTACTCTGCAAGGGCTTCAGAGGAGCGTAAGAGCCTTGGTAGTCTCCATATCTAATTTAACAGCTCACTGCTTTGATTCATGGAGCTCTGAATGGCAATAAGCGACGTTACAGCAACAATAAAATAAGAATGATCTATTAAAATAGTAATGCTTCCTTAAGCCACTTTAACAAACAGTAAAGAAATGCACTGGGAAGTGGGCACTAAGCCCTTGTTGTATTTCAATTGTAAATAGATTTATGTGTTGAAAACGGAGCGCAAGCACCTGAGCAATTTTTCATTAAAAGAAAGATTATGTTTTATCCATATTCGCAGGGTATTTCTGTCATCTCCAGCTACATGCTATGAAAGCCTGGAGGTATTAGCAATGTGATGATGACATGTTCAGAAATTTCTTTCTGCAAGCGTTTTGCAGGGAAATAAATAAAATGAAAGAAGATACAGAGACAGAAAAAGATGGCACAACTGTTACATGTAATATAAGTAATTAGGTAGTATTGTGTATAATTTAGCTAAGGTTATTTACAGGATACTGTGAAGTGTTTTGGGAATACTAGATTGTCACTAATTAACCAGCAGCACTCCCCAAACCTAATGATTTCTGAGCTTATAAAAGCATGAAAAAAAGACAAACAAATCATGTCAGAGATTATGCTAAATCTTTTGTGCTGTTTAGGCTATTCAAACTTATCATGTGTGGGTTCAAAACTGATTTTATTATGCTCTAAATAACAGACACTGTAGCTATTTAATGTTCTGTGTCTAGTAATTGGATGCATAAGTCTGGAAAGAATCTGGGTCCAATTATTTCTTTGTCATCACACAAACAGTGTTTCTGCCTTCAAGCTTTGTGAATTACCAACCATCTAATTCAGAAACTAGTCTATACCTGTTGAGTACGCGAACAGTATTTGAACCGGGAACTTTATATTTCATTATTCTATATTTTTTCAGCAGATAACCCTAAAGAATCAAAACATAATTTATTTGGTAACACGATTATTTGCAAACTATTAGTCAATATATTGCAGTCACATTGTTAATATATTAATATACAAATAGTGAGTTCTTCATTCATTGTCTGTAATTGTATTATTGTTTAATTACCTCATAAAAAAAATTATTAGTGTAATAGTAATGCATTTTATGCTTTGTTAACAACAATATTTAATTAACCTATTTTACTTGGTTAAATAACCAACCTAATTTGCTAAGTACAATTAACCCAATATGTGTTCTGCCCTACACTGATAAAAATGATTTTGTGGTGAAGTAAATACTACAGAAAAAAACAATGTAATTTATATGAAAAAGTTAAGGCAAGAATAAAAAAAACCAAAGTAAATTATATATTAGTACTCATACTTGGAATTAAGTAAACTCTACTTAACTAAGTTAAGTGAAAGTAACAAAAGAAAAAAAAGTAATTTTAACTTGGCTACTAAAAGGTTGAGTAATATTCTACTTAGTTGAAGTTTCCTTTGCAATACATTTCATTCAAACAATATAACATTGAATTAAACCACACTTTTAAAGTATATGCTTTACATAGTGAACGTTATTCAAGGTCCAGTGCATGATGGGAACACCAGTATCAGAAAAGTTTAGTAATGTTATAACGTTAATATTTACGCTTTCATTTCTACACGCTTGATTTGAGTACTAATATAGAATTTACTTTGTTTTTTAAATTCTTGCCTTAACTAACTTTTTCATGTAAATTACATCGTTTTTTTTTCTGTATATTTACTTCACCACAAAAATCCATGCATCCATCCATCCATCATTATCAACTTATAACTAGAAGATTTTATTAGGATGAGTTTTATGAGACAAATTATCATACATTAACTCTGAAAAAGGATAATAATAATTTATGACCAAAAAGAAACAATAAAGAAAGACATATTTACATTACCTAACAGAACAATGACGAATCACCCACCTTATTTTAAAGCAGGGTTGCATTAGTCAGACTCCATTAGACAGAAACCTCTTCTGTATCATCACATCAGAACTCACACTAGACACTGCTGGTAATGAATGCATGGCCATAAAATGATTACCGTCTCTCTCTGGTAAATGTTGCTATTGTTCATAAGCGGGCTGGATAGGCCTTTTTGTGTTAGTTGGAGAATGTAATGATGTCTTTCAGACAGATGGGCTATTGGTGTTCTCCACGGTCCAACAGCACTGTCTTGTGCACCAGAAAGAAAGGCGATTGTGACAGCAGGAACATCCATGCAAGGCAATAGAGGGAAATGTGTAGTGGCCGCAAGAGCTTTTTTCAGTGCCAAAATAATTACTTTGTTATGCCTAACCTCTTTATGAAATCAGATTACAACTTTTTCTGGATAAATGAGTAAATTGTAACTGAATGTAGTACACTACAGATGCACCAATATGCATGGTACAATACAATGATGAACAGTAGTTTAATCCATAATGATTTCTCATATTCAATGACATTGGTGATCAGCTATGGCCTACATAATATTATTAACAGTTCGTGAAAACATTAAGCCACCCTCAAATAATTAATCTCTATGTAATATACTTGAAAATTAATGTACTAATAATAAAAAAAAAATACCGCTATCGGTAACAGAAGGGCATTGGAAAAATGGTATTGTGCATTCCTATAATATATAATATAGTAAAATATAAACCTATAAAGCTAAATATAAACCTATAGTAGTAAACAAATGTGTTAGTCATCTGGGAATCTCTCTCTAAACATCACCCTATCTTCCATCATCCCAAGGGATTTAGCATTGGACAGCGCTTGCGATTATAGTCCATATCTTCAAAGCGAGCCCGACAGAGCAACAGGAGCTCCTAACACAGAAATATTACCAGTGCAATCCCTGCCATCTGGGATCGAAGACTGGCCAGTTGGGTTTATCACATCAAAGATCCATTAATTCATTTTGGAAAGAAGGGTGGGACAGGTGGTTGTAAAAAAAAACAGGCCTCTGGAGTCAGACAGGTTGTCTGCTCCAAGCCACTGAGAAATGACAGAAAGGGAGGAGAGACTAGGGGAGGAACAAAGAGAGGTTGAGAAAGAAAGAATAAGAGAGAGGTACAGGCAGACACCACTATGAAAAAAGGAGAGTCGGAATATTTTTTTTTATAAGGGTTTCTGTTACGACTGTCAATTTTAACATATTAATATAATGTGAATAATTATTCAAAAAAAGGCTAAGTAATAAGTTTCCCTGATCTGTAGTCAAATCTGTACTTTCTGCAATTTCAACCATCAGAGCAATTCAAGCTTGTTCACATTTAAATATTGATATATGTAAATAATACTGCCATTAATTGTGTAATTAATTTGGTTACATTTTTTAATCATCATCATCGTTTTTTAGTCATTAATCATTTTTGTATCGTTTGACAGCCATAAAGATTCTGTTCGATGGACAGACAGAGAAAAGAGAGGAAAGCAAGACAAAAAACAGGTACAACACATACCTTTTTTTCTGTTAAATGCCCGGTTCATGCTTGAAAACGCTCCGTCTTGGCTGCGATTTCCTGGAATGTGCCACTTCTACCTGCTGGGATGAGAGCATGGAAATTTACTCCATGGAGTCTGAGAAGTAGGACTACATGCTTCTAAAAAAAACAAAATTCTTTGAATTTGCCTTAAGGTTAAATCTCCTAGGGTTTGTTATTGCAGAAAATGTGATTGGGTTAAAAGCTATTGGGTTCACAAGAAATAACCCCTTTAAAAAAACAAATATCTCTTCTACAAAGAAGTACTACAGCAGGTAGGGGGAAAAACAGTCAAAACTATAAATATTATGGGTAACTATGCCCTTCATGGTTCAAATATTTGAATGTGTATTTGTGGATGATGGTAATGTACTCTCTAAGGGCCCATCCACACTACTACGTTTTAGTTTAGAAACGGAGACCTTTTGCTACGTTTGCACCTCCCGTCCAGACTAAAACGGCAAAAACTAAGACCTAAAATGGAGAAGTTTAGAAACGCTGCCGACCCCGTTTTGCGTTTTGAATCTCCGGAGGGCGTTTTAGTGAAGACGGGTTAAAACGGAGGACTTTAGAAACGATGAAGCAGAGCTCACGCTCGGCTCTCTGATTGGGTGTCATCAGTCATGGCGTATCCTTCCCTACCATACATAGGCCTACCTTTAGTGATTTCGTCTTTATTGTGGAGTACACCTTTCCCATTGTTGTGGCTTGCCCTGGCGATGGATAATGCTCCCGGTACCTCCAATATGTCGCCGTATTTGGTTTGCGATGACTCCCAGTCTGTGTTTTCTGCCGCCTTGGCTGTTTTGTATTCCCTTGTAACTTTAAGTAAAAGTTCCACCTCGTCGTTGGTCCATGAAAAGAAATCTCTGGTCTTCAACATTGCCAATATAGGTAACTTAGCTACTTTCTTCTTCGTCAAATCTGAGGAAGTGTCAATCTGTTTCCCGTTTACACTGGCATGCGCTAGGTGATTGGTCACGGGATCCGCGTTTTCAGTCGTTTTAATGTGGACGGAGATCAATACTAATTTGCAGCTAAAACGCTGGTGTGGACAGAGATTGTATTCGTTTTAATTCTCCGTTTCTAAACTAAAACGCAGTAGTGTGGATGGGGCCTAAGAAACACTGTTAAAAGGGGATCAGACAGAGCACCAAAACACACTTGTAGCCAATCAGCAGTAAAGGGTGTATACACTCATTAGGGGGGAGGTGCTGGTGTAGTAAAATGTGTTAATGAAATTGGTGGCAGATCAAGATTGGGGTGTGATCCTTTTAAAAGGGTAGGCGCGTGTTTCTCAGAAATCGCTTACTGCACCTTTAAACGTTAACAAACTACACTTTAGCACATCAATTTACATATGCATTTTATCTAATTAAATATTCTCTGGAATGAAAATCTCCCTTCCCCCAAAGCCACCATGCATGTGAAACTGCCTATTAGCTATTGAGAAAAAGAGGAGAGCTCATGCTAGGGCTGCATGATATATTTAAATAAAATAGAAAATCAAAAGACTTTGTGAGGTTAATTAAATAAATATATGTGCTACCTTTTTATTTGGAAGAAATTAAGATGAAAATATTAGTATTGAAATTTTTCATTAGAATAAAGTTTTTGTATTTTACAGCAGATTTATTACAATATATTTTTTGTTTAATAGTAATAAATCACAAAATCATGATAATTCATTTTATAGTCATTAGTCAAAATCAGGTGGAATGGAAACTCAAGTGGAATGATATATTTTTTAAACTATCAACACTACAGTAAATTTTCAATTTATCTATATTTACATTTAATCATTTAGCAGACGCTTTTATCCAAAGTGACTTACAAATGAGGAGAGCAATAGAAGCAATCAAACCAACAATAGGGCAACAATATGCAAGTGCTGTCCCAGTTAGTCTAGCACAGTACACGTAGCATGTTTTTTAAATAGATACAGTATGTAGAATAGAATATGTTCACAAATAATTACAAAGAAACGCCAACAGTGTGAATGTGAAATATTGAGTAGAAAGACTATTTTCTTGTAAAACATACTCCAAATGTTTTTGTTTACAACTTAAAAATAAAATTTTACTTTTACAAAACTGTTCAGCCCTAAACTATTTTGCCATTAAAAAAAGTCTTAAGTAATTTTTCATCTTTTTCTTTATTATTGTTATTTTTCTTACCCACTCAAGAATTATTTATTCTTTCTAACTATAGCCATTAAAGTAATCTGATTAAAATTCCCGTATTTCTTTGTATATTGTAATATATCGGCACAGAAAAACTATTTTTTTCCAATATCGTGCAGCCCTACACTATGTACCACTCAAAACATCCTGCTTCAATAGGAAAAACAATGTGACAAGACAGAAAAAGGTGCTCATTTCAGTGGGTCTTTAAGCGTGACACTATAGTACAAAAATGAGAAAGATGTAAAAAGAAATTCTTTTCACTGCATGCTTGTTCCTAAGCTTCTCCCTCTCAGGCATTGTCAAACATCAGGAGATAAGCTAAGCCAATGACTTATATAGGCTATGAGACAAACTATTCAAATGTTAAGCCCAATGGGCAGACATATTACAATAGCACTGACGGATGAATGAATGGCGAAAGAGAACGCAAGACATCCCCAGGAGGTCTATGTGCGCATTACAGATTTCCCTGATGCAGTGAAGACAAACCCTTTTCATTGAGGCTCTTCAGAGAAATGCATCTTTAACTTCATAATGACTTCAGTGAAGCTCATCACTCCCACTGCCTGTCTGTGACTTAGCAGTCATGTTAACTTAAACATGGCGCAAGTTCATCTTTTTTCCTGGCTAGGTTTATCGTTGCTTGACTTCACTGAATTTATTGTGTGGTGCTAATCATGTTCATATCAAAATGGAGTAAGACATTAATAGAAAACTGTATTTTAATACTGTACACAACGGAAGATGAGCAAAGAAATAATATATTCTTGTTATGAATAACTGAGTAACCTTAAGATCAATTGTCAACTGTTCATGGGAATCTGAAGTGCACTTTTTTTTTCTAGTAAACCGATCAAATAGTGATGAAAGGGTGAAACACAGAAAAGCACACTGTTATGTGCCGCCCTAATAGCAAATGGTAAGCTTCATTTAAACTATATTGTCTGAAATGCTATTTTGATATAACCAAGAATTCTTTAAACAAGTCCTCACAACATCTTGCAAAATAAGCAGTGTAAGAAGTGATTTTATAGTGTTTTCATGTGAAGGGTGTGGAGCATCATTGGAGGGAAGCAGTAAATTATAGTATTTGGGATGCCATCATGGCACAGAAGAATGTGATTTAAGGTTTCATGACAGAACAAAGCATGTTTAAATAAACATATCATTCACCCCACTTGGTACAACATGATGATGACAATATGTGAGCAGCTTAATGGTTTGAGCCAAATGAGGCTCTTTGTGACCAACTGTGCAAATAAATGCCTCTGTCTGTCTGTAAAGCCAGTTAGAGTCAGAAAATATGAAATTATGTACACGTATACAGGCACATTTAGGCTCCCCAGTGAACAGTGCAAACAGACATCAGCATTACACACTGCCAAGTTTAAATGTAAAGGGGCTGAACAGGAAGGCAGGTACTTGTATTTTTAGTCACAGGCAGTTGAACTGTCATAAAGAGCCAAACCCACATACAAGGACAGCGGTCATCACTGACTGAGCAGGTGAAATCACGGGTTTGTCGCGTCACCCCTGCCAGCAGCCTAAAGAGACCAAGAAGTGGAACAACTCTGAAAGAATTCATAAATCATTAGGAGTTCTGTCACAGATCAGAAAACTTGTGAAAAAGGGCTGACATATACTGAGTCATATTTATGGTCACCATTGCACACATTTCCTAACCAACACATTTGCTCCACAACTTCACAGGAAAACTGCCCATACCATTTAATAACAACATTTCACAGCGAGATTACAAAATAAACTGTGGCTATAAGACCCACTCTTTCCCAGTTATTCTGCTATGCAATATTATCTGTGGCCGGTCACACCTGGGCAAACACCTGGCCGTGCCGTCCGCCTGCCTGACTGACAGCAGCTGTGTTTGTTCTCCGTTCATCACTTCCTGGCTGGTCACTCTGTCCCACGGGGGAGACCCTGAGACCGTCCTTTATGCTGAGCTGCAAGGTTTGCTGATAATATTTAGAATCTTCAAAGTGAACTCCGGCTTAGGCATGTCTGAGAGAAGCCAAAGCCATTTATAACTGTTGGGTGGAGAAGCTACGGTCCGCCAGATGTGAGGTCTGATGTTGCCTTGGTCCTTTATGCTGGATTAAAAATGAAAATAGTTGCAAACAGCAATAATTGGGAACCGAGTGCAATTAATCTTCGTCCAAAAGCTCACAAAAAGATTTGTTGAAAACAGCTTGTTTTTTTTCCTTTCAGGAATTGTCCATTTGAGTGAAATAGGCCATTTTGACGATGGCCCAGACAAACACATACCATGCGAACAACTTAGTTATAAAAAAAAAAAATATGAAAATAAAAGTTTATTAAATGTTGGAAAAATGTCTTATGCAAAAATAAATGTGGGAGTAAAAATTAACTTTTTTTTGCTTTAAAGAACCACCAATATCAACATTTTTGCACCTTTTACGCTCACATTCATTCAAAGCAGAGCAGAAGCTACAAGAGGATCATTTCTGGAAGAAAATTGGTTTCAAAAATAACCTTTTAAAAACTTTTAAAGTTTTAAAGATTTTTGTTATTTCTTATAAACAACAATATTTTGGGAAATGTTTCAAATGATAGTCCTTAACAATGAGCTGAAAGTAAAGTAAGAACTGAGGAGGACAACAAACTTTCACATAACTGATGTTTGGAAATAAAATAAAATGACCTACTTTCTCATTAGAATTTCTTTTTTATGATGCCGTTCAAAAATCCAAAATTTGGATTTAAAAGCACAAAGCATGCACCAGCTCAGGATGAACCGAAGAATGTAAAAATCCACAGCCACACACACACACACACACACAAAAAAAAAACGTTAAGGCTGTTCAAAGTTGATGAGCATTCCACTGATATGACCCAGATCTAAGTCAACATTGCCAGCATTTACAACAAAACTATGCTTCACCACCTCAACTGATTTCTTTTTCGAAAAAAAGAAAAAGAAATAAAACTATCCTTTGTTTCCAACAGAACCCCATTCACCAAGCTCAAATAGCAAAATAGCAATGTTTATTAATTCAACCCTCTGCATTCCTATGGATCAGTTGTTATTCACCGCTGAGCTCGGAGCCATACTCCAAACACTCATGTCCTTTCTGTCAGACCTCTCCACATAAAAAGGCCAACATTCTTACCAATAAAGAGAGGAGATTTCCAAAGCACCAGCCAGTGTTTTCTGCCAAATACGAACCAAATGAGAAAGCCAGTGGAGAGCGCTTTTAGACGAAGGCAAAAAGATGGGTGAAATGCAGAGCGGGGCGACTTATTCGCTTTCACACAAGCTGGGATACTAAGGAGGAAGTTCCAGCAGTGCTTAATAGTTTTCAGCTGTGGGCCAGATGGGGTTATGTGAAGTACTAAAGTAAGAGGGGCGGCGGGTTTGCAAGCAAAACGAGGTGTCTCATGAGTGTGAGAGAACCTCTTGAAAGAAGAAGGAGACGGGAAGAATGAAAGACGGAAATAAGTGCTGTGTAGGGGGAACATTTTTCAGATTTATATCTCTGGAATACTTCATTCCGATTGGCCAATCAAATATTTCTGTATGATGACAAAGCACCAGTCATCATATTTATTAAACTGTATATTTGTATAGGTATATTCCCCATTTATTTTCCTTTTCAACATTAGAATAAACAATTGGCACCATCTTGAACTCAAAATGAAACTGTAACACTGCAGTACTGTAACTGACCAACAAAAGTTTTTACAGCGATATCACAGAAGAACCATTTTTGGTTCGCCAAAGAACCTTTCAGTGAACAGTTCCACTTTTGTGAATAATATGTCAATAACCTAAACTTTTTCGACTATAAAAGAACCTTTTATATAATCGAAATGTTCTATGGATGTTAAAAGTTCTTTATGGAACCATTGATGCCAATGAAGAACCTTTATTTCTAAGAGTGAAGGCTGCCAGGTGTGTTTAAAAAACAATAATATATAAATAAAATATAATAATTATAATTAATAAGAATACAAATATTATTATTATTATTATTGGTAATACTTTACAATAAGTTTCCATTTGTTAACATTGGTATCTGTTAATATTATTTAATGGAAGCTGACAATGAAAAGTTGTATTTTCATTGTTAACAAAGATTAATACATTTATAACAAATGTATTACTCATTGTTAGTTAATTTTAGTTAATACAGTATCTAGCATTAACTAATGGAACCTTAAAAGTGTTAAAAAAAACTGACCAAATACCACAAGATACTTCTTTTCAGTGTTAGCAAGGCAAAAACATGCAAGTATCTGTAATTCACATAAGGACATTAACTCACTGAAACTTGCTGAACAGATGAAAACAAAAAAAAAGTTTTCCATTACAGAAAAAAACCAACATCAACCACAAACTTTCTGGTTCATACTTCAGCCACAGAGCAACTTGAGTGCAAGACAGTGGACTTTGGCAGCTAACGGTGTTATGCTAACTGACATCTGACACCTATGCCTTATTCAACACAACGTCACAACTGTTACAGATGACCAAGACCCTGGGCAGACATGTACAGGTCATATATATATATATTATATATATATATATATATAAGTACAGCCATTCTCTTTCTTCTCATCTCCAAAACTAAGAAGAGTTGTCTGGGTGGGGCTGTGCTAGTCTTGGCATCAGCAGGTCTGAGAATATTTGAAAAGATTCTTTTCCTTTATTATTCTAAAATTTGTTTTCCTATTCATCATCTCGCCCCCTCCGCCTTGTGTGGACAGATGTGGGGAGGGGAAGTAATGCGTTTAAGACTTTGGCATTTTCCATTTCGTGAGTTAAAAGTACTTATTCTGTGGTTTGGACCATATGCTTTAAGAAGTGCAGAAGTAGTCATAATCTTAACATGCACCTGGCTGACATTAGTCAGAAAGTTGACAAATGTTTATCTTGTGAAAATCTGATAACATTTACAGATGAGTCAGAAAAGAAACTAGCATAAGCAGCATCAACAATGTGTCCTTAAACTACTAATGAATGCAGAAATACACAAATGTAATACAAAAATGATCAACTGTTCATTTTAATGAATCAATTTCAAACAGTTACCCAATAACTAATTTGTGCTACCATTCAAAAAATGTTCACAGAAGTTCTGGTTCCAGACCGACTGTCCATTTGTGCAATAATGCAATAAAGGGATTTTAAGCAACTCTTTCTGCAGGTTACAAGTTCATTTCTTTATTAATGAGTGAATAAATTGTCCATTCAAACGATCCGTTCAAAAACAGATTCAGGGATGAAACAAGTAATGTCTTTATGAGAGAGTCAGTGAATATTTCACTCAGATTAATTCAAAATCACTTGGCACGTCCAAAAACTGTCTGAGTAGGTCCTACATTTAAATGTAAACTTTGTGTACGTTACTGTCACTGTCACGTGACCTGCCAGTGTCAGTTGCGTTGCTTCACTGCCAAATATACACGACTGGACTACAATAATAGTCAAGTCCAGTCAACTTTATTTATATACGTATATAGCATAATACAGATTCTTTCAAAGCAGCTTTGCATTGATAAACAGGAAAATAACATAAAATCAATGATGCAACCAGAATTCAATTATGCAGTGAAGCAGCTCTAAAAAGACAATAGTAGTCATTATTCACTTGAAATCAGTTCAGTGTTGATTCATTTCAGCTCAATAACTGTATAAAAGCACATCATTTATAAAAAATTAGACAGTGATATCATCATCCAGGTAAGTTGAGTTCTCGTAGTGCAGAAATAAGTAATATTGCTGAATAATAAACAGAGAAAATTGTTAATCTATAAAAAAATATATATTTCCCATCCTTTCTAACCCTAAACTTAAATGTGAAACAGAGAGTTTATGCATGTAGATTGGCTCAGCGACTTACAGAATATGAAAAGAAATGGAGTGGGTGATGAGATCTTGGCTGGGAGATAGAGGAGCACAATCTTGTTAAGGTCGGAAGCTAGCTAAGGTAAAAGTCTTTGCATTTCTATTTTTGCTTTACCCCAGTCTTCCTTTTCTAGAAATGTACTTGTATCTGTATCGGATCATGGCACAAAAAAGGTATTCAAAACACAGCTCTGTTCCAAAATTCCTAGTGAGCTGCCAACATAGGGAGCATTTTCAGGCATCATTGACAAGCTTTTAACTTGTTTTTGAAGGGGCACCAGTTGTAGTCCTGGCTCACTTGGTTCCAACTTGGCTGCTTATTTTTAAAGGCGAAATAATTTGAAATCAATAGCGAGTTCAATCTCCCCTGCACTTTGTGTAAGGAGCATTATTAGCTGCCTAAAGCATTTCAAATCAGTCACTTATGAAGTTAAAGAGGTTTTCTTCATTAATTAGGCTAAACAGGTTTTGATGAGCCATAATCACAGAACTCTTCAAGACAAACCATATCATCAACTAATAGCACGACTCCAAGGTCGAGCAACAGAGCAGTTTTCAATAGGTCAGCTGTTGACATTTTCTGATTTAAGAGCCAGAGGAAAAAAAACAATTTTTTTTTTTTAATAAATAGATCAGAGCTTGCTGCTCATTCAGTAAGCAAAGATGTTCTACACTCTTCAATAATTTGATTGGTTTAGGGTTCACCAGGGTTTATTTAGAATAATTTTAAAGGCCACATTCTACTAACGTATCTTGATTTGTTTATAAATGACTCATCGCACTGCTTCACACAAAAAGAGAACTAAAAGAAACAAAAGAACAATGAATAGATAATTTAAGAATTCCAGAGGCATTTTGCTGCAGAAAGTTTGAGTGCTTTATCATTAGAGATAATTTATAGACTAATATCAAATGGCAAGTGAGTAGCCCCAATCTCACAAGTGCAGGGTCCAAAATTAACATTTTGCCACAAGTACTAGTGACAAGTCGTGAATTGGGAAAGGCCACTTCACACTCACAGACATGAGAAATAGGTCTACTTTTAAACATATACTCTCTGATTATGTAATCCGTAAAGGTAAATTTTTCTCTAAAGGCGCATCCACTGTACTGCACTGCAGAGATGGTGAGTCAGCATCATCAACTTCAACTTTTCAGTCGACACTGACTCAGAAAACACTAGTTTATTAATAAATAATTGTCTCATTGCTATTTTGTCCGACACATTCAACATTTGCCCGTGCTTTACAGCAAGCTTTATGCACGCGCTTGAGTTAATATAAGTTGACAAATGGCTTAAATTAACGACTAGTCGACTAGAAAAATCTTTAGTTCGGGGCAGCACTACTGAAAATAAAATATTTCTTAGCAGCTATGCAACTGAGTTGCATTATTTCTTGATCGTTTTGTGATTGCTTATCTTGTAGCATCCTATTCAAGCTAGAATAAAAGTACATCAGTGGAGTTCAGAACTCAATTTAACCCATTCATTAGATTGAACTTCCATGAGAATTTTCCACCCACTGGTGCCCAATTTTTACTTGGCACTTCAAAGTGCCCATATTCAGAAAAAAAAAAAAAACATGAACACTACACTTCAGATCCAAATCACTCAGTGCTAAAGGAGCTACACTAGTGTGCTTTTTATGTTTACAGTATTAGTGTAAGGGTCATTTGGACCATTTTTTCCCACATCCCCAGGTCATTCCACCTAAATCAACAAAGCATGGCCTTCTGAAGTAACCACATGATGATCTTTTAAAGCAATACCCTTAGCAGTACTGAGAGAGAACATATGTTTACAACCACCAGTGGATCTTGAGCAGGAAACGTGGGATTTGGCCTCCATGATACACTGGGAAAATTGACCCATCTGTATATTCAGATTATAGATAGCAGGAAATAAAGTCCTCATCCATACATTTTAAATAGTACACACTCAATACAATAATATGCATATTTGCTTTGAACAGCTGACAATGATGTGGCTTTTAAATATTGTAAATATGTAACAGACAGACAGAAGGATGCCAAGTAAAAAGAGAAAGTATGAACGCGTTATGAAAGTGTGTGTTATATATATAGCTCCACCACAGTTCAACGGTTTTGAAAGAATGCAAAGGATGCATTAATAATTTAAGTGACAGTAAAGACATTTACAATGTTATTTAAATATCTAGGCTATTATTTCAAATAAATGTTGTTTGTTTGAACTTTCCATTCAACAAAGAGTCATGAATTTATTTAACATGTTTCCACAAAAATGTTAAGCATTGGCCTTTATTGACCACCAAACCATCAAATTAGAATAATTTCTGAAGGATCATGACATTGATTTGGATTTTGAAGTAATGGCTTCTGAAAACTTAGCTTTGCCATCACAGGAATGAATTCTATTTTTATACATTAAAATAGGAAACCGGTATTTTCAATTGTAATGATATTTTACAATAGTACTGTTTTACTGTATTTGTTCAAATAAATGCAACCTTGATGAGCATATAATACTTTTCAAAAAAAGACTTAAACACACAAAATATGCATATTACATACATTTAAATCATATAAACTAAATTATGCATTTAATTTTATAAAAAATGTTTCCGCTGTCCGATAGGATAGTCTGACAGCCCTCAAAATGTAGCCTTACATATCCCATGATTACCTCTCTCTGCCATGCAAGGTCGCATAACGTGGTCCATCAGTGAGAGAATCAGAGGCTCCTGTTCTATATCTGTAAAAACTGAATTACAGCCAGCTCACTCTGTCAAAGCCAATGTACCCACGGCTGCAGAGCCAATGGATCATGATCAAGTGAATCTAGAGCATAGAAAAACCCACCAATGTATAACCCTCTCTGTCCCCTACACACACTTCTGAAATGCAGCATATTCCCATCTGTGGTCTAGACAATTTCAAACATTTAATACTAATGAGAGAGGAATATAGAATCCGTAAACACTACACTTAGGAGACCTAATTGCCAATTAGAGTCAGTTTGCAGTGGAACTGTCAGAAGTTGTGCTGCAACCATAAGAAGGACCTTTCAACAGATGAAACGCCATTTTTGATCATCTCTGCGAGCATCTGATTTATCATAGAACATTTCCTTTACTAAAATCGGTGTCCTTTCAAACATATTTATGATTGGTGAAATTGATGCTACTAAAGACAATTTCAGTGTCAAAATTGGAAGTCTAAGTGGCACCAGTGCTGACTGGAGTTATAAAGCAAGATTCTAAAAAAGCATTCTACCTGTTGTCACTTCTTCTTGAGTCTCTCATTGTCTAACTTAAACAGTTAAACCGGTTTGAACATAAAAGGCTCAAAGTTTTAGAAATTTTCAGAGCATGTCTGTGTGAGGTAAAAGGAAGCTCCGCCCTCTGTGCCAGGAGCAGCAGCTCATTCGCATTAAAAGGGACAGACACAAAAACAGTCTGTTTTGCTCACCCTCAAAAAGTGACAATTTTAGCATGCTATATAAAAATATATGTGGGGTATTTTGAGCTAAAACTTCATGTACACTCTGGGGACATCAAATATTTATTTTACATCTTGGGAAAAGGGCATTATACCACCCCTTTAAAATGAATAAAATCCCATATTCCAAATATCCCTAAAACTGAGCCAAATATAGATACTTATATGTAGCTATACTTTTGAGAGCAAGTCAATGTGCCTCAACTTTACCATTTATGTTATGTTTTATGCAATTCTTTTGATAGAGGGAAACTATACATTTCTAGCTTAAACATTATTTGTTCTTCAGACATTCCTCTTTAAATGCAGTAAGTATCAGCTGTGTGCAAACTGACACACGTTTGGTTTTCGATCACTGAAAATGGGTAAAGTTCAACCATTTGAGATCCCCATATCTATGGGACTGAACTATATAGGGCCTTGAAAACAAAGATTTCTAAAGGAAAGCTTATTAAGAATGAGAATCTGGAAGGATATTAAGATATTTTGAATACTTTTAAAGTTACAGGCATGACAACTTTGGAAAAACAATATTTATGGCACTCAGACAGGTACTGTATGTTGATGTTCTATGCAATTGTATTAAAAGAAAAACATGATACTTTTCTAGTTTCAACATTATTTGTTCTTCAGATATTCCTCTTTAAAAGAAAAGTATCAGCAGTATGCAAAGTGACCCAAATTTGATATTCGACCACTGAAGATTTGTACAATTTACCAATTTACTCATGTAGCCACATTTAGATCCCCATTTCTCTGGGATTGAACCATTGAGCGCTTTTACAATGAAGCAGGGGCGTCGCCAGCCGATTTTGCCGGGGCTTGAGCCCCGAATGTTTTGAGTCAAGCCCCGAATGTAATGACGGTCACTGAGCAAATATGAACAGCCTATGTAAACGCCCGAGAATCCGAGATCATAAGTTGTTTTATTTGATTGCGCTTTGGCTTTGCATATACTGCATACAGCCTGTAAAAATAGACCTTAAAAAAATCTAGCCTATAGAATACATTTCTTTGCTGTCGGTAGCCTATGGGCTACTCCGTTTCTTCCTCTCTGTTGAATTATGCAGCAGCAGCGGGTAGGGGCGGAGCTAGCACAGTCAACCGCAAGAGTGCAAGACTGCTGCGAGTAAAGAAAAAAGTAAAGAAAAATTAAGCAAACGAGACTTTGGGGATTTTTCGGAAAGAAGTCAGTGGGTAAGAGCTCTTTTTTTTAAATCTGAAGATAGATCATCATCTGGGTGGCTTTCACTGTAGGTGGCTCTACTGGGTGATTTTTTTTTTTTACTTCAGTAACTATCATCATTTTCCCAGATAGTGTATAGATTTTTAGGCATTCTATTATCTCAAACAGCCTGAAAAATAGTGCATTTAGCTGACGTAAATGGGAAAAAAATCTCCCCGGGGGAGCATGCCCCCGCACCCCCCTAGGTTTGGGCTAAGCCCCGAATGTTTACAACATCTGGCTCCGTGCCTGCAATGAAGATACCAAAAGGAAAGTTTGTTAAGAACAGAATCTAAAAAGATATTAAAATATCTTTACTTCTTGAGTTACAGGCATGCAAACTTAAGGGGAAAAAACACAAGCATTCTTTGAACGGTCACCGTTGGCACAAAGATTGCTAATTTGCTAAAGTCAACAGCTTTTACTAAAAGACCTACCAATCTCTGTGTAAAAATAAAATAATGATTCTGCTATCTTTCTAAAGTCATTTTTACACCCCTGTAATTTGGCTCCAAATCTCAGTAAAAAATACATCCATGATGACATTTAATATTTTGTCTTTGTACAGAAAAAATATTAACAAATTCAAAAATTGAGTGATTTGACATGGAATGACCCAATATCATATGTAGCTATAAGATGACAAATAATTAATTTGATGAAAAACAGCATGCTTGGAAACCATGGGAGGTAAAAATGCAGTGTGACTACCAGAAGCTACAGTCAGAAAGTACATTACCACAAAGAACACAAAAGATTTCATCAGCTAATAAAGCATGAGATGGGATTTCATGGTCTTGAGAGCAAAGCAGGCATCTTGCACCTCTTCTGAGAAACACATTTCCATATACTTTTTCCCTTTAAGTGATTCACAAATCTCCTTAGCCTTAGTCAGCAACAAAACACCACAGTACTCCAAAACTCCAGACCAAGCACCACATTACTGTATGCAAACAGGAAATGAGATTTTCTGCTGATGATCCTTTTAATATACTTGAAGGTATTCTACATTCCTTTTTAGACTTCATTTAAAAGGAAGACGCTGGAATCCTTTTGCACCAATCAAACCTAGTCTTAAATTTAGCATTTACCCAAATATTAGGCCAAAAAAAAAAAAAAACAACAACAGTGTACATGCTGTTAGAATCAAGAGGAATGTGAAAGCCATTTTGACTTCCTGCCCACAAAAACCCAATGATCCCCCCACATCTGGTAGAGTCATACAAATTCACCTCAAATGTAGAAAAAACATCCAGGCAGGGGGCAGAACATTTTATAGACAGAAAACTGGATGGCCTCATGTATGTTTAGCATCAAATAGACTCATTAATAGAAGTTAGCTGAGACATGACCTTAAGCTAAATGACCTATTCTATATTTCTATTCCACATGCCAGTGAAAATCCTTTTTGCGATTAGTGAAAACTGTTAAGGTCAACCATAATTATACATTTAAAATATGTGCATCTAATTTATTTAAAAGATTATTAGGACAGGTCAGTATAAAGTCGGAAACCATTGGGATGAAGAAGAGCCAGTGAAACACAAGCAGAAGGAAAATCGAGCACAAGTAGTTCCTGTGCAAACCATTCAGTCCTTTCTTGATAATGGTTTACAAATGATTTTCACAGAAATGGCCTGGTGAGTGAACCTTTAAAAGTATGTATGAAAAAGATTGTTTAGATAGCAAGTCAAGGAGGTGCTTTAAAAAAGAAAAGAGTGAAGGATGCATGTATGGATCAGACATAGACTCTGCTGTCCTGAGGACTGTTTCAGATAGATTGATCTTTCTGCGGTCATCAGCAAAAAGAGCCCACAGGATATGACAGGCATTTTGTCTTCATTTGATTCACATGAAGTAGTTTGAGGTCTTCTCAAACACACCAGCAGAATGTTCAAGAGCCTTTTTAATACTACTTGAAGATGTCAGCACATCAAAAGTTCTATACTTAAGGAGGGGAGGAAATGTGAGTGACATTTATGACAGAGGGAAAATGTCCTTTAGCTCCTTTCAATGGAGAAGGCTTACTGCAAACACTGCAAGGAAACTAATGGATTCAGTGAATGATGGACTGGCCACATGCTTCTGTTAAAAGCAGTGATGTGAAGACATGCCAAATTTGCACAGTGTTTGGAAAAAAAGGTTAAATAAAAGGGTGTGTTGTTAGAATCCCCCATAATTTTACAAGGTTTTAAATGGAAAACACGTCCTTATTCTTACAGATTTCTCACTCTAAAGGGATTCTGGCCAATGTAAAGCCTTTTAACCCTACTAAGTGCTCCAAGCCACATTTCCACCACAGTCTCAATGCCAATGTTCTGGCATGAGCAGATAAGAGCCTCAAAACCAGCCACATAGACTGCAACAGAATGAATTTTGGAAGCTATTGGAGACTAGCTTCCAAGAGCCAGACACAACCTTTCCATCTATTAAACCAGTTACAAATGCTTGCTAAAACTGAGGTCAACAGAGCCAAACAACCATCCCCCACTGAGCAACCTTAAGGAGCACAAATGGATTATTCTGACTGTAAACAGCTTCAATGAAGCTTCAGCTTGTGAAGGAAACAAAATCAGTCTGAACCTTAATATTCTGAGAGGCCCTACTCCATTATTGTTCTTTTAAAGCCAAAGCTAATAAGTCTAGAGTCCTGAGAAAGAGGGAGGATAGAAACAGAGGTAGTGGCTACATTACTGCCTGACCCAGTTAGAATAATTGATTTCATGTGTCAACTGAGTCAAGTTAAGTTGAGCAGTAATTCCGAGAAAATAAAATGGAATTAATCAGGCTTCAAACCTGAACTGCAGACAGGGATACCTCTGGCTGAAAACTTCATAGACACAAAGACAGGGAGCATTCACGTTATCGATTAAACCGTACTTGAATATCAGTATTTAAACTAGCGAGCTTACATAAAATATTGAATACATATTGAGGAAAAAAAAAACTGACTGTAGCCAAAATAGGCTTGGAAAAAAATAATATTTGTATTTTCGATCATAAAGAGAATGATCTACCTCCATTGTCTGGTAAATACTGTTTTTTCTTTCTTGGCATTTGTAGTTTAATATAAAAAAAAATTGGGAATATATTGTTTTTTAATCTTCAAACTATCTGTTCCACTGAAGAAAAAAAGAGTATACCGTTTTGGAACAAACATTTTTGGATAAATTATAACTTTAGAGTGTGCTAAAAGGTACAGCAGTGTACATTGAAAGTTGTTACAACCTTAAAATGTCTTTTAACATTTTTTACATTTATTAACAGTGCAGAATTTTAGACAAAAAAAAATTGTTTCACACTACAATACTTGTGCAACTTAATTATCTTAATATTTATGAATATAAAAAATATAGGTCTAGTTGTGTTGCATCTTTGCTGCAAATGGCACTCATAATGCATTATGTTTGAATGGATATGATGCTTCTGTGAATACCGGTGCAAATAGCAAAGAAAATCAAATAATTCAATATACAGTCTCTGTTGATGAGCCAAAATGGACCCAGTTAAAACCTTTCTGCAGTCTGTCTGCATGTTCACAGCAGGACGGTCAACTGTAAACTGTGGTGAAAAACAAGAAAGCAGCATTCAGCGTTGTTTTGCAATTGTTCCAGAACTATTCCAGCTTCTATAAATAGAAAAGCACTCTAAATTAACAGTACTATGCAAGATCAGGCTATATTATCAAAAGCTATTGGTGATTGAGCCATTCAAACTGAAAAACCATTTAAATGCATCGATCAATCACTGTCTGCAGTCCTTTCTCCATTGCTTTTGATGTGAGCAGAACATTATCCAACTAGAAAATAGGTATTGTATTAATTACGGGCTTATAAAGCTGGAATTAGAGCTATTATTTTCACATATAGTGGACTGGCAACCCACTATATTAACTGATCACTCAGGCGTGTATAGTTATACTATTTTCTGTTTTACATGCTCACCAGCCATGTACACATTTTCCTAGCTTAGATGTCTGTGCTCTCAATGGAAGCTGGTGATAAGAATCCAATAAAGAGCCATTGAACACTAACCCATGGGCACTTTATCATGTGTATAGTATGTCAACAAATTAATGGTGGAAAAATAAACACTGCCATTTTCTGTGGCAGTAACGCTATACCCCATATATCAGTCTTGTGATATTAAAGCTCTCATATATAGCGGAGATGGAGATCAAAAATGACCATATTGCCAAAGTCGTCTTGACACAAACTCATAATGATCCATAAATTAAAGTAATCCTATTGTCAAAGGAAAACCTGGAATATATTGGATTATAAAAGCCCTTTGATGTTCTTTTTGCTAGGGGCTCTTTTATAAAACTGATTCTCTAAAGCAATGAATTGCACAAATAGCATGTAATATGAATACCAGTTTAGTTAGAAAAGCTTTATTTCCTGGAGGAAATTAATTGGTCTGGTTAAATTTAGATTAATTAGAGAGGTAATTTGATTAATTATGGTCTATACCTAGTGGAAAATAATTACATACTTGAATGATAAACTTCTGTTGGAGGCTTTGTGTGTGTATACATTGTGCACTTATACTGGAAGTCAAGGCTGAGTTAGTAACTGAAAGGTTGTTGATTCAAACCCCCAAAAGGGCCAATCAATAAACTATCTCCACTGTGCCCTTGAGGAAGACACTTAACCCAAGGCTGCCATCTATGTACGGCAAAGACGCTTTGGATAAAAATGCCAACCACTGACAAAGTAGTAAACAACAGTAACAGCAGTCAGAGAGAGCAGAACTGACACCATAGCCCATATAACTAGATGAAATTACGGTTTACAAAAAACCCCACTCGACAGCCACACTTCAACACCCTGAAAAAAAGTTTTAGATTAGCGCTTCGTTCAAATTGAGCTGAACATGAACAAAAAGCGGTGTGTGGGGGGCTGAAACACCGTTTCCAAAAGTATACGGAGGATCCAGGATCCATGGCTAGTGTGATCAGGATCAGGATCAGGATCCAGGGCTAGTGTGATCAGGATCAGGATCCAGGGCTAGTGTGGAACATTTTCATGGTATCACACAGACCTTAACTGAAAATGACCGTGTTAATAATCCAATGATGTTGTGTGGCATCATGCTCATTTTTAATCTATGCAGAGCCTCTCACTTTTTCTTCAAAGTGTCTATATTCCGGGTGAGATACAGGATAAGATAAAGGCTCAAACATAAACAACATGGAAGATGAGTGTCCTTTCATCCTAATGCATTTTCCAAAATGTTCTGGCATACACTACAAAGACAGACAAAGGCAGACTGCATGAAACTGAGATCAATACATAAAATGAGAGTGCAATATGAAAAAGACAGAGACTGACACACAGAAATACAGGAACCCCAAGAATCAGAGTTTGATGCCACAATACTTGCTTATGTAAAGAGAATTAACACTTAACAGATTTCCATGTATGCCATAAAGTGGTGTTGTAAAAGTGGTGAGGTAAATCTGTTGATCCTGGCCAAGCAATTATAAAACAAATATATTATAAAATGGTTCTAAATTCTGATTGGATGAGTCACACCTCTGACCACACTCTCTGTTAATGTGCCAAACTGCCATTTTGTCGTATGACTTGGAAAATAGCACATAGGTCAAATGGACTCCTTTTATGCTGCTTTTGGGTACTTTCATTGTAACTTCATGGAAAGATTAAACATGTAATAAACCAACCTAAGCTCATTGGAAAAACATGCATCTACCTACATTTTTGCAAAACTCCAAAAACTTGAATCTATAAATTCACTGCACTTTCCAGCTGAATTAAACACTAGAGGAAGTTAAACACCAACAAAGTTTACTCCTCACCAATTATGATTACAATGGCAGATAATTCACTAACAAACACTTATTTTCACATGGTTCCTTGCAGTATATTATGCTATGACAATTTGACCATAGTGTATAAATTGTAAACTAATATATTTAGATGTTTGCATCACATAACCAATTGAGTTCCATTTGTACATTGTCTTTTCTGACGCAGTAAACTTGCTCGATAGCTCAGTACTGTATTGCAATTGCGATATAGATGACATTACTGTTTACTAACTAACAAACGTGACTACAGTGACACAAAAACCCCCCCAGAAAAAAGCTCTTTTATATTGGCACTGCTGACTGATGGATCTGGATGCAAGGCTATAGTGTGAAACATTGCACTATATTGCACATTTAGATATTATAACCAGCTCCATATGCATGTTTTTTTCTGATTTAATAAACTTGCTCGGTAGCTCACCTGGTAGTTGGTACCACTTACCAGACATTTTATTTCCAAACTACCGCGATACGTAGTGCAACCAGTGTAATATAAAGTAGCCCGTTTTGTTGCCGAATTTGTTTTTGATAAAACTGAACTTACTTTTTTATTGCCTTTCACTGGACATTTCACTTTGAAAGTGTCCTAAAAAAAATACAAGCAGTATTGTAATATAATTATGCAGAAATGTTGCCATAGGCACATTTCCCAATGAGTCTGGGTTGCAATTTAAAAACAAGAGCAAGAAGAGAACATGCCATTTTGCTAGACTCACATGGTCACATGAACAGAATGATTACCATCAATCACAGTCTTTTATCCCAAACACTGGTGGAGCTCTGACAGATGAAGAGGACAATAATGAGGCACATAGCCCTGGATGGCTATAATGAAAAAGAAGACCACAGCTTACAAGATAAAACCAGGCTGCCAAGATGTCCTACAGCTGCTTGCAGCTCTGTCTCCACGGGAGCTGCAGAAAACACCCAAGGTCAAAACATGAGAGTGCAAAAGACCTACAACTGAGGAGACATTGATGAGAGACTTGATCCATTAGATGAAATGGTTTGACATAAACTGGAACATTTGAATTCTTGCAAAAAGAAAAATCCTGTGATTTCAAATAATCTGCTGTTTTTGTGTTCCACACCCTTGTAGCAGAGCAAAAAAAAAAAAAAGGTATATAACACATTCTGCCTTCTAAGTAGGGGTGAAAAAAATCGATTATTGATTAATCGCGATTATGTAATGAACGAGTATGAATCGATTATTAAATTTTCAAAAATCGATTTTTTTTTTTTTTTTTTAAATGTTATACCGAAAGTTGAACGTCACGAACGCGCCCAGTTCCAGTTAGCAAGCGCGTGTAAAGGCGCCCGTGGCTCGCTCTCTCTCCCCTCTCTCTCTCTCTCTCTCTCTCTCTCACACACACACACACACACACACACACACAGTTTGTTTGACCGCGCCCGCACTCGCTCTCACTCTCACTCTCACTCTCTCTCACACTCACACACACAAGAGTTTGATCGCGCTCGCGTCTCCCTCTCTCTCTCTCTCACACCACACACAACAGTTTGATCGCGCTCGAAACTAGGCGCTCCCTCTCTCTCTCACACACACACACAATGAGTTTGATCGTGCTCGCTCTCTCTCCTCCTCTCCTCTCCCTCCCATGTCTCTTCTCTCCTCTCTCTCTCTCTCTCTCTCTCTCTCTCTCTCTCTCTCTCCTCTCTCTCTCTCTCTCTCTCTTCTCTCTCTCTCTCTCTTCTCTCCTCTCTCTCTCTCTCTCTCTCTCTCTCTCTCTCTCTCTCTCTCTCTCTCTCCCCTCTCTCTCTCTCTCTCAGTACAACTTGATTACTCACAAGATAGTGTGTTGCATTTTGTCACTGTGTTCTACAGTACATAAGCTACAGTAAGTTGTTCAAAAATGTTCATTTTTGTCTTCTTAATGATTAAATTGGACAATTTTCTTCTAGAAAGATAAGGTGTTCAGGTGGAGAAAAACTTTTTCTTTACCTTGACATGTTTCGACTGCAACCTGCAGTCTTCCTCCACCTGAACAACACCTAAGAAAATTGTCCAATTTCTACAGTTCAACTTGATGACTCACAATGTGATGTATTAATTTCTGTGTTCTACAGAACATAAGCTACATATAAATAATTCTGAAGTTATAACTACACGACACAGAAAGTGCTTTGAGTTGTTGTTACTCAACAAAAGAGTTAAGTAATTCAGCAGCTGACTTTTTTTAATACTGCAATCACTTTGTAGTGTATTTTCGTTTACTGTTGTGAAATGGAAAATCAATAATCGCTAATCGAGAATCGAGAATCGTTAATAATCGGAAATCGTCTGTAATCGAATCGGGACTTCAATAATCGTAATCGAATCGAATCGGGAAATCAGACCAATTAACCACCCCTACTTCTAAGATACATACTTTAGGCCAATAGCATTGCATATATCCTTAGCAGATAAGGTAATCTCATAATGTAATGTAACTGCTAAGTGAAAAAATGATTAGCCTATCATTTATGATTGTAAATATAATTTATTCAATATGAAAAAGGAATCAATAAAAATGTGTTCAATCTAATTAAAATTGCTTTGCTCAATATCTGTGCAGCTGTGCACAAATTCATATATTTGCTTAATTTTTTTGAACAAATGTAAATAAGTACAGACTGTTAAAGGGAGAGTGCACCCAAAAATTCTAAATTTTCTTTCATTTCTGCATCTCCATTAACAGCTACGAGCTGTTATCAATGAGGTTCGTTCTCGTGTTACGCAGCACTTTTGAGCTTCAAAAACCAATGAGATTCATTCTCATGTGTTACGCAGCACATTTGAGGTTGAGCTTCTGTTTATGTTCGTTGATCAATGTTAATATGTGAATAAAAGCCTAAATTCAATCTGTTCATAATATAAAGCGATCGTCTCTTTTCAGAAAATTTAGACTAAACCGCTCAATTTTCATATGGGTTAGTTTTTTGATGCGTCAAAGTGTCATTTGCGTAGCTGTCAATGGAGGGACAGAAATCGCTCTGATTTCATCAAAAAGATCTTCATTTGTGCTCCGAAGAAAGTCTTACGGGTTTGGAGCGACATGAGGGTGAGTAATTGATGACAGAACTTTCATTTTTTTTGGTGAACTATCCCTTGAAGCAAGTTGGTACACACACTAATTTTGGAAGAATGACATTCACAAGATGAAGAAAAATCTATCATTAGTTGAATAATAGGATTTATCTGAGAATTGCATCGATTTCACTGCTTTATTTGATCATCTATGGGTCTATCGTGCACCTCTGAGGAGAATATAGAGGCATTTATCATGTACTGTAATATAGCATGACTGGAAAAAATATGAATTTCTCAAGATTTAAGCTTTGACTTTAACAGAGCAAAGATTAAAAAACTCAGCACAAAATAAGAAATAACTCAAATATAATTCTTGAAATTACATCATAGGCATGATCACCGATCACATCACTGAAAATCAATGGTAAGAAAATTCACACTATTTTCTGTGATTAATGTGGACACAACATAAAAACAATTTAATTCAGCATCTTTTCCCCCCTTTCCCGAGACCGTACTAATGTTTTCCCCACTTCCTGTGGCTAGTGTCATATGGTCACACTAATTACACACTCCTTATCCAGCATGAAAACGGTAGTCTGCAAATGCCCTATGAGCAGCTGTCTCCTGGCAGCCTGGTTGATCTTGCCAGCAACATATGCTTGTCTCAAAACTCAAATCATTCTAAGTTCAAACGATCAGTACAGTGAAACTGCTAATTGTCTCTATAGCTAAAAAAAATCTATTCAAAGTCCTAATAAACATGTGCTACTTATAAATTTAAACCGCTTTTCAGAATATGAGTTTAAAAAAAAAAAAAAAAAAACAACACCAGCACTTTCACAAGGATTCTGCTATACATCTCTCCAATTATTTATGTTCTTTTTAATACGTTAAGACTACTTTTACAGAATTGCGACATTGAGGTCTTGGAAGCAAAAGCCTTCATTTGCGTATTGAGAATGTTGGAATGGAACAGCAAAAACAAGGCATTAAAATATAGATTTCAATCATAAAGCCCCTTTTATAAGCTCCCTCAGTCCTCAAATAGAGAAGAAAAATCCTGGTCTGCTGTCAAAAATTAAATACAAGCATGCATGCAGTATCTACATGTCCAACCAAATAACTGGAATATAAATCCAATTCCACAGCAATGTATTTCCACCCTGTTTAACTATCTTCACAAAGGGGAACGGCAGAACAAAAGAAGAGAGGCCAAGCCAGGCCAGCTAGAGGGAGCATGGGGCCAGAAGTGAGATGAAAGGCTGGAAGCACAAAGCAGCAGTGGGTGGTGATGGGTTCTTTATCTTGACTCTGCAATAAAGAATCAGCAATGCCATAAGTGATCTACTTTTCTGACAGAATACTAGCTGTGTCAAAGATAGTAAAAGGCCACGCTGTACTAAACACTTCTGCTTTGAGAAAACTGCCCAGTAACAGGGTTGATTGCTGTCGGATAGCAGTCGTCAAAAGCACAGGTCATGTGGTTCAACTTCATTCTGCTGATGGACTGGAACATCCCAGAAGACAAAAGTGTTTTTTAGGTCTTTCTGAACATCCTCTCTGTCTCTGTGTTTTATTTAAGCGTGTAATTTCTGCGCTACCATGTGTCACCAGAATAGAATTTCCATTGGTCAGCCAAAAAGACAGTACCTCTCCAAACCAAGCCATTGCTGTGTAAGGCTAATCGGATTGTTTAAAAACCTAAATGGGATTGTTTAAAAAACTAAATGGGAGACCAGCAAAGAAGCTTAAGCTAGCTTAATATGTTTTTTTAGTTGTCTCTGCATAAAGTGGAGTACGTGGAAAGTATTATAACATTACATAAATCACCCTGAACGATTAAGGACCTCTGAAGGTGAAATACGGCAGTTCTGATGAAACTCTAAAGGGTAGCTGCGGGATTCATGTCCAATTTCTAGAAGTTCAAAGAAGGGGAAAAGGGTATTCACATAAAAAAAAGTGTCACATTATGCATTACTCAGGTTTTCCCACACTGTGTGTGAGTGTGTGTGTATCCTTAAATTATACCTTAGTTCAGAAAAACAGATGCCAAAAGCCAAAAAACCTCACTGAGATAGTAGGTTAACAAAACAATGATTTTGTCTCTTGAAGAAACATGCCAGAAATTACTATGAATGCTATATTCAAAACTTCAACAACAACAATTATAGACATACCGTTCAATATTTTGGGGTTGGTAAGATTTTTAAACGGTTTTAAAAGTAGTATCTTAATATCGCTAACCAAAGCTGCATTTATTTGACCAAACTGTAGTAAAGCAGTTTTAAATATATTTTAAAATGCAATTTATTCCTGTGATGGCAAAGTTGAGTTTTCAGCATCATTACTTCAGTGTCACATGACCCTTCAGAAATCTAATGCTGATTTGGTCCTCAAGAAACATTTATCATTATTATCAAAGTTGAAAACAATTGTGCTTAATATTTTTGTGGGATTAACGCACAGTGAAATATACATTCTAATATTCCTCAATACACACTATTAAAAGATAAATAGACTGATCATAAGGTTATATATCAATAAATGTCATTTAAAAGTACTCATGCATAATAGGAAATTAGGCCAAATTCAATCTATATACCATTTCTGTAACAGTCATCAGCTGGAGTGCCCTTGAGAGCCACCTGAGGTCTATCACACTATCATTATTCACTCACAACTACATTTCCCATAATTCACTGCCCAGACTCATCCCTGATTATCACATTCACCTGTGTCTCATTATATTGTTTAGTTCACCCCATACAAGCCTGGTTCACCTCATCATTCCCTGCAAAGTCTTGTATGTTATTCCACTGCATTTCTGAGCGTTTCCTTTGTTGTCTTTGTTCCTGGTTCTTGATCTCTGCCCGTGTCCTGGTTTTCCCGTTCCTGCCTCACCCTCTGGATTTGTGGACACTTTTTGTTTGGATTGCCTGCCTGTGTATGACCTTTGCCTTGATTCTGATTTTGATTCACTTTAATAAACTGCATTTGGATCCTCAACCTTTGTGTCTCGGAGCAGTTCAACAATTTCATAATTAGTCACATAAGCACCTCTTATAGGAAAATTTCAGCCAAAAAACTCCTCAGGCTGAAACCTCATTTAGTTTTAAATACCACTAATCTATGATATGATCAGTGCCTCAGGTAAGAATCACATGGATATCCTAAAATGATTACATTTCAGTAGGGGTGGGAGCATTTGTTATGGAAACAGCAAGATGGTCCAACTCACTCCACATCAACTGAATCATGTGGCAGAAAGGACTTAAAGCCTCTTGGGAGAGACTTTGAAGGTAAATACAGCTCAAGTTCAGGGTTGAATGATTCTAATAACTTTGTGAGTGTCTAGAGAGCTGTGAGACTCTCTTGCCTAGAGTAAGATATAAACCTGAAAAGACATTACTGCTGCAGTTTAGACTAATACTCTGTACACACAAAGTACATTTTACACTGTGGCTTGTCAGCTAAGTTCGGTCCTGACTGTCGAAATATGTTGTGCTCATATTTCACCCTTATTAAGAAGCTAAAGAAATTCCCATGAACTCATCTTGAAAAGCAAATACTTGGCATTTGATGTAAAGCTTTGATCTTTTGATTTGTGCACAATTTAACATGAGAAAAAAAACTAGGTGAAAACTTGAGTGGTTTCTAACAGCCAACATCAGATTTTTTTAAATACTTTTTTCATTATTATTTCTATAGCATCTTACAGGCTACTAGCCTGACTCTGCCCTCCTACGTACTTCCGCTCAATTTTCATTTTCCTTCAGTACTACGTCTGGGATTCTGCTGTAGACTTTGGTTTTCTCCGATCAATTTTTTACAGGGCCAATCAGCGAACAGAGGGAGTGGCTGAGAACGATGACGTTGATGTCGACTCGTGCGTTATTTTGAGTTGAAGTTCAGTTATGGCAGAGGTGATGCGAGCGAAGCCATTCAGTCCGTTGTGGGAACGCTGCCGAATATCAAGAAGTTAAAGCCGGAGCAAGAACAATCTTTGCTTGGTTTTGTGTTTATGGCCATCCTCCCACGGGGTTCGGGAAAAGACATATGTCACGACCAAACGTAAGCGATTGGTTATGGCAGATAGAGTGACTCAGGTCAGATCCAATAGTTTTAGACTTCAATAGAGTTCCCGCCTACAAGGAAGTTAACGCTTGTCAATGGAGCGATGCCAGACTGTATGTACAAATGAAATGTACGAGAGTCTGGAGGGACCAGGCTAACAGGCTACCCCCGTAGTTCCAAAGTGCTGTACAGTGCAATAAAAATCAACAGAACAATAAGACAAAACATAAAAACATCATGTACTAAAACCCCAAAGAGTAGATCTGTTTTAAGCGGTCCTCAAAAACATTAGGAGTCAAGGAAGATCTAATATCCAATGGCAGATTATTCCACAATCTAGGACCAGTGACAGAGAAAGCACGATCACCCTTCAATTTGAGACGTGCACAAGGAATAGTTACAAGAAACTTGTTTGATGATCTTATAGTTTATGCCTGAACTGTAGGGTTTAATAAGCTCAGTTAAGTATTCTGGGGCCATTCTGTGAAGTTCTTTAAAAACATATATCAGAATCTTATACTGTATCCTAAAATGTATTGGTAGCCAACCTAAAAAACAATAAGGTATCCGTTTTCCCAGCATTCATTAACAACCTTGTAGCAGCATTTTGTACTAGCTGCAAGCGGGCAACATGTGTTTGACAGGTCACAACATAAAGTGCACTACAATAATCTAGACGGGAAAAAAAATAAGTGTGGACAACTTTTTCCAGGTCACTAGCTGAGAAAATTGGTTTCAATTTGGCTATTACTTTTATTAATTTATTATACATTACTATGTTTTTACAGTGTTTACCACTCGTTTATTGCACAGTGTGGTATGAAGGGTTTAGCCGCGATGCTAAAACTAATCTAATGAACAAATGGAAATCATTGACTTATTGTCTTAGATTGTTTGAGTCATTCAATTCAATGTATTCTGTACAACTGTGTCTTCAAACTGCTGATATAACTAATTAATAGATGATTCCTGCTGCCGTCATTGACGTTTAATATGAATAACACAAGTGGTTAATATAGGCCCCGTTGACACGAAGGGAAAACGCAGATATTTCCCATATGCAAGTACTTTATTACTAAGAACTTTTCTGTGTGGAATTGTATTGTTTGACTGTGTACTTGTATTTTTTAATTAGTTATTCTCTGAAAACCTTCCCTCATCTCAAATCTCATTCATGTTACTCAGAAAAAGAATATCACATGCTTGGCGCCAATTATAATGCTATGCATTTTTTCTTATTCCTTAAAGGTGCAGTGTGTAACATTTTAGACTATTTATTAACAGAAATGAAATATGACATCCATAACTATGTGTTCAGTTGTGTATAAAGAACTTACTTAATAAACCGTAATGTTTTTATTACCTTAGAATTAGGCATTTATCTACATAGGCGCGGGAATCCCCTTCTATGAAGGCCGCCATATTATGACGTCATATTTCTACCGTAACCGACAGCGAACAAACAGCGTTACAGAGCGCGTTTCGTCACTACCTTGAAAGAGAAGCCGCAGAAAGCTAGAAGAAGCTAGTCATAAACACCGTGAGTGTTTTCCCTTGTCAGTGGTGTAAATATGTAGTTGGATTGTTTCATGTAATTTTATTCTTCACCCTCGCTGTGTAATGGCTTTGCTATGTGGGGATAGATGTGCTGGTTACGTTCGTGAGACAGCTGATTAGTAGGCTAACGTTACTCTTGTCATTGACCGGAAAACAGTTACAGGAATCACCAACCCGTCGATCTTGGAAGCATTTTAAGTCGATCGAGTTTCCAAAATCAGAGAAAAAAGGCTATTGTGTGTAATAAGTGGTGTCTATGGGATGCGGAGGCACGCGTGCTGTTACAATCACGTCATTTTTGCCGCATGCACCTTTGGGCTCATGCGGACGCGTCGAGTATAAACAAGGCTTTAACCCGCTCAGCCACAGTAGCAGCTCATATTAGCCAGCTAAACTTTTACTACCCTGTTAGGAAAAATCTATAGTTGCATAGTTTCATGTGGTTCTACTCCCTCGCTGTATTATGGGTTTGCTATGTGGGGAGAATGTGCTGGTTACGTTCGTGAGACAATCAGCAGATTACTATTATTTACAACAACTGTGACGAGATCTGTCGTGTCGACAGCTCAGACCAATATTATTATATTATGTATTAAGACCCTTGATCCTCACCTGACTATGGCTTTGTAAACTATATCCATGATGTGGTTTTTAATGGACTGTGGTACTCCATGTTAGCTGTGACTTGTTTTACTCTGGCTCACTACGACGATGTTTGTCCCGTTTTAGCCACCGTAGCTTCTTCGAAAGGGAGGGGTGAGCAGTGGGCTGAGCCCTTAGTGTAAACTCGCAAACGAACCGCTAGATGTCGCCAAAAAGCTACACACTGCACCTTTAATCATTTGCATTTGAATATAAGACATTTGAACTCTGAATTATAACTTCAAGTTTAGTCTTTTTAGACAAAAAAAGCTATTATATGGCTTCAGAAGACTTACAACACAACTTACCACAACACTAGTTGTGGACTCATTTTGTTTTTTTAATTTTTCATATTTTTAGGATCTTTTCTGTGACATTTTGGGAGCTAAACAGAATATTTATCCATTTTTACATAAAAAAATTAGCCTGTGGTGACATTTCTGAAAAATGATAATATATGCTATACAGAGGACAATATTGTCATTATTAGTTCACTGTTGGTTCAGTTCAATAACTGAGTAAAGTTCACCATTTACAAATGAGTTTAATTTAGATACAAGTCGCTCTACATAATTATTCACCTCAAGTCAGTTCAATGTTGATTCAGCTCATTTCAATAAGTGTTGATGTTGCAAAATTAATAAAATATGAGACAAAATTCTAATGCAGCTCTACAGAAGACAATAGTGTCATTATTCAGTTCAAGTCAGTTCACTGTTGGTTCAGTTCTGTTTTACTGTCACTATTGTTTATTTCAGCTAGAAACTGCTGTGGATTGTATGTATTTGTAGGATTTTTTTATGAGTTTAGTAAAACTGTAGAGGCACATTTTTCCATTGCGTCTATGTTGCACAAAGCTATTGTATGACTTAAAGGGGTGGTTCGGAATTTTGGACATCGGGCCTCATTTCCAAGTGAGCCTTAGTGTTATCTATCAGTAGAGACATTTTTTTAAAAAATTCATCCAGTCGTCCCAGTTGCGTAGTTGGCCGGTGCTAGGCTAGCGCAAATCAATGGGACCAGCTTTAGCATGCCATTAAAACAGTTTTACCCACTCCACAGTACACTAAAAGCAAATCAATTATAACGCCAGACTAGTGATGTAAGTGTCTGTTGAGAGAATAATGTTAGAAATCAAACTATCCTTTTCATCGCATTGCAATAGTTATATTGTTTTACCTATATTTATTAACACAGTCTACAGCAGCGGTGGAGTGATATGTTACCTAGGCAACGAGAGAGTCGGTCCACACCACAATCACGCAAGTGTATTTACCTGCCGCTGACACTCATCACTACAGAAGCAGAGTATAATTTATGATATATGTAATAGCAAGACAGAGGACTATGGCAACGTTTGAAAGCAATACCATTGTTTCGGAGTTTGAAGACGATGAAGACGAAGAATGTGAGTTTTTCAACGAACCATATATGTATGAGCCAGAATAGACAGATGAAGAATTATTCGAGATGGATGCTAAAAGGGCAGAAATAGAAAGAATGTCTGTAGAGACAGCTGCCAGTGGAGATGCCGTAGAGAACCCGGGACAGAACATCGGGAGACTGGTGGTGCCAGTGCAGAAAATGTATACAGATACCGACGGTATCGACGGAAGACGAGTGTTTTTGCTGCAAGGAGTGGAACTTAGTTATCACACAGATAACAGAACTGAAGCTAGACACTAGTTTCCAAAATTTAAATGTATCCGGGCACAGCCCCTCCCGAGACAGACCAATGTGCATAACGGAGCACCAGTTGTCAGTGTCGATCTATCAGTTATGAAAGGGCTAGCTTCATTAGCTAGCTAGAGTAGCCAAACAAAAGTTATTACCTGTACATCTGTAGCTGTTGGTGCATCTGGAAAGACGGCTGGAACTGCATTCCTTGTCATAAACCTGTGACCGTTTCGATTAAATGGTTCTTTAAAGTCGTCTGGTCTAAAATGGTCACTGAAAATCCCTTTTTAGAGTCCAAATTTAGAGTCTCTGTCGGTGTCTCCTTGTCCAAGCCCGAAGAAATAATCCAAAGTTGAATCCTTTCTGGATCTTCAAAATGAAATTTGTGAAAAATTCGCAATGAACATTTATTAGGTTTGATTTTGCAATTGCGAAATGCACACCGAATCACCATGTTGCCTTTGTTTACCTCAACAATTATTACTAAGCTAGCTAGACCTCCTGACTGTCGTGAGCTTCTGTTCTGTTTACTTTTTGACGCAGTAACGTTACTACTAACCGGAGCGAAGTATAATTCCGCCGGTGCTGAGAAACTAGTTCCTGTAAATGTAATGCAATCATTAAGATGAAAAGGATAGTTTGATTTCTGACATTATTCTCTCAACGGACACTTATATCGATAGTCTGGCGTTATAATTGATTTGCTTTTAGTGTACTGTGGAGTGGGTAAAACTGTTTTATGGCATGCTAAAGCTGGTCCCATTGATTCACGCTAGCCTAGCACCGGCCAACTACGCAACTGGGACGACTGGATGAATTAAAAAAAAAATGTCTCTACTGATAAATAACACTAAGGCTCACTTGGAAATGAGGCCAGATGTCCAAAATTCCGAACCACCCCTTTAAATTGCAATATAGCAAATAAAAAAAGTCACATGGACTACTTTGTATGGTGAGTTTTCCATGGTCACTATCATTGTATGGAAAAGAGCAGTGTAAAGAAGATGCATCAAAATTCCCCTTTTTGTGTTCAGCTGAAAATTAAAAAAAAAATTCATGAAAAAAAAAAAAACAGTGTTAAATAACATAAGGGGGAAACAATGACAGAACTTTAATTTCTATGCTCCATTGAGGTATTTATTGTTTTACACAGACTACTTTTGTTATCACAGACTAACAAAACACAGACACAGACTATCATTTCATTCCTTCATTGTAACCAGCCACTCCAGTTGCTGGCTTATGTAAAGAATACCTAAAGCACTGGATGAAGCACACTTGCTGACTGGAATACAGTAAGTTTGTCACTGAAAAATAGTCTCCTGTGGGAGAGGTTTCAATAATCCATCACCTGAGGTCACACATTCTCCTCACACACACCACTTTGCCCTTTTTCCCCTTCTCACATGAGCCACTCCAGCATCCTAACTGCATACACGTCCTGCATTGCACAAGCACAATTCATACACCCTTTGGATATTAGGCTAGAGTTTATTTCACAATTTTTTTTGTTCTCTCTTCAACTTGACCTTAATCACCTCTGCGCTAAATCAGTATGCCTGCTCATCCAAACGATTTATTTTAAAAGGGCATTTTCAAATATGTAAATTAGGAACTCAGTGGCAACAAGTGTGCATAACCAGTGTGAGCCATTTTAAAAGAACAGAACTGCAAGAGTAATTTAGTTTGCAAATAACTCAGCCGTGCTTTATATAACCTGGCCTTTTATTGCAAAAGCGTGACATTAGACATGATAATGGCTTCAGTGGTTTGGGAATTATGTGGCACCGAACAGGCTCTCAGATGAAGTCACAGTGGCATGTGAATTATCTAGAGTCAGGTATAGAGCAGTGAAAAAACGACTGGAAATCGCAAGTTTATCACAGGGTTGCTAATACTGTGATTTGTAACATTTTAAAGGGATAGTTAACCCAAAAATTTAAATTCTGTCATCATTTACTCATCCTCATGTTATTTTTAATGAAATCTGAACGATTCCATTGACAGCTACGCAACTACCACTTTGATGCTTCAAAAAGTTCATAAAGAGATCGTAAATTGGCTTTATTACTCTGTTTCCTCTCCACCAGTAAGCTGGTGTGTGGTGGGCGTTCTGGCGCAATATGGCTGCCGTCGCATCATCCAGGTGTATGCTGCACACTGGTGGTGGTTGAGGAGATTCCCCCTTCTATGTAAAGCGCTTTGAGTGCCGAGATAAGCGCTATATAAAATGTAATGAATTATTATTATTATTAAAACTATTCCATATTTGAGTGGTTTAGTCACAATTTTCTTAGGAGACCCACTTGATTTATATGATGAACGCCCATCTCTTTATTGCATTAGGATAGGGAAGGTAAATTACTTTGTGTGGACATCAAGACTGGGCATCAACAGCTGCATAAAATCAGAGCAAATCCCATTCCAGTGCAAATGTCAATGGAGACAAGCCTGGTAATGAAGAAAAATAAATCTTATTGGGTTTCATGAGAATGAGTTTTATGGGTCTAGCTGGTGGAGAACATGGCACATACTGATTAGGGCACCCAAAATAAATTACTTTAAATCAAGTACATGTGCCTAGCAAAATATTTAGATAAAAACTTTGTTCTTTTTAAACAATTTTTCTTCAGCTGGCTGATGGGTATAAACTCTAATGGGAGATTAAGTAATGAGGCAGCATGAGATGGCAAAAACCACAAGGCAGCCATTAATGAAAATAATTTTATAGAACAGAATAGATATAGAGATGCATGAAAAGCAGGGACATGCTGCATGGCTTAAAAACAACAACAACACAAGCCTGTGTTGCAAAGCAAGATACATTTACTTAAAGGATAATTCCGGTATTTAGGACTTTGAGTCTATTTTCTAGTTTGTTTTGGATGAACTAGTGGTGGACACAGAAATTGACGATGGGTCCCGTCTCGACTTTTTGACTATTTTAGAATCGCCTCTGACCGCTTCAGAGTGGCTGTCTACGAGCATACTGAAACCTGTCCTTAAAACAACCCTTAACGTTCATTTTCAAAACTGTGCAACTCACCGAGTGGTTAGTGGTGTTCGTTGATGTTCCAAAACAAGTAGCGTAGCGAAATACAGTTTCTGTCGTGTTTTATTTGGCATTTTGTTAAATCGCATTGATGTCTGTTGGAGGACTCATTGCTCGTTGATATTACTGCGCTACCGGAAACAGAAAAGAGGTCCGTTTACATTTGGTTGTAGCCTATGCGCTAGACACCGTGTTCCGTACAGCGTCCTTGTACGGCAAAGTAGTTGTCGCCATAAAGTAGTCGGGAGTGTGCTAACGCTTCAGACTCAAATATCGAGTGGTTTATATGCGGTTGTGAGGTATCTGAAAAAAATAGTTCCACCATAGCAAATACACGGATTGAAATCATACATTGCGCCGATATATTTGTTTTTAATCATCAACGAACACCACTAACCACTCGGTGAGTTGCACAGTTTTGAAAACGAACATTAAGGGTTGTTTTAAGGACATATTTGTGCATGCTCATAGACAGCCACTCTGAAGCGGTCAGAGGCGATTCTAAAATAGTCAAAAAGTCGAGACAGGACAAAAATCAAAATTTCTGTGTCCACCACTGTTTATTTATTTTTCGTCTAAAAGCATAGGCTCTGTTCTTTCTTTATATTGAATGTTCAGATATTCATATGCCAAATATACTGTACTAGGGACCATGAAATTTTGTGAAAATGATCAAAAATGCTGGCGCTGGATGGCAGCTTTTTTTTTTTTTGTAAATGCTGGCGAGTTAAGGAAATTACTTTTGCAGTATTAGAACCACTGTCTTTTTGTTCACAGCTATAAGGTAATTGACAGATTGTTGGTGAATGCTTAGATGCTCTTTAGAAAATGTCAGCAAACCATTTCAAGTAGAAAATGAATGGGAGAAAGGTTTCCAAGCTAATTAACAAACTAAACAATTAATTCTTGAAACTTTAATTCACAAAAACTGAATCCGAATGACAAAAGAAAAAGTATAGGGCAAACATGGTTCTCATTTAAATCTTAAAAGTGTATCATCAAACACATTTAAAAGTCAATGTAGACGCAGTATTTCAAGGGACAATAATGGGCTGCAGAATAAACTACCCCTTGTAGTCAGCAACCTCAAAGATGAATAAATCCTGAAACTCCAAATAGTGGCTGCACCTAGAAGCATCCAATGTAATAAGATTGATCTCACATGAGTTATGTCTTAAGCACTCCCAAAGTTGTGCTGGAGAGTCAGAAGTTAAGCCAAGTGCCGGGGGCATGAACTTCAAACCTCCACGGTCCTTTAGTAAGTCACAACAAGAAGAATAGATTAGAACACTTCAGCAACCCTAATGGGCACAAGTATAAGTACGGTATATCCATTTTTTTCCCCCCAGGGGAGCATTTCCTCTTAGGTCAACAAAGACAGCAATCTAATTAAGATATGACAGATTTATAGGGAAATGCTGTGTAAACAAATGTTTGTTTTACTGAGAAATGCCATAAATGACCAAGTCTGTGGGGAAAAAACCTCTGGGCCTGGCATTAGAGATTAAAATAGTTCCATTATATTCAGTGGTAAATCTTAAAGCAAAATATCATAATTTACTTCCATAGAACACAGAATGTGAATTTCTGAATAACCTTGTGCTGTCAAGCTCCAAAACAACAATGAAAAGCCCCATAAAAGCCATGCATACCTTTATGCGAGAAACACAGAGTTAAGTCAGCTTATAAATGATTCTTGATCAAATGTCATTAATGTCTAACCTGAATGGGCTCTTCCAAAAGCACCTTATTTGATTGTTGAATTGCTCCATTTTGCAAAATGTCACTTTGTTCACTTCCATGGAACAAAGAAAATGATGCAGATTTGGATTTACATTAGAAATGACAGAATAAACATTTCTGAATAAAATATTTATCTACAAATGAAGTGTTATATCATCACCAAACACAATTACAAAGTTAATAATCGTTTTCAAACTGACAAAACACTCCCAGTCTAAGATCATTCTACTGATTGAGCCAATGTTCCACTTAAAAAATATAAAATTAAAGAAAAGCCCTAATCTGTTTTTTTTTTCCATCAAGATTAATGTTAATCAATCATTCATGCTAACTTGCACTTTGAAATTCTAATTGTTTTTCTCTAATCTGGACTTCAGCTACAGATGAAGTCATTTTAGTTGTAAAAAATGATGTAAAAAAAAATTCATGGCGCTCATGACAGAGCCATTATATTCAGACAATTCACTGTCTGTACCAGTAATGAGGTCATTGGATGTTTGCTTCACCCTTTTCTGTGTGCCCTCATTTGCAATTCGGTGCTTTCAAAAATACATCTGGCAGATGAAAGATTTCTGATCGTTATTTTTTCACATTTAGTGATGACAGATATTAAAATGGAGCTGATAGTGCCGCTACTCACTGTACATGAACACAGAGAAAATATCTCAAGTTTAAATTGAGAAATCAATAACAAGTAAATACTTCTTATTCAAGTATGATGTCAATGGTAAAAGGACGGCAGGACGGGAGAGCTGAACATCCCTGAAATAATCGATGTGTAAATCAATTACGGTTATGTATTCTAAGATGTGTTAGGACTATTAACAGGTTGTTGATTAGATTTTTCCATTCTTATATGGTTTCCTCAAGGACTGATGTATGCCAGTGAATGCACATCTGATGCGTGTATGTGGACTGTCTTAGCTATACTTTGGGGACACATTTGTCCACAGAAGTGAACTAAATCTGACAAAATCTTCCTTGGGAATATCCAGCAGTCTCAATTAGAAAAAAGATTCATATATAAATAATACATATTTTTTATCTTAAGTGCAAACGTTTTCATTTTAGGGGCTAAGATTAGTTGGTATTTAAAAACAATATAAGCCATGCTATGTCCTCTTTTAGGTAAGCAAGATTACCATTTGGTGTGTAGCACCACAAAACTTTCACTTCTTTGGAGCTTTATGAAACATGCAAATAGCTAAGTAGATCACTGGAAATTAACAGTGTGGCCATTTATAAACTTCATCTATATTAAATAATGAACTACATCTGACATTTGCAATTAAATGCCATTTGGAGTCTCATGTCTGACAAAAACAACAAAACATGATTTTTAGATTAGTAATGCATCAAATGCAATCTACAGAAAAACACAGTAACATGCTTTAGGAATGAAAGGAAACATGTCAATACACATAAAAGCAGAATAGCAGACCTTGCAAAATCTCTAAATACTGTAAAACCTTTTCCATCAAACAAACAAAGTCTGATTGCATAAGTAGACATTTACACACAAACAGAGAGAAAGATAGAGAGAACATCAAAATGATCATATGGTGCACTATGTGTCCTGGTCAATGGAATAAATTAATAATTTACCCCTTTATGTTGCAAGAAAAGTGCATCCAGCTATTAATCTCACACACACAGAGAGAAAAAAAACACCAAATAGCACTCATACTGTAGGATTAATATTCCAGGGCTAGTTGTGAGGAACAGACCAAATATAAGTTGCTATTCACTGCAAATCTTCTACTCTGCTCTTAAATTACATGCCATTCCAGTTTAAAACACGCAAAAAAGAAATACGTCATATATAAAAATATTAAACTTATGGTATCAGTAAACATTTTGCTCTGATAAATTCTGACCATATTTTAAATTGAAAGAGGCCCATCATTTTGATCACTGTGAAGCAATTTTTACTCAAAAAAGGAAGAAAAAATAACATCTGAGGAACATTATAATATCTTTGAAGGTCATGATAATTATATTTAAAGCATTAAAATATGCACACAAAGTTTATTTTGTTAAATATTTTTATATATATGAAATAAATTGCGCATTGTTCTTAATTTCTGTTAACAGGTTAAATAAAAATCTATTTTTGTTTACTATCAAAATTTATGCATTAAGTTTTTGTTTGGCTTTTTTTATTATAGGTCTAATTCTCTATCCTCGTAGTTCTACCCATACAACTAATTTTCACAAAATTATAGGAATTTAAAGCAACTAATATAGCAGTTAGAAGCCTTACAGTCATTTTGCACCCTGTCATTAAACCGGCTGACCGAATGCAAATATTAAAAAGTCATGCACTGCCACCTTATGCTGCGCAAATGACTGAATGGTCAGAGAATGGATGGCATTGGGAATTAATTGAAGTCTCCTTGCTGGCAGAATATTTGCAAAAGGACTTTCAGTGATCAGTTTGTCTTTCCCAGAGAGGGACTGTAAATCCAGTAAATCTGACTGGCTCACACTAAAGGAAAAGGTATTGTCATGCAGATTACAGCTTGGAAATGGCCTCTGGTATCCATGGACAGGCATTGCCAGTCTCTCCCAGGGGCGTCACATGGCCAAATAGGTTTTAACTAGCCTACTGAAAATCTGAAGTGGGGGAAACCCTTCAACAAGCTATGGAAAACACAAAATAATATGATCAGGAATCAGGATAAGCCAGTGCATGCATAAACCAGAACATTATTTACATACAGTCAGTAAAAAAAATAGATTAATTTGAAGATGACAGATATACAGACAGAATGAACAGACAAAATACAGATCATAAAAACAAGTAAACGGGCAGATAGGGAAAATACAACATCTCAAAAATGCAGATTGCCATGCAGATACAGTAGATAGACAAATAAACAAATAGACAGTAGCATCTATCTGACGGGAAACATACAGCTAGACAGACAAATGTAAACAGCTCAGACAAATAAGCAGACAGACAAAGACAGACAGACGATTAAACCTTCCCAAGTTATTACAGGTAAAATATAAAACTGTCTAGCTCGACTCTGACTTTGTCACTCACACAACACAAGGGAAAAAACGAAGAAATATATCAAACTTGTTCTACTTTACCTATATTCACCTTAAATGCGACCCATTTTAATCTATCGCATGATTCGCATCAATAAACTAACTATTAATCCGAAACATGAACACCAAACAGCTGTCAGACGCGTCAGTAACCTGCACTTTTTCTGCAAATTAAAAACCAATGCAAAGCTTTAGGAAATTCAACATCTAGTTCCACCAAAAAACAATAACAAGACAATTAAATCCAATTGTCAATTTCAAGATCACAGGACAGAGCAGAATGATCCCGCCTCCTGGCACTCGTGCATCCATGTTATGAACCTGCTCGAGCGCATTTCATCCTTACAAATGACGTTCATTACATTCCTGTAGGATGCAGCTTTAAACAAACCAATGTTTACATCATGGCTGAAACTACATCTGACAAACAGAATGTAAAAGAAAGTTTTAGTACGTTCTCTCTACAAGGACTGACTCACTCACTTTCCAGGACTTCAAGTTTCTTTAGAAAGAGAAGCGCCGTTGGCTACAAACACAATCCACGATCCCGAAACGCTTACTTTCCGAGGCAAACGTACAATCCACTCACCGAAAAAACAGGAATCCTCTGCGCGTCCCAAGCAGTGCACGCACACGCCGTCTTCAACACACACACACTCTCATCTTCCACATTCATACACGCGAGCGAGCGAGCGCGCGTGCACACACACACACACACACACACACACACACACACACACACACACACACACACACACACACACACACACACACACACACACACACACACACACACACACACACACACACACACAACCCGCTGGAAAGTTTAGTGACGTCACCCACTCAGTTAAATGCCACCGAGTCTGGCCAACCAGCTGGAGGTTGGACCAGAATATGGGTTATTATTTCACGAGTGCTACTCTGATACAAACAAATACTTTTTCACCCAGCAGCTATATAGCAAAAATGATTTCAGAATTCAAAAAATGCATTCTAATTTAAGAGGGTTTTGAACAGGGTATTTAAAACAACATACAAAACCACTGTTGAGGAAAGTACACATTTGTGTAACTAGACCTTTGACTCAACAACTATAGGCTACTGAGGTTGAGCCCTTGTGACCACAACTCCTACACATATTTAACACATGAGCAGGTCTTTTCATCTGATATTCCAGGAATTTCTAGATTAAAATGTTTTTGATCACATATTTTTTTCCATATTAAATTTGTAGTTTTTATTATTGTTGTTTTGCAATTTATACAATTTTATATTTTTATCCAAATTATCATTAAATGTAATTAAATTAAGAAATGTCACATTTTACAGTGAAGCAGGACATTTGTAGGAATTGATTGTGGATTATATAAGCATTAACAACAGTGTCCTAACTAAAGTGAGATGGTCCTCACTGTAGAACATGAAATCCACGGGGAGGAGTCGGATCCAGATCCAGCTCCTCCCACCTTACATATACCTAAACCTGCCCATCTCCACCCCCTGATCCCTAAACCCACCCCTAATCCCTAATCCCTAAACCCACCCCTAATCCGCATCTCCACCCCTTGGATCTTGATCCGACTCCTCCCCGTGGATCTGCATTGAGGTGCTACTGACTAAAGTGGTGCTCACTGCAGAGCATAATGACGTCCAGCTTCCATCTCATAATGGGTGGAGCTTTATAGTCCAGCTCCACCTCTGTGGACCTGCGAATGCGCATTTCGTAAGCACCCTTAATGAAAAATAAAGTGATAAAAGAGACAAAAGTCTTGTGGACTTCACGATCACTCGCTTGCGCGGCCATTGTAAGTCCACAAGACTGTAAGGGCATGAAGTGTGCCATTTAGCATAGGACTAACTTTACACTTCACAAGAATAACGGCCTATATCCCAGCTGAAAAACTAAGAACACATGCCATGTATTTTCATGACTTCTGTGAGGCATCACCAGACTTCCTGCTTTTTATAGTTTTCCTTGTGGAACTTAAGGGTTGTGTAATAACTTCTTTTAAACTTCCACAATCAGTCTCTATTCTGCCATATACATAGGATTGGTACTACAGTGCAATGATTTTTGTTGTGGCTGCGACTATCCAGTGAGCCACCAGTTCTAAGTAAAAAACAAAATGTAGCATCGTACACGTCTGCAGGTGTTTAAGCTCTAAATTAACGTGAAAAAAAATAATTTTTATTGCGTTATCCCTTTGGTATCGTACGGAATGTGCATTAAAAAAGTAAAGGCTTGGTTTTTATGTCGACTAAGTGTCTTTAACTCATGTGCCTTACACTTTTGAATTCACCTGTTCATTTTCTATTCATTATAATTTATAAAAGAGTTCAATAGGGAAATGATGTGTGCAAGTGATAGGCCTACATTCAGATTATTATAATAAAAAAGGCCATCAGTGCTATAAAAAGGCCTCTCATCAACTGTCAATGAAAACTGATGTGTGCCATGCTCAGGTGAGGAGTCCAGGGAGAATAAGAATTGCTGCTTTAGCATCACAAAAGGAGCTCTCACAAAGAGATCACGCTGATTTTTGAGCACAGTGCCAGCCAAGTGGTGCAGGGACAAAGTGTAACGGAGGTTTTAGACATTAGCTTTGGCTAGCTACTACGACTGAACAAAATGTTGGAGCTGTAGATTTATTACTATCATTGTAAAAATGTACAAGAGAAACACTATGCTTTAATCACACTGATTACAATATTCAGTCAGTGGCAAACCATGGATATATGAAGCCAAAAGTACCAAAATGACTTTCATGTAATCACATGTCTTTTCAATGAAATTTACAATATTGTTCTCAAAAACTTGAAAATGAATGGATATATGAAATGCTATAATATGAACAAATGTATTCCAAGAAAACTATTTTTTTAACTGGAAAGTTTAGATCACAGATGACAATCAAGACGAAGGGTGAATCGAATGAAAATGCAGCATTTCTTAATCAAAAGAAATATCTAATTCACATAGTCCTACCTTACCATTAATTAAATGGCTAAACTGTGTTTGAGTAATTAAGAAAAAAATAAAAAGCACAGGTGGACCAAAATGTTAGCCTGACTGACATTGAAATGTAATGAAATTTAAAACGATTTAAAAACGATTTGGCCTTTGGAAGGCTACCCTGAGTGTCTTGCGTTATATTAATTCCTCCAGGTATAACAATTAATACAGTTGTTGATATGGCCACGGAGTTAAGAAAAACATACTGAATTTGAGTACAGACTTTAATCGTCAATAGCTCTTTTAGTCTCTTTTCAAAGACACTTGGCAGTTTTTTGTAGAAGTTTATCAAATAAATTATTAAAGTGAAAATAAAAGTAATAGAAGTTTAATATAATAGAAGCTTAAATATAAAAATATAAATTTTTATATTTTATATAACACATAGGCCTACCGTATTTTACAAAACCGTATTGTTCGACTCTAAAACTGCAAGGAAAATCTGAACAAGTTGTGACCCAAATTTTCTTAAAGGGGTCATATAATGATACCTGCACTTTTACAAGTTGATTGTACTGAAATGTGTGTTTGCAGTGCCTGTAAACAACCGTCATATAATGATAAAAAATCCATCCAGTGTTTTTGTTTTAATCTCCTTATATGTTTTCCCCTGCCTCCAATTGAGCCGTTCGTTTTAAAGTCGGCATGAAACGGAAGTTGAGATTGTCATTTTTTTCTTGTTGTGACGTATATTCGAGTGAAACGGCTTCTGAAATTTGAAAAAATGTAGGGCGGGGCTTGATTCCATCCTTCGGGAATTGATTGGATCGTTGGAGGACACTGACACTGACAGGTTCTCTGAGAGGCTGTGCTCCGATAGCCGCACCCTCATCGTCTCTGGCCGCACCCTTTCGCCATTGCATGTGACCGGAAGAAAAGAGAGGTCGTTTCGAGGGGGGAGGGAAGGGTAATGTATTTGATTAAAGATTATAAGGGTACATGAATTTTAAAAAAATAATGAAGTGCACAGATAAATCATTTATAATAAACACTACAATATTACATACAAAAAGAAGATTTGTCAAATTTGATTTCATGCCGACTTTAATACGGACGCCCCTCCCACGAATGTTGATTGACAGCAGCGTTTCAACACAGACCCGCCCTGAGCGAGCTGTCCTCATAGTCCGTCATTGTTTACACTGGAGCAGAATGGCGGCCGTCTAATCGATTGTGGTGTTCTGTTCTTGGGTGTAATAAGGAACACAGCAGTCATTTTAATGTTCCTAAATCCGAACCGCTGAAGACGCAGTGGCTGAGTTGATGAGAATATTCCCCACGTCAATGCGTTCGGTTCATGTTTGCGTGAATCATTTCTCAGCAGACTGCTTTCTAAATAAGGAGGGTCATAAAGCTGGTTTTTCTAAGAAGCTGCTCCTGAAAAAGGAATCGGTACCAACTATACCTGTTCTTGCACATCCAGAAGAACTGAAGTGAGTGTAACGTTTTATTAACCTTTAAATATATACGTAAATCACAACGTATCACACAAAGGAACCCGGTATTTAAAAAAACATCGATCATGTAAGTTATTTCAGACTCTTAATCAAGCCAGGACTATATGGGATCCACAATGTAAAAATAAAGGGCTCTTAGGTGGCCATCTGAATATACGCAGTATGGTCCCTAAGAGGGAACAATTAGAGCATCTTCTCTTTAACTCAAATGTGGATTTCTTAGGACTTTCAGAAACCTGGCTTAAACCCTCTTCCCCACAAGCAGTGGTATCATTACAGGGCTACAATGTCTTTAGAAAGGATAGGCATCAAGGGAAGGGAGGAGGGGTGTTAATATATATGAAAGACTCTTTAAAATGTACACAAATCATTTGGCCTAATGAAATATCAATTGAATGTATTGGAGTTAAAGTGTCACTTTCAACAGAAATGTCATTTACTATTCTATGTCTTTATCGTCCGCCGTCAGCAAAAGTAGATTTCTATGATCAATTTAAAGCACTTCTGAGTTGTTGTGACTTTAATAATGAGGTTATACTAATGGGAGACTTAAATGTAAATTGGGACAACAAAAGTGACAGAAAGAAACTGAAAGAAATTACAGATAATTTTGGATTAACACAAATGATCAGTGATCCCACTAGAATAACAAATCGTTCTAAAACTTTAATAGACCTGGTGTTCTCTAACAAACCAGATAGAATAATAAAAACGTACAATTTCCTGACTGGCTTGTCTGACCACAATGCCATATTCTTTTCTAGAAAGCTGACTAAAAAACGATTGAGAAGTGCCAGTAAAAACATGAATATAAAGCAAACGTATATTCCACAGAGCCAAGAACAATGTTTAATTGCAGCTCTAAATACTTTTGATTGGTCTAGTATAGTATTATGTGATGACACTAATCAATGTTGTGATTTATTATATTCTTCTATTACAAAGGTTCTGTCTCAATTTCAGAAAGTGGGTCATTTTAAGAAACGAGTTTATTCCTTGCCTTGGATCAATAGTGAGTGTAAACAGCTTATGACACTCAGAGATAAATTACTAAAAAAATCATTAAAATCTGGATTAACTACTGATCGATTACATTTTGTATCCGCAAGAAATAAAGTCACACAAACTTTGAGAATGGCAAAAGCAAATTTTTTCATGTCTGTAATTAATGGTGCCAAAGGAAATTGTAAGTTGATTTGGGAAAATATTAACAAACTCCTTGGTAAAAGTAAGCATATTGCTGATAAAGACTTTGAACTCAAATTTGCTAATGAATTGGTATCAGAGCCTCTCAACCTAGCAACTAAATTAAATTATTATTTTCAAAATACCATTGATGAGATCGCTCAATTGTTTTCTAGCTCTTGTGACTCTCAATCAAATATTGTCCACACTGACCTTTACATGGATGACGTAAATCTAAACTCTAAGTTTAATATTCAAATAATTACAGAAAATGAAGTAAACAACATAATCTCTAAATTAAAAAATTCTAAAGCAAGGGATGTGTTTGGATTTGATACCAATCTTCTGAAGCTTTTTAAATCTTGTATTTTGGTGCCTGCGACCCATCTTATTAATTTGTCAATTAAGCAAGCAGTCGTCCCCTTGAGTTGGAAGGTTGCAACTGTCATACCAATATATAAATCGGGTGATAAATTAGACCCTGATAATTATCGACCTATTAGCATACTTCCTATATTTTCTAAGATAGCAGAGAAGTGGGTCGCCAACTCTATCATTGTACATCTTAATGATTCCAATCCGGGTCTGCACCCTATGCAATTTGGATTTCGATCTCTCCACTCGACTGAAACGGCTGTTTGTGTTTTTGTCGAGAAGGTGAAGTTTTATTTAGATAAAAACAGTTATGTTGCTGCTGTTTTTGTTGATTTTAAGCGTGCATTTGATACTGTGAATCACTTTAAGCTTTTGTCTAGACTGTTAACATTTGGCTTTAGTAATCAAACAGTTAAATGGATACAGTCTTATTTATCGGACAGAAAACAATGTGTGCAAATAAAGAATTGTAAGTCACCCTATCTTCAATATACACAGGGTGTTCCTCAGGGATCAATCTTGGGACCTCTGCTATTTTCCCTGTATGTGAATAGTTTGCCCAATGTATGCAAAAATGTCGACACGATTATGTATGCTGATGATACAGTGATTTTTACACATGCCAAAAGTGCTGATGATGCAGCCCATCAGCTTTCATTTGCTCTAAATGATCTGCAAAAATGGCTGAATGATTCATGCTTGTGTCTTAATGTTAAAAAGACTGTATCAATGTTTTTTAGTAAACCTAAAACAACTGTGGCCACAGCAAAAGTCTGCTTGGGTGGACAAGAATTAACTAATGTTGAGGAATTTAGGTATCTGGGAGTTCTGATAGACTCAAAATTATCTTTTAAAAAACATGTTAAAAAAGTTGTGAAAACTATAAATGTTAATTTACGGAACTTTAAACAGATTCGCACATCATTAACGGATACAGCGGCGATTACGTTCTTGCACTCTATGATACTGGCTCATATTGAGTACTGTATCACAAGTTGGTCTTATACGAGTTATGCTGCTATTGGGCCAATTGAAGTATGCTACAAAAGAGCATTGAAAATATTAGATAAGAAACCTTCATCATATCATCATTGTAATATTCTAGATAAATATAAGTTTTTAAATTTTGCGAATTTCAAATTATTTAAATCAGCCTGTCTAATCTATAAAGTTATACATGGTCTGGCACCTCCACCATTGAGTGATTTTATTAAACAAAAGTCTATCAGTGCTGTCGGGTCTCGAGTGACTAGAGCCACTATGATAGGTGACTGTGACTTGGCGTTTAGGCGGACCGCCTTTTCACAGAACGCTCTATCATATCAGGGGGTGAGCTCCTGGAATAGCATTCCTCAGTCAGTGAGGGAAAGCACAAGTTTTACTATTTTTAAGAGTCGTTTAAAAGTATGGTTGAGGGACACACAAATATGTGAGCATGTTTAGTAATCATTAGTTTATATATCAGATGTAAAATAGAGTTAGTGTTTTACAAAAATAAAGGGGATAGAATTATCAGTGTTATATGGGTTGTGTAATAGGAGTTAGCATAGCATGGATTGTGTAAGAGGGGTCAGTGTAATATGGGCTTGTATGTTGTTATCACTGTTATTGTCCCTGCTTTATATAGCCTGTGCATAGTGTGTCTGTATTTATGTGTATTTATGTGTAACATCTACCTGCTTGGGGGTCTGCAGATGGAAATTAGCCTATGGCTATAATCTGGCATATTTACATTTGTGAAAAATGTTCATTAATATGTATTGTCCCTTTTGTCTTTTTTGTCTACAAATAAAAAAAAAAAAACAAAAAAAAAATTAATCTTTGCAAGTCTCTTGCACGCTTCACGATGAATGTGGCTAGTGTTTACACTCAGGGTACATTACGGAATGTGTTCTATGTAACGTTACGACATTCTCAATATAATTAATAATCCCACGTTTATAATGAACAACGCTTTATGTTTATTGTATTATTAAAAACTGTGTACGCAGAGGGGCGGGGTGAGCAAAGCTCATTATCATTTAAAGGCATATGCAACGGCGTGCTGAAAACAGAGCTGTTTTTGAGCAGGTAAAATGAGTGTTTTCTTAAAATACTAATGAGAATTTTTAATAAAAGTATATTACAAAGTTTTTATTTCTGACCCTAAAGATTCATATTAACTTGTATAAAAATGGCATTATATGACCACCCCTTTAAATAAAAATAAATCAGATAATAAACATTTTAGGAAAAAATAACATTACGATGTCTAGAAATCAATTTCAAAAGAAACGTTACGTGGTGATAATTTGTCTTTGAATGAGATCTACTAATATAATATATTTTTACTGCCAAGATATTTCACGTGAATAAATCCATAGAGCCGCAATATTTGTTTGAGAACTGTAATGGTATGGTGGCATGGAAAAAATAGCCTACCTTTTATCACATGTCACGACACGTGTAGTTAGGACACGGTGTTATAGCCTATTTAAACATTATTTCCTTGAACATAGCCTGAATGTTACTCTACACCCTTGCCTCATTGCGGTTCTATAATATGCAAATAAACCCGGCCTCCACTCACTCACAACGCTCAGAGATTAATTTGTTGACAATCACAGGTTGACGTGATTGGTTACAAGGTAGATTTCAAAATGCGTTTTTGAGACTGTCTTTAGATAACTGCAGTGACATTATTTATCACCATGAACTATTGCAGTTTGTAAATATAGCTGCAAGCAGCCATTACCGGGGCCAAGCGCAAGAATCGGCAACAGATGCCATAATTGGTGGGAGTGGCAGACCAACTGCAGCAAGGAGCAATTAAAGACATTTTAAGGGAACTTTGCATAAATGGCTAAAAAAATCATACAGTAATGTTTAAGATAATTTAATGGTTTATCACTTTCGACAAAATAGGTGGCGCAGTTACGAAATTGATGTGATGTGGTCAGAGTGAGTGAGGTGACAATGACACATACAACGTTTGGTGTCAAAATGTCAAGGCATTGCAGAGAAAGACTTAATAGTCATTTTGGCAGCATGCCTCAACTTTGCTGCTGCGGTATACGAAAACGGTTTCGTCTAACATCACGAAATCTATAACTTTTAGTCGGCACGGTCTGGAGATGATACGATTCGATTTTGCTGAAAATCGGACCAATGGTCTAGGAGGAGTTCGAAAAAGAAGGTTTTGAAAGTAAATAAAGATGGCGGAAAGGAAGTTCTTCCAAATATGTCAAACTTGGTATCTATGTTATCAGCATGACCCAAGGAATCTAATAAGATCAGTGGCATTACAATAGGCATATTTATTCAAAAGTTATTAGCATTTTTGGAAATTTAATTTAACTTTTGACCAACAGGTGGCGCTATCTCAATCTTTTGAGAACCTTCAGGGGATGGTGCAGGTGGCAAATTCTGAGTTTCATAATGTTACAGCAATGCATTTGTTAAGTATAGCATTTTACATCACATAAGTCAATGGGTATTTCATGTTTTGTTCTATTATAGCGCCACCAAGAGGCAAAATCCCACAATTTTTTTATGTGTCCTCAGAGTGAGCCCATACATCTTTGTGTCAATTTTGGTGAAAATCTCAATTCACTTCGGAGTTATATACATTTATATGAAAAAACACGTCAAAAATGACTGACATGTGACATTGATTGAATTTTACTACCCCTTATTATCATTATTTTGGCATTGGCTATTCACCAGCGACCTATGTTTCCAAACTTCTGACGGTGGTTTCGTCTCGATCGGACTAAAGGTTTCGAAGATATCGGCAGATGTTTTTTAAGCGCTAAATCACAACGCTACACAAACCGTAAGACGAAACCTAGCATGTTTGGTATCTGTGGGCTCGGCAAGGATTCAGGAACCCAACGAGATGACTCCCGTGAAAATAAGTCAACCACACCCAGAGTTATAAGCATTTGAAAATTTTATTTTACCACTAGGTGGTGCTGTTTCGAAACTTCTCAGGCTCCTTCAGGGCATCGTACTGATGACCCATACCGAGTTTTGTAACAATTCGTTCATGCATTAAAAAAAATACAGCATTTTCAGAATCAGAATCACTTTATTGCCAAGTAGTGCTTTCACACACAAGGAATGTGCTTCGGTAGCAAGATGCTACCATGGCTGCTATAATCAGCGCCAATCTTGGGAAAAATACAGCATGACATGAGGAGAGGTGAGGAGAAAAAAAGCGACTCCCAGACTATGCTCCTGTAAGGAGTACAATCTGGGAACAGGAAAAAAACACCTCAGCAACATTAGCACATAAACAATACAATCTACATGAACAAGACATTGCAACACGTGTGGGGAGTGGGGGATGGAGTTAGTCCAGCCCAGGCAAGCAGCATCCGGTCCTGCAGCCATTCTCGGCGCTGGTCACAGACCCGCCTGCCAGGCTGTGGGTACAAAGCAGTGAAGGCGTGGGATGGGGGGGTGGGGGTGATGCATATATGTGTATATGTAAGTTCATGTGTGTGTAGGCCTGGAGAGAGTCGCTCAGCCAGCCTAATCTAGATGCCTCAGTCCGCAGATTGTCATAGCGATACACAGCAAGTTGCCATGGAGACAACCTTGATCAGGTCCATACAAAGTCAACAATCCCAGGTGTCTGGGGAGTCGGGGAAGGAACGCAAGAGCGTCTCGCTGCAGTGCTTCTCCGGGAGAGTTGTTGTTCCAACAGCGGCCTTGGCCAAGGCCAGTGCTGGTTGTGGGTGCCGAAACAGATAAGATTGGGATTGTTTGGTCTTCGAGGCGAGTAGCTGCAATTTACACAGGCTATTCTCCTGGTCCGTTTTGGTCTCTGAAACGATCCATTTGCCTTTGCAAAGCTGCGAGCTTCTCCAAGATGTTATCCATATTCTGGTTCATAGTCCCAGTCTGAGTGCTAACAGCTCTGCCCACCGCTTCAATCATGACGGGCAGCCTTGTGGGGCTTTGAACGGCTGTCACCGTCTTCTTAATTCCTCGATAAACCAGGGCAATGCCTGATCCAATCAGCAGAAGACCTGTTATCATGGTTCCGAATAGGTAGATATCTTCAATGTCCTCCACGGAAAGAGCCGCCAGACACACGACCCGCCACCTCTCCCACGCGTCCATCGTGTAGCCAGCTGCGAACGTCCCGGCAGGGCAGTCAGGTTCCCCGAACCCAAGCTTCTCGTAGAGAAGATGGTGTCAATTGCGTTGAGAGACCAGTTGATCAAATCCATATTTTTTTTTAGTTTGGAGAGCAGTGCGGAGAGAGTCTCTCAAAGTACAAGACAGTAGACTAGACGAGACAAGAGAAGCAAAGCAGGAGAGGTAAGGGGAGGGAGAGGGAGAGAAAATGCGACCGCCTTCGTTGAGAGCCAAGAGGGACATAAGTCAAAATGGCCGACAGCCAAAATGGCCGATCTGGGAAACTTGGATATCAGTCGACTCTGCATGACGCCCTGAATCTAACGAGACCCCTTTTATGATAAATGGACAAACCGTTCAGAAGTTATGAGCAAAAATAGCCATTTTTCATATCTCCAGACCAGTAGGTGGCGCTGCTCCGTAGGGGCCAAGCACAGAATAAATAATAGGAACGGTTTTGCTTGTCCAGTGGGTCTCAAATAAGTAGGCATTACTTTTAAGAAATGAATTTGAATGACTATGCCCCAAATGCTGTCCATTACTCAGAGTCAGAGAGATGTTCTTCTTTCAAAGGGTGCTGATGTACAGAGATCTAAGAATCTAAAAGCTATCAGACAAGAGGTTGTTGTTCCATCTCATTTTACACAAGCCTTTTAAAGATAATTGATTCTCTAATGAAAAAGCTCATGCAAGTTATCAGATAGCTGCAAGTCATGAAATCCTTTCCTTCAGAGACATTATTTCAAAAAATATATGAAGGCTAAATTGATAGCATTGTGTGCATGTAAATGTGAAAATTTGAATGTAAAGAATGTGTAGTAGGCTAAGGCTAGTGTTTTGCGGATATTTGGTGTAAAAATTTTTTTAAAAAAGGGCCTGCTAAAGCAAAAGGATGAGAAAAAGAAAAACAGTTGTATTATGCCATTATTAGATACTATTTCAAGACCAACTAAAGCTTTACATGCACATTAATCTTTTCACAATACATATTACATCCACTTATTATGGACTGGTTATGGCATTAGGCGTCACATTTTATAAGGCTCATTGAACACCATGATTTACATTTATGGTGCACTGAAACGCAAAGCCTCATCTGTCACAATGTGTTACAGGCAGAAGAAGAATCAAAAGTTCCAAAGCAAACTTTTACTCACAATATCAGACATAACGGTATATTGAAGACGGGCAGAAGGTTCACACACACTTACTACAACAGAGATCAGACAATGAACAAGGCAACACACAGGGCTTAAATAAATTGGGAACCAGATCAGGGAAACTAGGCACAGCTGACAAGACTAACGAGGAAACAGGTGTGACAGAAGAACAAATGGAGGTTGCCGTGGAAACATCGGAGTGGTGGGAAAACAGAACAAAGGAAGACATGGGAATAATGAAAACAAGAAACAACTGTGACATCAGGGGCCTGTTTCAATAAGGAGGTTCAACCAACTCTGAGTTAAAACTTGAACTCTTAGTTGACTTACTCTGAGATGGGAAACAGCTGAAATGAGTTGGTTCAATCAACTCTGAGTTGACTGACTCTGAGTTAAGAGCTTGCACCACAACTATAAAAAGCCATTATCAATGGAGCGCAGATATTATGAGTCACCATGGCAACAGCGCCAGACAAAAAGAGGTGTTGGGTGTAATTAATTACCAAGTTATCTAAATATTGTAATTTAATTAAAGGGATTACTCTTAATTCTTCTGTAATTTAAAATAAAATATGATGCAATTACATTAGGCTACTGCATAAACTATAGACCAATTCAGTATAAAACAATAGTGGATTAAACATACATTTTTAAAAGCTATATTTTTTATGTACACTCAAAAAAGTGCTCATGGGCATTCATTGGATGACCATAAATAACTCTTTTTAGATCAATTAAAATAATATACATTTATAAGCAGATGTATTTTTGTTTTTTTGAAGAAATGTAAATTACTTAGGTTGTACATGTAAGGAGAGTGAATTTACTTGGATTAATGACTGAAATTTAAGTTTGTGGCCTGACCCCGCCTACTGCGCATGTCACTGAGATTTGTGGACTGCGTGCAAGGAACTTTTTTGCCGCCATTCGAGAACTTTCGACGGATAGCCTACTTCTAAAAGTTGGTGAGTAAGCTATTTATGACATTTATAACAATAACAATGTAATTTCTTACCCAGTCACAGTTAAAATAAGTATGTTTCCCCCTCTTTATGTGCACTATGTTGGCGAAGCTGTATTCTATGCTGAAAGAAAAGTTTCTGTTGACAGTGAAATCATTAGTTAATTACCATTAAGTTAGCTTTAAGTTTGTGAGATGGAACAATTGTTTGCAATTCTGAGGTGTTTTGTTTTGTGTAAACTATAAGAACCTATTTTCTGGTGATACAGTAAGGAAGAGAAAAGATCGCACTTTTCAACGGTCGTGATATGACGTCACATTCTGCGGCATCTTTTTAAAAAAGCATACATTCATGTAACAAATAATAATATATCTAAATGTAAAAATATACAATCTACTCTAGTGATGGGTCGTTCAGTTTGAACGAATGTGAAAGTTTAGAATTTGGACGTGTTTTGTCTTGCCACATTCAAACAATTTTAACCGCGGAACCTGAGCCGAAAATCGGGCCTAGCGCGTTATCTGTGTGACCACAGCCGCGCACACGCAGAGCATAATGCCGCGTTCCAGGCAACCTGTAACCCGTGTTTTTTCAACTCGTAACTGGGAGTACATCGGCCTAGTACGAATTCACGGGTGGGAAGTCACGGGTTTGACTGCCGTTGCAGTGCACTTTCACGGGTATAGGTTGGAAAAACACGGGTTACAGGTTGCCTGGAATGATGTAACTTACTCCCAGTTACGAGTTGGAAAAACACGGGTTACAGGTTGCCTGGAACGCGGCATAAGTTACATGTCAACCCTCCCGTTTTTTCCGGGATTCTCCCGTATTATATTTTCCGTTTTATTAATCTTAATATAAAAAAAGAAAAAAAAATCCACTGGGCGCAAAACCAGTTAAGCGGAAATCCCGCCCTGTAGCTAATTTCATTGGCTGCTAGGGTTACAATGACGGGTAGGTTAAGGCAGGGGTTAAGGGATCGTTGTTTGGTTTAGGGAGCTTGACTGACAGGTGATCTGACCAATCATACGTCGCCATCCGCCATTTTGTCAGAGAAAGCAGTCAGGAGAGGGAGGATTTGAACTTGAAAAACGGAGTGTAGCTACTGACGCCTTTCCGCTATTCCGCGGTTAAAACAACATTCCTTCTTATGTTCATTCATGTTTATTTGATGCTATAAATGAACTAAAAGGAAGAGATGATCGGCTCACGAGCAGCTTTAACTGATGCTCTACCGCGATCTGTCACGACACATTAAAGAGCAACAAAACTGTATTTATTGATTAAATCTATTTTAAAAAATGACCAAATTTGACAGGTGAGACTTCGTTTAATATGTTTAATATCAAAAGTAACCGTTAACCGAAAAGTATCCTGTCTGTCAGCGTGTTGTCAGTCTCCTCTGCTCCGTGATGTATTTTTCACTGCGTGAGAACATTGTGTGTGTGTGTGTGTGAGAGCGGCGTCACTTTTCGGACATAGCGACAGGAACTAAAGGGGGCGGGTCTTTGCGAACGGGGAGGGGGAGGGATCGCGCGAAAAAGAACAGCAGCATCCCGAGGATGAAAGAACATGAGAGAGGTGGCATTGGGGACAATGTATGTAATACAGATATTATGTATGTATTTATTTATTTATGTTAATATCGGCTCAATTAATGTGTATTTAGCCCGCCTCTGCCATCCAACACCAATGCCATGTCATGTATTGACTCAAAACGGCTCAAAAAACGTTAATTATCCGAACCAAATTAATTTTGTGACCAGTTCCACCACTAATGACCATGGAATAAGAACACATACACATGATTAACTAAATCAACATTATTTTTCATATTGCTTGACAGTTATAGGAAAGCTGTAAATCTGTCAATAGTCAACTAATAGATGCATGTTAATTAAATATAAGCCTACAATACTTGTACAATACACTTGCACAATATACTTGAATACACATTCAAAAGTCTGAAAATAATTGCAAAAATGTTCACATAATTTTTTTGACTGGTACTGAAATTCTTTATTTTCTTAAATAGAAATCTGGACCAGTTCTACCAGTCTACAAATAAAAAAAACGTGGCAATCTCCTAGTGGCTGTAAGTACTGAATTTTCACTTGAATTATTCGCAGGCTACACATAGTCATCAGTTCTTTAGCTAGGCTTACCTGACAATTTTATGATATTCAATACAACAGCTCTGCCATAAGACTCTTAAAGGATTAGCTGATAATTTACTCACCCCGATGTCATCCAAGATGTCCATGTCGTTCTCTTTCTTTCTTCAGTCGAAAAGAAATGAAGGTTTTTGATGAAAACATAACAGGATTTTTCTACACAGAATGGACTTCAATGAAAACCCGATATTCCAATATTCAAAGAAGGTTCAAATGTCCGTCTCAATGTAGCTTCAAAGTCTCTACACGATCCCAGTCGAGAAATAAGGCTCTTATCCAGCGATCGGCCATTTTATTTTCATTTTTTAAAATATATATATATATATATTTGGTACACGGGGCGAGTGTATGTATATATATATATATATATATATATATATATATATATATATATATATATATATATATATATACTTTTTAACCACAAATGTCAGTCTTGTACCATCTCTGAGATGCGCCACTTATTACGTCATCGCGTTGGAAAGGTCACAAAAAAAATGAAAACAAAGATGTCAGACGATTTTGAAGTTGGAGGAGAAAATGAGATGGAGTTTTTCGCCCTTCCCTACCTTTTTGAACCGGAGTACACTGACAAATAACTTAGATGCCGTGATGCATGACCTTTCCAATGTGATGTCGCAATGCATGGCGCATCTCAGAGATGGTACACGACGGGCATTTGTGGTTAAAAAGTATATAGCCTAATTGTCGTTGTTGTTTTTTTCGTTTCACTAGATAAGACCCTTATTTCTCAACTGTGTTGAGCATTTGAAGCTGCATTGAGACGGATATTTGAACCTTCTTAGAACATTGGAATATTTGGTTGCAATTATATTCCAAGTTCCTATTTGAAGTCCATTAAATGGAGAAAAATCCTGGAATGTTTTCCTAAAAAACCTTCATTTCTTTTCGACTGAAGAAAGAAAGACATGGACATATTGGAAGACATGGGGGTGAGTAAATTATCAGCAAAAGTTTTTAAAAAAGTGAACTAATCCTTTAATGAGTCTTAAAGGGATACTCCACTTTTTTTGGAAATAGGCTCATTTTACAACTCCCCCAGAGTTAAACAGTTGAGTTTTATCGTTTTCGAATCCATTCAGACGATTTTCTGATATTTAGAAGAATATCAGTAACCAGACAGTTTCTGGTCTCATTGACTTCCATAGTAGGAAAAAAATATACTATGGAAGTCAATGAGACCAGAAACTGTCTGCTAACTGATATTCTTTACATATCAGAAAATCGGCTGAATGGATTCAAAAATGGTAAAACTCAACTGTTTAACTCTGGGGGAGTTGTAAAATGAGCCTATTTCCAAACAAAGTGGAGTATCCCTTTAATGTTCATGTTTTGACACTCTGATTCCTAGAATATTAATTATTTTTGTTATTTCTTATTATCTATAAATGTTTTTGAAACTTTTTTTTCTTTTTCTTGTTTTGCAGATATGTGAATGTGGACCTGCACAGATTGCGATATTTCAGTGGGAAGTAGGTACGAGTTACTAAAACATTTGAGATTAATTCATGGTCATTATGGGCGCAAATGTAGATATCCTTGTACATACACAGACTGCCCATGTACGTTCACAACATGGAAGAGTCTTATGAGCCATACTTATAAAGCCCATGCAAAAAAAGCTACTCCAACGTCATCTGTTTTATCTAATTTCCAGTGTCAGCTTTGTAAATGTAAGGAATTATCAACAGAAAGAGAGTATTTCCTTCATATCCGTGCTCATCTGAAGCGACATGAGACTGTGCCTTGTGCATTTGTAGGATGTACATTTCAAACTAATGTGTACGGCACTTATAACTCACACAGAAACAGGAAACACAGCAGTTACACCTTAAAGGACTTTAAAACTGAAGTTATTACGTTTACTGATAACTTGCCAGAGTCGTCAGAAAGTTGTGCTACTGAGGATGTTGCTGTTTTTACAGAAGAGTTAGAACATTTAGGCTTTGATACACTTTCAGATACAGCAAATTATAGGGAAATTGTTGAGGACCTGCCCAAATTAATAGAGCAGAGAGTTGCTTCCATCTTATTAAGACTCGAAAACATTTCACATGTTCCATCCGTGGCTGTTGATGAAGTTTTGGATGAAATTAACTACTTGCTGAGCTCTGCATCTGTACCTGTGACCAAAGGTATTATTACTGGAGTATTCTCCAAACACAATTTGCAGATTGATGATGTGATTGTTAGTGAGCTTGCTGCTGTTGTGTGTGAATTAAATCCATTAGGTAAAGCTATAGGAAAGAAAGGGCCTCTGGCTACAGCCTTTAAGCGAAAGCAATATTACAAAGAACATTTCCGTGTTGTGGAGCCTATTGAGTTTATTCTGGATGCAAAAAAGAAAAGGACCTTTCAGTACATTCCTTTACTCCAGTCATTGCAGCAGATTTTGTCTAACACTTGCATTCTTGAAAACATTGTAAAAGGCCAAAAAACGGGCAGAGAGCAAGAGGGATATCTCTCAAACCATCAACAGCAGTACAAGTCTTATAGGGACGGTCAGTACTTTAAGGAGAATAGTTTTCTCTGTAGTGATGAATTGCGACTTTCAATTACACTTTATGTGGATGATTTTGAGATTTGTAACCCTCTTGGAACATCACGCAAAAAACATAAACTGTGTGGTGTCTACTGGATTCTGAGTGATTTGTGGGCAGGTTCAAATTCTGCAGTGTCTTCCATTTATCTAGCTATCTTATGCAAGACAGATGATATTAAGACATATGGATATGAAAGAGCTTTGGAGCCACTTCTAAAAGACCTGGCTACATTGGAACACTTCGGTGTTTTCATCTCCCAGCTCGGTCACTCTGTCAAAGGCACAGTCCAGTCTGTGGTAGCAGACAATCTTGGAGCTCATGGCTTAGCTGGCTTTGTTCGAGAGTTTTTCTGGGCATTACATATGCAGATTTTGTACCGCACAAAAATCCGAGATTCAGTGTAAAGATGTCAAATCTGGTGATTACCTCCTTCGAACAAGAGATATTCACAAAGCACATGTTGACGTTGCAGAGAAGAGTAATACTAACTACTGTGGAGTTAAAAGAAGGTGTGTTCTTTCTGAAAGCCTTGCCCATTTTGACGTAAGCACAGGTTATCCTCCTGATATTGCTCACGATTTGTTTGAGGGTATTGTTCCAGTAGAGCTAGCAAAGTGCTTAAATCTTCTTATTTCAAAGAAGTATTTCACTGTTGACTCCCTAAATTCCTTAATCCGGAATTTCCCATACAAGCAGGGTGACAAAACCAATAGACCACATGTTATTCAACGCACGTTTTCTACCAAAAAAACTATCGGCGGAAATGCTCATGAAAATTGGAACCTGCTGAGACTAATTCCATTCATGGTTGGTTTGTTCGTACCAGAGGATGAGCTTGCATGGCAAGTCATTTTAGAACTAAAAGACATTGTCGAGTTGGTAGTTGCTCCTGTCCACACTGAGGAGACACTTGCATTTTTAGATTTCAAAATCTCTGAGCACAGACAAAAGTACCTTGAACTGTTTCCTGGATGTGTCTTACCAAAACATCACTACCTAGAGCACTACCCTCAAATGATTCGTTGCTTTGGGCCTCTGGTTAGATTATGGACTATGCGTTTTGAGTCAAAACATAGCTTTTTTAAACAAATTGCTCGACACACAAATTGCTTTAAAAACATCGCACTGTCACTTGCAGCAAAACATCAACTGATGATTGCATATTACATACATTCTTCAAGCGTCACTAAACCCATACTAGAGGTCACAAAAGTCTCTGAAATTCCTGTTGATGTCCTTAACGAGGATGTAGTTTCAGCCCTCAAGGAAAAATTCCCAAATGTCACAAAAGTGCATTTAGCTAAAAATGTGACAAGCAATGGAATGAATTATCGAAATGGAATGGTACTTGCACATGGGTCCACTGGAGGGCTTCCAGATTTTGCTGAAATCATTCAGATGTGCATTGTACAAAACAAGCTGCATTTTATTGTGAAGGGGTGGTGTGCATGGTATAGAGAACATTTTAGAGCATTTGAATTAAGAGCATCACACACTAGAGAGATTTCCATTGTTGAACTTGGAGAGTTACCTGATGTGTATCCACTTGCAGACTACATGGTTGGGCCAGTGCGCATGGTTACCTTGAAGAGACACATCATCATTGAAGGTTGGGTTTTTGATTATCAAATTATCATTTTGTAATTTTCATTAGGGCTGCACAATATTGGAATAAACAAACACGGCTATATTTTGCTTTTCTGCTATATATATATATAAATTGTGATATGAAAAAAAAACAGGAATTTTCTCAAGATAACTTAAAGGGGGGGTGAAACACTCAGTTTCACTCAATCTCATGTTAATCTTGAGTACCTATAGAGTAGTATTGCATCCTTCATATCTCCAAAAAGTCTTTAGTTTTATTATATTTCTAAAAGAAAGATAGGCTGTACCGAGTCTTTCCGGAAAAAGCCGAGCGGGTGGAGGCGTGCCGTGTGGACGGGAGCGCGCGAAGCTTTTGCGTGTGTTGTAAACAGACAGACTCGTGGTTTATGAGGACAATAAACAAACTGACACCTACAGTGGCCAGCTAAACAAATGTATTTAAACACACAAACACACACACACACACCATACATCGCATTCTCCATAGATACATTAACTGTACGTGATCATGTTGTTTACTTGCTGTGCTTACACGCCGATAGTTAACAACTCACAGACATTTGAAGCAGTTTTACTCACCGCCTGCGGTTCCAACGCACGACCGTGAACCTTTATCGTTGGGACTGCTCCATCTTTAAGTATTAGGCGATCTGCAAATCCGGCGTCGAACTGGGCCTTGTTTATAAACTATTACCGTCGAAATGAAGGAAACAAAACACTTGCACAACTCCGCTGCTCTGGAAAAACAAAATCCATCCACAGGTCCCTCAACTCTGGGTTCTTTGGAAATTTGTGCAGTGTTGTCTTGCCCTGGCAACCAAAAACACACTTTTTTGGTGCCATTTTTTTGATTGCAGCACAGCCGAGCCCAGCGCTCTGACGGCGGCGTACTCTCGTACGCTCTAGGCTACAGCTGCGCGTGCGCCCTTCCGGGAGAAGTGCCCTTAAGACCTGTATAAGGAAATTCCGGCCACTCTGACGTAACATAGGCCCGTATTCGAAAAAAACTTTCCGAAACTTGACAAACCGGAAGGAGTATTTTTGGAACAGAAATACTCTATCAAACTTACAACTTCATTTTTGAAACTTTGTCCATGTTTAGCATGGGAACCCAACTCTTTAACAGTGTAAAAAACTCACTATGCATGAAACAGCATTTCACCTCCCCTTTAAATATGAGAAAGAATGAATCAATCCTTTTGTTGGGCAGTGCATCTGCATAGAAATTAAAAGCAATAAAAAAATCGCAGTTTTGGCAGTGACTCACACAGAATTATAATTTAACAGATTCACTTTTAAATGCAGTTGAAACAATATATTGTGCAGCCCTACTTAACATGTTGCATTCTATGGTTGACTCTGTATGGATTCAGGTCAGTCTCAGTATTAAAGGGTAAGTTTGCAGATTTTCAACCATACAAAATGATAGATGTTTATTTTATTAACTCTTTCTGTATTTTAGATTAAAGGAGCAGAGCAATGGGATCTCCTGTTACTCTTCGTATCCTGTTTGGAGGACCGGAAGATTCACGAAAGTTTACCCTTGACTCAGGACTTCCTGCGTCTGTCAATGAACTGCGCAGCGTATTGAGGACATGCTTTAATTTTACAGAGGAGTTCAGACTTCAGTATTTTGATCCTGATTTTAATGAATTCATTAATTTGAGTTCAATGAACGAGATCAAAGACAAGAGCACTTTGAGAGTGATTATCTTGCCAAATGAGACCTTTATCACTTTATTTCCTATAGTCCAAGAAATGGAAGACACACAGACAGTCTCCCCCGTTTCAACCCAGTGCTCAGATAATGCAGCACTGGCCACACTTAACACCAATGACACATTAGTACAGTTTTCCTCATCTTCCTCACAAGTCCCATCTTCATTTCATAGAAACTCCTGGCCAGATCCCTTTCTGATTCCTACGTTTTCATATGATGCAGAAGTTGAACTGGAGAAGGGGAACATAGAGTTTATAGCAAATGGAACTTGTCTAGTTCCTGGCTACAAGCTCAAATCTGTCATCCTGGACTACATGGCAGAAGAAATAATGAAGTACTCAGCTTACCCCAGTAATTCCCAACTTGAAAAAGCAGCTATAGCGTTTATCTTAACCCACCCATGTTTGACAGAGCAAGGATCCTCCTCAGGCCATTGGGGATGGAAAAACTCTCTTAAAATGAAGATGGCAAACTATCGCACTAAGCTTGTTCAACTTGGATGTCCAGAGGTCCTTGTCAACTCCCAGAAAAACAAAAAACGTGGCAAAGGCAAGCCTGCTGCAAATATTAAAAAACCTAGGAGGGCAGAGGTCAATTATATTCCCTGCCATCCAAAGGGAATTACCAAGGAAAGCCTTGAAGAGGACAGAGTTTCAATGCTGAGTGACCTGACAAAGAAAAATACAGAGGCAGTGATAAGACAAAAGCTGGAGCGCACATTCTCTTACAGAAGGGAAGAGGTGGTCCAAGAGCCAACCATAGCAGATTTCCAAAGTAGATGGCCAGCCCTGTTCCAGGTTAATGAAGTAAGTACCATACAGAGGTAAATATGGTGTATTAGATATATTCTGTCTCTCTGTCTTGAACTGTCTTTTTATGCCTTTACAGATAAATGCCGAATTCATCAGGATCACTACAGTTCCACTTCAGTCAACATTCTTTGCGCATCTCGACCAGCATTCTGACAGGCTCATCAAAGTCTTCCGCAGTGCCAAAGGAGTTGTTCAAAGAAAGATGCACAACATTTTGGCTGTGTTGGATGAGGTAGATAACACGCCACTTGACTTGAAAATGGCGTGTATGTTTACGCAAAAGTCATGATGTCATGTTGCCAAGTATATGCTCTAGAGCAGAAAGTAAATAGTTTTTTTTTCTTTTTTATAGTGCAGCAGCATTGACGTGAAGAGAGAAGTGGTGGTTAAAGGCCTGTGTGAATACCTCAAGGAGGACTATAGAGACTTTATCAAGGAGTGCTCGGTAAGATATGTGTATATTTTGTTTCTGTTTGGACAGTGGGTGGTAGGATGTACATCAGTGGTTTTCAAACTTTATTTAAGAGTGACCCTCTTTTCTTGATAACAGATATTGAGTATTGTCAGATATTTCAGTATCGATATGTATCAAAATATACATATTTTGTAGGGCTGTAATCAACCAAAGAAAATCTTGTTCGACTGAAGTCCTGAAATTTTCAACTAAAAATTACGTTAGGAAAAAAAAAGTTAAATTAATTAGACTTTAACATAGTAGGATGCCCTGTTACTTTATCCACTACAGTAAAATGCGGTTCAGCATCAGTTCATTTTTTTGTTTAATCCGCCCTACTCATTTAATTAAATGTATATCAGTTCATGGTTTGTGTGTGTATAAGAGAGAAAGAAAAAAATGCCAGTATTGCATTGAGACTTGAGATTAAATAAACTGCTTGTATTGTAGATCTTGTAGTAGGCCTATTAATTTTCACATGCAGTTACACATTGTCGGTTAAAAACAAGAAAGTGGATGGTAAAAACATTGAGTGGCTGGTAGATTTTGAAATCCACCAGCCACAGTGGCCGGTGGACAAAAAAGTTAATTTCCATCCCTGCTCTGCTTCCATCGCATGCACAATCATTTCTGCTGATCTGGCTGCATAATACAACACATATTTTGATCACTACGTGATCTGCACAAAGAAAAAAAAGTTGTATGATTGAATGTATCTGGGTCAGGTGACAGGTCATTTATTTTGCATTAAGTTGATGTATTTCAGTGCATTTCTATTCAAAGTTGTTGTTCTTCTTCTTATTAGCCTATTTGTTATTATAACTAAAATTGAAATAACTTTAAAAAAAATTCTTGTGACCCAGGGTTTGAAAACCTGTGATGCACATGACAGGGAGTCAGCTGCCTTCACAAAGTGTTATGTTTGGTATTGCAATACCTATTGTGAACTTCTTAAATCTTGCCCATGCAAGTTTAGTGGGATGTTTTGTTGTTTTAACCATACAATGTTTGTGTTTCTCCAACTTCAAGGACTGTGACCAGGCAGATAAATCAAAAGAGGAGATGGTCCTTGGGATCTGTGTGGGTCCAGAACAACCACCAAAAGTTTCAATTGTAATTGAGGGAGTAGAGGTACTCGGAGAAATACAGACTGTGCCGTGTGCCATCACTTTGCTTATGGGCATAATTTATGCTCTGGATTTGAGGTACCCATCCAACCTGCAGCATACCTTCGAAGTCTTTCAAAAATTGTTTCTAAATCTGGATGGACAAAGGCTGTCAGACAGAGTCCAAAAGCTAAAGCTGAAAATGTTTGAGTAGATCAGTTTTTTTTAAGGTTTTTTTTTTTTACATGTGTGTTGTCTGCATTTTTGTATTCAAATAAATTGTAAATGCAAACTAAGTGATTACCTGACAGAGTAAATTGATCAGTGTTTATTCTGCAGACCAGTTTTTATTTTGAGATAACATGACTAACGGAGCTCTGCTAGCACTACTGTTTAATAGTGTCGTGTACAATTGTTTTAAGCCATTGTGCAGTTTTTAAATTCATGAAATGAATAAACAAAGGCTATTTGATTTGTTTGTGAGTGTGCTTACTGTAATGGCATGTTTTTGAAGGTATGGTAATGTATGCAACAATATGAAATACATGTATGCAAGAAATTCTAAGATCAGCACAATATTGTAATTTTTGTATATTTTACTCAAGAAAAACTGCACTAGATTATGACATTCTTTTAGACCTACTAGAAAAACACATTGGTCATTGGTTAAATTTTACTCTGGAAAAATTACATTACTTAAATTTAATAAAGTAAGTTTGAATTTCAAGGAAAATTACATTAGGTCAATGTAATACAGTTCAGTTTGATTTTATGAAAATTACATTAGGTCAATGTAATATAGTTCAGTTTGATTTTAAGAAAAATTACATTAGGTCAATGTAATACAGTTCAGTTTGATTTTAAGGAAAATTACATTAGGTCAATGTAATACAGTTCAGTTTGATTTTAAGGAAAATTACATTAGGTCAATGTAATACAGTTCAGTTTGATTTTAAGAAAATTACATTAGGTCAATGTAATACAGTTCAGTTTGATCTTAAGAAAATTACATTAGGTCAATGTAATACAGTTCAGTTTGATTTTAAGGAAAATTACATTAGGTCAATGTAATTGTGAGCATTCAGATCGAGATAGTTTGATTACATCCAACAGACATGATTACATACAGCTTTATTAATGTAATAATGTTATGTGGAAATTTGCCACATGATTAATATACATTCAACTGATGAGGTATTTTTTTGAGTGTAACCTTCTCCCTCTACACACTTTGATCAATTCAAGAATAATTCATGCAATTGTATATTGTTAATTTGAAAGCATTAAAAGTGCAGTTTCTTGTCTCTCCTTGTATTGTTGAAGTGGTTGAGGTTGATATAGGATTTAGTAATTAGTAATATGTAGACCAATACTTTCTAAAGATAGTAATTATCACATAAATCTAATTACACTGTTGAAGATGTCATTTGTAGTTAATAATCCATAACTATTTTAGAGTAATTAATAATTCATAACTATTTTAGAGTAACTTACTGTTATAATATCAGAGGTGAAACTGGAAGAATGTTATTCAACCTAAAGTAGGCTACTATTACTTTGATAAATTTTTACTTAAGTACAAGTAAAAATACCAGTCTAAAAATCTACTCAAGTAAAAGTAGCTAATTTAAAATGTGAGTAAAAGTTGCTGAGTTACTTTTTTAACAGTGGGAGTGGGGGTGGGGGGGACTCTCCCATGTAGGGTTGGGGGGGGGGCTCTCCCATGTAGGGTTGGGGGGGGGACTCTCCCATGTGTTGGGTTGGGTTGGGTTGGGTTGGGGGGGGGGGGGGGCTCTCCGATGTTGGGTTGGGTTGGGTTGGGTTGGGGGGGGGGGGCTCTCCGATGTTGGGTTGGTTGGGTTGGGGGGGGGGCTCTCCCAGTTTGGGTAGGGTTGGGGGGGGGCTCTCCCATGTAGGGTTGAAACGTATGAGAGTTTCACAGTATGATAACCTCAGAAAATATCACGGTTTATGGTATTAAGCAATTATTAAATATATAAACTGCATTATTAAATTACGGTTATTATTATCATCAGTTAAAATGACAGTTAAATAAATTAAACATTTGTTCAATAAAGCATATCTAATCAACTAATTTCAATAATTGATTATGAATTAGATTAACATCTTATTTTTTATCATTAATAACTTATTAAATTATGTTTAAAAAATAATTGAGTTGTATGAAATGTTTTTTATTCCGATTTTTTTTAATGATTTAATTCCAATAATATTAAAAAATGGAGGTAATCAAATAAAAGTTTAGCAAACGTTTTAATCCTTTTATTTTTTGGCAAAGTGCTGCAAAACAGATTTAGTCAAACAATGTTAGGACAAACAATATATATTTACATACATTTTAGTTTTATTGTTGGTGTTTAAACACCACTTCCTCTTTAAAAAAGGGGAGGAGACCACAATAAACTCTGGGTTTACGGAAGAAAACCTGCTCCCGACCAGGTTAGGTTCACAGAGTAAGTTACCATGGTAACTGACTCTGAGTACAAGTTACCTCTCTTTCAGAAACGGCTTGACTTACTCTGCTTTCTCAGGTTTGACTTACCTCCCTTTCTGAAACGGAAAACCCAGAGTTTCCCTCATTTCAGGGTTAACATACTCAGAGTTTTCACTTAACCTCCTTTCTGAAACAGGCCCGAGCACAGTAAAGACTTACATATTTATATTTACTTGTAAATCTACTGTAAACACAAGTACTAAATAATCGCTTTTACAGGACAGTGGTCCTGACTACACATGACTTAAAGGTGCTCTAAGCGATGTCACACATTTTTTAGGCCAATTTTTTTTTTGGTCACATACAGCAAACATCTCCTCACTATTCGCTAGCTGCCTGTCCCCTGAACACATTGTAAATAAAAACGTGGTCTCTGCAGACACCCCAGTCTCCAAAAACAGCAACAAAAACAAACTGAGTTAACCCGCACCACGAAACATAACAAACTGTTCCAGCCAATAACCGACAAGAAGGATTCGGGGGTGGGGTTTGGGGGGTTAGTGCACGGATGAGGAGGAGGGAGGGTCTAGCTAGCCTCCGTTTTGTTTGACAATACTTTAAATGTCAACAAGAAGTGGTCACCTGCCATCGCTTATAGCACCTTTAAGCAAGAATTATAATAATTTTCAGTCTCTATATCTTTCCATGAACTGACTGATATCTGACGAACACCCAGATGTAAAAGGATAGGTAATCATCATTAAACATCAGTCATTAAACACCTTGATCAGTCATTAAACATATAACTTTGTGTCATCTGAAAATTGGCAGCAATTCATCCAAACAAAGAAACTAATTAATTTAGAATCTATCTTTGAACTAATTGTTTCCAATTTGTTGTGTATAACACACACACACACACACACACACACACACACACACACACACACACACACACACACACACACACACACACACACACGTTTCATGTATTATGGGGACTTTCCATATAGACATAATGATTTCTATACAGTACAACATGTAGCCTATATTATATGTTATCGTGTGTTTTGGAGGTGTGGCTTTGGAGACACTCTGAAGGGAGGGTGGGATCTCATGCTTTCAAAGCTTGCTATTGCTAGCCTATCCCTATAGCCTAACCTACCTTTTAAAAACACCACAATTTTACACAAAACAGAAAAAAAAGTTCTAAACAGAATCAACTGAAAATATGAAGCTATATAATGTTTTTTAAAGACAATCTGGTCCACTTTGACAGAATATAGTGTTTGTCACATGTAATTTCAGTGTTTGTCACATGAAAATAATATATTCAATATTGAATCACACTGAAAAAGAATAGGATTTTCTTTGAAACAATTTCACTCAGAAATTGCAAGTAAATTTCACAAAAAATACATAGAAACGGCAGGTAACACATTGAATTAAATGTGAAATTTAATTTCACATTTAAAGCAGAAAGACCTAAATAGTATTTTCTCATAAAACATACTCCAATAATCTTTGTTTTATTTATACTGCATGTCGCACATCTTATTTTTTGGCATGCATTTTATTTCAAATAGGAAAAGTATTTTAGTCTTACTATTTAGACAGTGATTAATTAAAATGAGCTCCCTGTCATGAGACGGGTTAACAACGTACCGTACTACATTATCTTAGTAAGTGCTCCGTGTGCTCATTAACCTCCTCTTTTTCTTGTAAAGATAAATGAAGAATACATTTTTAGCCATTATTCCTTTATCTACTGTAACATTATTAATGAAACTTCTTCATACTGACATGGAGAATAGGAGATTTCTAAATGTATTGCTTGCCACCTTATATGTTGCCTAAAACATAATACATGTTTATTTATGCAGAGAGATACAGTGAGGACCAAGACCCCATCTGAACTATGTGCTGTTTTCTTTAATCTTCTCTTTCTCAAGGAACAAACTTTGCATGTTACTAGGAGTTGAGACACCCAGACAACAAGCAGCAAAACAGCACTGGCGGGCAGAGCAGAAAATCCCATTAAAAAGGGTCCACTGATAAGGCGATCACAGTTTGCCCAAAGTGACTCAGAATTTCACACCTCACTATTGCTTATACCCACAGCAAACCACAGCGAGAGCACTTCGGCATAGACAAATGTCAGGCTAGTTAGGAGTTTGAAATGTTGCTGTTATGAAGCTAATGTTCAACATAATGGGGTTGAAATTTGAGAGTCTACACGGTTCTGTGATTTGTTAGACTGCCTGAATTTGAACTTTTGCTGGTGCTTATTAAGACTGATTTAAAAAACACACTCTTAAAGTTGTACTGAGGGTGCTAGCATAAGCAGAAATTATTCTCACAGTAATAAAAGTTAAAAGGGTTTCAGTTTAATGTAAGTCTGTGTTGGTATTGTGATGTAATATACGTACGACCTAACACACTGAGATTCTGAGTTACTCATTCTGCAGTGGGAGGCAGTAGAATAACTCAAAGCTGCAGAAACTGAAATATGAAAATCAAAACAACTGGGACAGGTATTTTTACAGAAGAAAATACACACTGTGGTATCTGTCAGGGGTTGGTAAGTAGCAATAAAACACGAGACAGTAGCAGCGAACTTCATCCATCTTGTTTAGGCCTCCTCATTCACTTCCGTTCTCCGCACACTCTAAAAACCACTGGGTTGAAAATAACCCCATTTATAAATAGGTTATAGGTTGTTTTGCAACCAAGTGCTGGGTGAAATATTAACAATATGTGTTTAATTGTGGGTTAGTTTGACCTAGCATGTAGTTTCAGGGTAATGGGTTTATTTATGCTAGCGTTTATTTTACCTCATACATGGGTTAATATGTTTACTCAAATCATGTGAACATTTGTAAAACACTGTTTACATGATACATCCTTTATTTTGTTCTAAATACAGCATATTTAGTTTTTATTCATGCATACAATATCACCTGCATTTAAACTTGTTTACAGAATTTTAGATATTAACATTTAGCCTAAATGTAACATTTTAATTCACTTGTGATTAGGGATGGGCATCGTTAAGTCGATATCGATGCCATTGTCGAGTCTGCTTATCGATGCGATTCCTTATCGATTCCCATATCGATTCCTGTACCATTTGCTGAACACTTACAGGCTGGCTTTGAGAGTTGTTGGCTTTGAATGTCTAATTTAAAGTGGTTTTAGAGAATGAAAACCAAGTGTGCAATATCTAGGGCCCCATGAAATCAGTTTAATTTTTCCCCAAATTCCGTTTTATTTTTTCCCAAATTCCGTTTTTTCCGTTTTAATTTTTGGGAATTCTTTTTTTTTTTTTTACCCTTTATTGTTATTTTAGTCATAAAAAGAGTGTGCTTTTAAAGTTAATGATTAAAATGTATACAAATAAAATAGAAATGACCTTAAATTACAGACATTTACTGAGTAGCCTTTTCAGGACAAATACTGCATGATGCCACTTGACACTGCACTCTTCAAGTAACAACAAAATATGTTTATGAGCTTTAAACTGTCCAGTAAAATAAATTATATTAGTTTATATAAGTTTAAATAAAAGTCACACTCTGTCTCTCTCTCGCCCAGTGTCGCGGAGTTCGCTTCGCTTTTGTCCAGTCCGGCGCCTCATAGACAGACGCGGTGTGTGTGCGTGTATGTGAGAGAGACGCGTGAGTGATTAAGAGACGGAGGGAGAGCGGGGAAAGGAAATACAACGGAAAAAATACGCTGCGTGTTTTAAATAGCATAAAACAATGAACGAAACGCAATATGTGGCGGCCGGAGTTGATTTTGTGGCCGCGAATTAGTCTATGTGTGGGAAACACTGCATAAAAGTCACGTGTGAACTGCTCGGCTCGGTACTGAGGGCTTATAGCGTCGAGTTTCTTAACTTTTTTGCTGACGAAAGCAGAGCCGTGGAGAGCCGCTTCGCCATGCTTTCATTGTTTTGATGCCGTCATTGGAGCTGAAATGACGGGAGGGGTTGTGTCGCCCAGATTTGCTTCCCCCGGTCTGCATTTAAAATGAAGCCACACTCTCGATCATTTACGTCTTGTTGCCATCGCGCTTTTGGGGGATTTAAAAATCTAGTCGCATACTGTAACGTCATGCCGCGATGCGGGAATGGATGGAACGGAACATACGGAATCGTTAGTGGAATCGTTAACGTGTGGACGTGTACGATTCCGATGGATCGGAACGTTTGGAACCGGTTCCAAACCGGAACCTGGAACCGATTCCCAAGCCTACTTGTGATCAACCATTCTTTTCCAACGAAATGTGCTGGTTCTCGTGCCAGTGTCTGACATTTCATACCCTTCAGATTGTTCTACCAGGGCTTACTGCGCGCACACATCAATATTGCGTCATTTAAAAAAAGAAAAATACAAAAAGTAAAAATATTTGTAGTTCAGAAGATAACAGACATTGTCCTCTTGTAATCTGCTATTGGTGAGTATCCCTGATCTTTTTGAAGATTCACAAACATCAAAATGCACTCTTGCACTTTGTTAGCCCTAGCTAGCCTGGTGATGAAAAAAAATAAGAGAAATGGTTGTTTTAGACCTAAATATATAGATTAATGTGTTAAACAAGCGTCTTTGACCGTTATTGCATCTCTTCTGCTTTTTCAATTTCTCGCCCCATGGTTTAAAACGCCGTGTCAAGTTAAAAGTTCAACTTTAAAACATGTCTCAACAACCGCGCTCTTTTTCATTTTGTTTGCGTTTTAAAAGCCCAAGCATGTTAATTTAGCTTAGGCTACTGCAGTTTAAAAGCCCTCACTATCTGTTATGATATATACATAATAAATACGTATAGCCTACGCCTAGGCTATGTCTATGGGACTGCAAGTCGACAAGTTATAAGTATAGCCTGTGTAGGGACTAATTGCTTGATTAGTGATATTAAAGTGTACTTTATTTGTGTTACAAGTACATTATGAGTGTCTTCGAAACATACCCCAGATGCAACATGACATCATGACTTTTGCGTAAACATACACGCCACTTTCAAGTCAAGTGGCGTGTTATCTATACGCATTTTGAGCTATCTGCGTGTATGTCTACGCCGTTAAATGTCCGAGTGATTCCGCGTGTATGTACACGCCGTTAAATGTCCGAGCGAAACAAAGCAAAATGTACATCTACATCTGGGGAGCGATATTTTTTTTCCTAGGATGGTACGAAGACTCATAAATGGTATTAACCCCAGTGACGGGTAGGTTTAGGGACGGGGTTGGGGTAGGTCATATATTTATACAGTAATGTAACGTTAAGTCAACGGCGTTCATAAACACGCTGAAAAGCGATTATGCGTGTTGATAGCACGCCAAAAATGGAAATACGAATTGGCGTGTCATACATACGCTATTTCATGAGATCAGTCTGCCAGATGGCAAAATTTGTCTGGCCCACCTCTGGGCCTCATCCTTGCTTCAATTCTGTCTGGGTTCCCGGCGCTAAACTGGCCCAACACACTGAAAACGGACTCAAACTACTTTTTTCCATTACCTGAAATGTAGCGATTTGGGAGATAGGCTACATGGTTTCCACCCATCAGCGACAATATTTAAAAAAAAAACAACAAAAAAACAGCACTGCCATGGTAAAAACAGCTCACTCACAAGTGTCAATGTACAGTCAAAAATAGTATGTGTAAGTCTATATAGAAGGCTGTTGTTTCATTCAGAAAATTTTAGTATCCTAGTGTGATGAAATAGTTCGGATACAAATGCAAGTAAAAGGCGTTTATTAGAGATGGTAACACAGGTCGGGGAAACAAACACTCAGATGTAGACGTTGATGGGCAACCCGGAGAATCGTGGTGAAGATCGGCGTGCTCAGGAACCAAACAAAAAACAATCCAAACAGCGAAGACAATGAAGAAGATCCACGAAGACTGGAAATACACACAAGGAGAAGAAGAGCCACACGGGAACAGGACACGACACCGGGGAAGCCACAACGATCTGACAACATGAGATGGAATTTACTGAACATATAAAGGGAAATGGTGATGAACTGCAGCTGGCGCAGACAATCAATGGGATTGGTAACCAAGCCCACACAGTCACACATACACACACCAAACACCAGAATGAGACAGTGGATTCATGAACCGTGACACATAGCTGGCCTACTGGTGAAAAACATCAAAGAGCTTTACTGTCTTCTCACATATAGGCTAACATTGAAAATCTGGTTATTACAATGGGCTTCATGGTATCCTTTACTGAACATTACTTCTCCCAGATATATATATATATTCCTTCTTAAAAAAGAATTGCAATGTTTGAAGCCCACTAGGAGTAGGCTATATCTGTGGAGGCTTTGGTAAACTGCCAAGGAGAAGTCGTTGTGGCAGCTTTCATGATATCATTTCAGCAATCTAATTTTCCAAGGCTCACTTAGGGGACCAACAAGGTCGATTTTCTGTTGATGACTACAGAATCGTTTCATCACCTTATGTTTCTTTGAGCATGCTAGGAACCAGCACCAAAATATGATCTTCTCAGGAAAACATTTAACAGTTCATGTGCAGGTGGCATGTTTTCTCAGGGACTGATGCAAAAAACCCACAAAGGCTTCCCATTCCCTTCACGTAGAACATGGCAGTTATAGAGGTCGAAGCATCCCCTGGGCAAGAGAGTTCTTTATACTGGAAATAGCCAATTACACGCCTGTTTTAAAACACTGGTGCTATAATCTCTCCAGCTTTAGCTGGCTAATAGTAGAACAATGAAAGCGGCGGGTAGGATTGTTGTGAAAGAGCTCCCAGCTCAACCAAACCAATCATATAATTCTTGCAAATAGTTGTCACATAATCAGACAAAAGTGACTGGTTTTATTAAAGTGACTAGAATTGTGTAATATTACTCACTTACACCTCCATTAACTTCGCTACCTTCCTTTATCAAGAATAGTGCTCTTTCGAGACCCATGTAAATTGTTGGAAAATTAATCAAATAATAATGAATCAACAAATAAATTTAATACATTTAATTCCAAGATTAAGAATTTACTAATTATCAGGAAGCATACATTTGTTGTATTTCCCAGAATACAAAAGAGATCTCTTTAAAAATGTTTCATAAACTATTATCTAACATAATCTAGCCAACCCTGTATCACATGAAATACGTTCTGAGGAAACTATTTTGCAAATCGAAATTACATTACATGCCAACATATAAGCAGTGCTATTACGTTGGTCCTTAACCTAATATAGCATTATTGATTACGTTGGTCCTTAACCTAATATAGCAGCCTGGTCTCATTGTTAATATGTAGGTATTAATACGTTATTTTCAAAGACAGAAAACCTAAACATATCCATTTTATACAGAATATAAAAAGGATAAAACACTTGGACAGAGATGTACGTAAATGGCAGTTTTATTAACAATATCATTAAAATATATTTTGAGCCACTAACCTGCTCCTACCCCTAAACCTACCCATAACCATTCCTTAAAACTACGTAGGCTAACACAATTATGAAGAAAAAAAACATAACAGACAGACAAGTTATACATTTCACAATATTTTATTTATTGCGAAAATGTCAAAACCGGTAACGTTAACATTACCAAAAGTCCACATGATGATGCGTTGCAGTCGCAGTCCTCTCTGGCAGTATTATAGTAGTTGTGTATGATATGAGGTACAGATCAGAATTTAAGTTATTAACGTTAATCTATGAAAATGTTTATCCGATTTCGGTTCCTCTCTGAAGACGCGCGCGCTACTCCATTTCAAATGTACTACACCGACTGAAACACGGCATGTCGCAATCTGTGACGAAGCAGGCGAGAGCCAATGAGCGTTTGAAATCACGGGCGTAAAACATGTCGTAACGCTTCTTGAAGGCGCAATTTTTGAATTTGAATTCATCACCAGCGCAGGATAGATTTGACGTTTGCGGTCGCTGCTGAGAAATGAAGATGAAGATCGCTGGATAAAAGGCTGAATTTGGATCTGTTTCTTGCAAACAACGTATGGATTCTAGGATTTGGATTACATCAAGCTAATAAAATGTATGTCTTTTGTGAATGTATCAGTATGTTGTGTTTTATTGGAGAAAATGCTTGTTGTGTAAATACACTAAATACTACAAAATTGTTAAACGATTAAACAAGGCATTTTTAAGGTTAAAAGTGTATTCCTTTTTAACCACGCAGGCTAGTCCTCCGAAACGAGTTTGCTGCAGAAGGCACAGAGCGAAATGTTAATATTTATAAGTAACGTAGGCCTATTATATTAATAAATGCGAATGAAAACTTAATTGATAAGACAGTTGAATGCAATAGAGTCAAAACATTAATACCACGATTATGCATAAATAGTAATACGTACAAATTTCTACGTAGGTAGATTTGTTCATACGTAAATAAATTACGTTGTGCTGCTACGTGTGAAAAGAAACCTGCTTTGGATGTATTATGTTCAGGACAAACGTAATAGCACTGCAATAGATTAGGTTAAGGGCCAACGTAATAGCACTGCTTATATGTTGGCATGCAACGTAATTGCGATTTGCAAAATAGTTTCCTCAGAACGTATTTCATGTGATACACGGTTCATCTAGCATAAAAGTAGTTCGTTTTTAAAGTCCCCCTGTAGTCTAGTTGTATCCCCTCATCTTTGATCACCAAAATGGCATATTAAAAAGTTTTTTTCCTGTGAATTTTCTATATGTTAATGTGTTAAAGACCCTATCTGGGGAAAATCAAGTTTTTAAGAAAGAGATAGAACTTTTGATTAAAAAGTAACTAGTAGCATATCCATTCTGCCACAGAGTTGAATTGAATGTTTACTGCTATAAAATAGAACATACTTATTTAAACCTGTATTTAGAGATAAAAAATATACTAAAAAACAGCTCATATAATATGTAGTTTGACCTTCTGAGCATAATGACCTACATTTTAAGCACATCTGTTCACTGACCATTTGTTGTTTAAGAGTTTGAATCCCTATTTTGTACTCTAAAGAGAATCGGCCAACTGTCTGCTAAAAAAAAACATAGCATTTTCAACAAAATTATTATGGTAGTAAGATTGATTATGTTATGGCTTCTAAAGTGTCAAAAAAATGGAGATATATGTTTCAGCAAGCTCAATATCAAATCACTCATGTTGAAAGTACTGTAAATTATCGTGTGCAAACTATCTATCGTGATGATAGTAAGCGATGCTCAAAGTGCAGAAAAATATGCCCCTACTCTCATTTAAGTATAAGTCCCATATATGTTTGTGCACACATTTCCCAGCTCCTTTGAGTGTTCATCTTGCTACACACCCTCCCAAGAGACACCAGTATGAACTCTCCAGAGACATTTATTAAAATAGAACCTGTCTTTGACTTCAATATAAAGATGAAGTCTCTGTCGTACCCCACAGAGATATGGATGTTTTAAAGATGATATGAAATAAATAAATAAGAGTGTCTGATCCCTGTGCAGTGAATATCTCACATTGGACCTGTCACTAACATCTACATCTAACAATGTTTATCTCTGCCATGTTTTTGCATGGTTGTTCAAAATTGGGGGTAACACATTACAAGTAATGTGATGTACGCAATCAGATTACTAATTAGTTCTAAATGTGAGCATGTATTTTCTAATCACTAGCACAAAAACAGATTCAGTGTTCCTCAAAAAGAATCAAAACAGTCAAATGGAATATTATGCAATGGTGTAATTAATGTTAAATAACAAAAATATAGTTTATGTATTTAATCTCACTTTATTAACCAATGTTTTCTTTGCTGCTGACCTTCAATGATCCAATTCAAACATACTAATCAGCAAAAAATACTTTGGATAAACATCACATTTGTGTCTCAAATTTAATTTTTTTGCTTAAAGGTGCATAGCGCAGGTCTCTGAGTTTTTGCAGAACTATGCCCCCTCTGGCGACAAGCGAAACTGCAACCAGAGGTGTGCACGCTCATGGACCACACGCACGCTTGAACAAGCGGTTCATAACCAAAGGAGCATCAGCCGCACAAATCTTTTGTCAGTCATAATGTCTTCAGAGGTAATCAACGCATTCTCACCACAAGGCGTCATTTAATTGACACTTTTGACCATGCGTCAACTAACTGATGCTAAAGGGTGCCTTTAGCATCAGTTAGATGACGCTTCCGTTATGGGTAGGTTTAGGTATGGGGTGGGGTAGGGTAGGCGCGTCTCATATTGACGCTAAAGGGTGCCATGTGCGTCGGATGTAGACGCATGGTCAAAAGCGTCAGTTAGATGACGCCCGAGGATGAGCGTCATCTAACTGATGCTCAAGGCACCCTTTAGCATCAGTTAGTTGACGCATGGTCAAAAGTCTCAATTAAATGACGCCTTGGGATGAGAACGGGCTGAGGTAATAAAGTTATAAATCTGCAAGCCATTTTAAATATATGAAAGTAAAGGCATTTGAGTAAATTACACACTTATGTGTGAGGGAAAAACGGGAGTAGAAGAAAACTGGATGTTACTTACTTGTTCAGATGACATTTTCCGGTGAAAATTGTTATGTTGGTCATACTTCCGGGCATACAGTCACAGTATCCACACCGGTGCGGTGACTGACAGGCAGGGTCGGCGCTACGAGGGGGCCCCAGGGGGCCTGGCCCGGCCACCTGGGTCACTGTGCCCCCTCACCTCTAGTCCGCGCACCACCCTGCCTCAGAACGCGATTTCAGCCACTGAGACTCGGCAACAGGCACGCTACCACTGTGCCCTTTTATTCCTGACATATTATAATTAACTTAACTACATATATATTTTATATTTTAACTATAACTATATATATAACTATTTGTAAATTAATTTAGTTTTTCCATGATTAAATCAGCTTTGCAACCCGTAAATAAATACATCGATCCGCTGATTTTGTTTGAGTTCTTCAATGGTCAAATTGTAGATTATTTGCCAAGCGTGTCAGAGGTTGCGGGTTCGAATCCGCACTCGAATAGTTGTTGTTCTGTCTCATCAAAAACCGAATATGTTCATCATTGGTTACAGTTTTTATCAAGCAGGGACACGTTTGTTTCCATTTTATTTTCTGATCTCACCGAATGAATAGTCTCCGCTACTGCGATAGATTGAAGTGCGTGTCCGAGTGCGCGAGTCACAAGAGAACACTATCCATGACTTTAGCCGCGTTTCCATTACCCTTCAAATTGCGCAAATTGAAATTGCGAATTGAAATTACGCTCAATGGAAACAGGTCAATTTCGCAAAAACTCCCATTTATCGCAAAAAAAAAAAAGTGTTTGCTGAGCGCGCATGGCACTGAGGCACGGCCGCGAACACTTGCTTTTTCCTATCAACAGTAGAAACAACTTAAAATAGGCCTACTCTATAATTTCTGGTCATACAGAAAATAATAATACATTATTTGCAACTATGATTTTATTTGTGTAAACTCACAATAACAAGAAAACGTTGTGCTTTTGTAAAGTAAAGTAAAACAATCATGCGCGCTTTCATGATCTCCGTGAACTGGAGCGCGAGAGCTGAAACAAAGTATATGTAGGCTAAAGCTTGAAGTGTCCACTTTAACAACAATTAAAATGCCTCGTTATTTTTTCAGACACATTTATTATCATAGCTCACCTATACTCACCTAAATCACCTTTCTGTAGGCTGTGGTTCCAGAGACATAAATATGGCTCTTCTCATTCAGCACTGCGGGAAAAATATAATTTCCAGGTTCTAATTTGGCCTTAGAAAACCATTAAAATCTACTTTTTTTTTCGTATTAAGTTGGGAATATTTTAAATGTTTAATAAAGGGGCAAAAAGTCATAAACAAACATCTGAAATTTAGTCGATATATTAATATTTTTGCGCAGCATTTGTGTACAGTTCAAATAAAAAAAAAAATGGTGTTCAACTTTGCATTTTAAAAAAACAACCACCGTTCATTTTTCGTTTTGCAATTACGGGTTAAATAAGGAAAAACGAATGGACACAAAATGTACACTGACCGTTTGGACAGAGTTCTTTATTAAATTCATAAAAGAAACAATAATTAGGCTACAGGAATACTGGATTCTAAACCTCAAAGAAATGCCACAATCAAGACCTCGGAGCAGAAATGAGAGAGAAACACCAGAAACTCCTTATGCCGTTCGCAGTATAAGGGTCTTTCCCTGCCATTAATGCTTGGATAACACGTCTCATTCCATTAATAATAATAATGTCTAATGTGGTGGTGGCTGACTATAAACCTACCCGTTGCCATGATGTTTTTGACTTATCGCGAGAGGAAAAAAGGGACGTTGTATCGTATAACATTAATGGAAACGCCGTCATTTCGCAATAGTTTTTTTATCGACATTTAGAAAAAAATCGCAAAAGTTTTGCGCAAATCTGTAATGGAAACGCGCCTACTGATAGCAGCGGCAACCAGCGCGCAGCTTGAGTTCAAAAACAAAACATTTTAGCGCTAGATCTCTTATTTAATAGCGAACTAAATTAATGCTCTGCTAGTTAACTGGAGATGTTTTATGTAGTCTATTTGGTGCATCCGTGCAATGTTTCAAAAACTGGTGGAGGACAATATATCGATCCTGAGAAAAACCTGCAAATTACGCCCCTGATGACAACGACTTCACTGGATCTAAACAAATCAAATCATAAAAAAAAAAAATAATAATAATTAAAAGTAGGCCCCCCCAGTGACGCATCGAGGCCCCCTCATTCCGTATGTCCTGGCGCCGACCCTGCTGACAGGCACACATTGGATTGATTTGCGATGTGCCGTGTCGAGGACGGTCAAGGATGCTCATCCGTTTCCGGTTGGGGAGATTAAAGCGGAGGAGAACCGAGGAAAACGGGATTATGGCAGAGTCTTCTACACTGTAAAAAAAATCCGTAAAACTACGGTCCAATGTACCATATAAATTTGAAGGATTTTTCCGTATTTGTCTTTTACAGGTCATTTACCCGTATTTTGAATTACACGCGTTGCATAGTGGGAACAAAAACCTGGCGGCGCTTAAAGTTTAAGACGCAACCGCCATTACACACGCAGATGACCGCGGCCAAAGTTGTTTATTAAAGTCGGATTTCGGGTGTGTGGTCTGGAAGCCATTCTGACACTTCTATGGTAAAATACGAAATTTATGTTCAAATAAGCTGTTAACGTAACGTTATTTAGTTGCCATCTGGCATGTTAGGCAAATGAATGTCGGAGCCGTCGCATTGATCATTTTATGCATATCGTCACACATTAAAAGATTTAACGTTAGTTTACACTCGTGGAGGTTCCCTGATATATGTGTTATAGTGTGCCCTCGTTGTAATTTGGTTTATTTACTTTTATTTGTCGGTGATACGGTTTATTTCTTGACGAGCGCATCCGTTAACCAGTTGTGATAAAATGCAGTAACGTTACTAACGTTAGTGTTTTTGGAGCAATTTAATGCCTTCAAACATAAGCTACCAGAGGAATCGTCAAGAAAAGTAAAGGCCATTTAGACTTGCTTGATTTAAAAGGCATGAAGATACAACGTGAAGATACTGTGTGTGAAGATGCAGTAACAGTTACAGCTGGATCAAGAAAAACACCACCTTTTCTGCCAAATGAGGTAAGTTAACGTTATGTTTACGTTAGACTTGTTTTTGTTTTAGACGAGACACACACACACACACACACACACACACATACACACACAAATAATGACCACGAAATATTATTTTTACATTTAACATGACTGCTATTATCTGTTACTCTTCTTCCTGTAACGTTGGTCTTAACTAGATCCCTCCTCAGTTTGTTTCATAGTTTTTCTGTTGTTTTATCTATTGACAGGACTTTGCTGCTGTAGTTTGCATCCCAAGCACCACCTGCATGCTGCTTACCGGTTTGTATTTTTTTTATTAGCATTTTTGTATTATTAATCACAATTCACTATGAGTGTTCAGGACTGGCAACACACAATTAAATTTAAAGTCTGAGGAAAAATGTTGATAGAAAAAGTTGGTTGCTGAATACCCCCTTCAAAGATGTGTATGCTTACATGGTCAGTAGAAATACAAATTGTATAGGGAAAATTTAAACAACTATGTTTAAAGGAATAGTTCACTTTAAAATGAAAATTCTGTCATCATTTACTCACCCTCAAGTTGTTTCAAACCTGTATGAATTAATTTCTTCTGCTGAACACAAAGATATTTTGAAGAATGTCGGTAACCAAACCATTAACTGAAGCCATTGACTTCCATACTATTTTTTTTTTCCTACTATGGAAGTCAATGGCTCCAGTTAACGGTTTGGTTACCGACATTCTTCAAAATATCTTTGTGTTCAGCAGAAGAAATTAATTCATACAGGTTTGAAACAACTTGAGGGTGAGTAAATGATGACAGAATTTTCATTTTAAAGTGAACTACCCCTTTAAAGCGGTTTTCTGAAGTGATCGTGTAATGTAATATCTTTATGATTGTAATATCATTTTGTAATATCTTTTTTGTTTAAGGTGGTGGACATTCAGGATTGCTGTCATTCAAGAAGTTATTATTGACCACATCACTACCCCATTGAGGCAGTAAGCTTCAAAATACCTGAAGAAAATGGCACTTATCCTGCCTGGAGTTCATATAAAGGTAAGCAACACATTTTTAATTAAATGATTTATAGATTATGTTATTGTGTTTCTGTTTATTTAGTTGAAAATAATTAAACATATTATAATGTATAGTTGAGCAGACAAGCTAACATGACATGCAATTGGAGTCCACTGAAAACAAAAGTCTTAGCATTTTATATACAGTGTTTGAATTTGAAAGAATTAGGGATGGCTGATTATTTATAGTTGATAATTTAACGAACGTAAAATACTGTACAATTGTTTTTAAACCTCAACCTGGTCTGCATGATACTTTGTAGTTCATTTTCCTTCATTTAATTTCTTGCGTAGCTATAATATATCTATTTTTTTTCTTCATATCCAACTTTTCTGTGCTGAAACCCTGAACGAAGGTCGAAAAGGCTGAGATGAAGGAAACCAAACGTATACACATTCCTCCAAGACTGCTGAAGTTCCTGTATGAACAACTTCGAAAAACCATGTAAAGATTTAGCTTTTATCAAATCTCAAAATGAGACTTTAACTGAACATACCGATCACTTCTTCATCTAGGCGATAGACGGGGATCGGCACTTCCTCATCAAACAGATCCAGTATAATCTACCCGATGAACATCTACGTCCAGCCCTGAACCCTCTACCTGTGTCGGCACGGAGAGAACAACGACAACCTGGAGGGACAGCTGGGCCGTGATGCAGGCCTCTCGCCGCGAGACAGACAGGTACGGTTAACCGCAGACAGAACCATTACAGTACACGGTAAATAAATTTGAAACATCTTGATGGATAGGCCACATACTGTTCTCTCCCCTCTGTAGCTTTTGGTGGCTAAACCCGAGTCTGCAGTCCTACCAGGACCTGGTCCAATCAGTCCGGTGGCTCTGAAGAATTTACTACACATTTCTTGGTGAGTGATGAGTTTCCCCACCTAGAATCTTTGTTTTGGCACATTCTGTATGTCAGTAATAATGTTTTGTATTTCTTTTACAGCCTTCATCTTACCTGAAGACAAGAAGAGTACCACCCCCCACCCCACCCCACCCCACCCCAATCCATGTTCCTCTGAAAAACCTTTTCCCCCTCACACATTTTAAAATAATTTATTCAGTGGATGCGATTGTTGTAATGTTAACAAAGTGTCATCAATTGGCAGACTTGATACAATTTAGAGATGAGAAACTATATATACTTTTCCCTTTTGTGTTTTTTTCCCTTTATATTCTAGTTTTCTTGGAATTGTTGTAGATCTATAAGTAAATAAAAATATTTTTTAATCACAGAAGATTTGTTTGAAATGTTTTCAACAAGAGTTATCATTACACTGTTAACTAACAGAAAAGTACAATTTCTATTTGCTGTAGGTATATTGCCTAAATTCATCTGTTTTATTTTTACTGTAGGAAAACCATAAATTAACAGAAATTTTTCATCTTTTAATTACGGAACAAAGTCCGGGTGATGAGCTGCCAGTACATTTTCTGTTATTTTACGGATTTATTTAATATTTGCGTTTTTTTTACTGTAGTTATATCATTAAATAACAGAAAGTGTCCTGTTTTTTTACTATAAATACATCATTAAATGACAGAAAGTGTCTGGTCTTTTACTATAGATAGACCATTACATAACAGAAAATTTCTGTTTTATTTACAGTGGGCACACTGTGAATTAACAGAAAATTTCTGTTTTTTAATTACGGGACAAAGTCCGGGTAATGAGCTGCCAGTACTTTTTCTGTTATTTTACGGATTTATTTCTTAGAGTGTAAATGTACTGTCCTCCCGTCTTTGAAACGAAACTTTCATATGTTTAGATGTAATTTTATGTATAGTTATGTTTATTTAATATAACTTTAAAAAGAAGCATAAACACAACGAGGGGTGTCTGTTTTGTCTGTTTTTGTGACTAACGTTTCTTTAGTATAACCATGGAGTATAAAATTCAATATAAATTCTTGGTATTGCACTGGACTCTACGATCGGCGGAAGTTATCGAGCATCCTTAACCCTTCACCGGAAATACCGCCGTGCATAGAGCCCATTGCAGATTTGGAACAGAGATGGCGACAAAGAGGAAAAACTGTGGACTGCAGCTTTAATAAAACGTTTAGCATTTTTCTTAAATTTTGAATTCATTGGTATCTTTTGGTCTGACGACTGGGCGTGGGAGTCATGTCTTTTTCCTTTTGTTACGATTTAACCTAGACGGATCATAATAAAGCACCTTCACATTTGCCAAAAATAGAACTTATAAAAAACAAAACAATTGAGCCCAGCCTATAACACAAAAGTAACATAACACATTACTTTCCATAAAAAGTAACTAATTAAATTATTTACTTTGTTTATGGAGTAACACAATATTGTAAAGCATTACTTTTAAAAGTAACTTTCCCTAACACTGCTGTCCAACACAAACTAATGGCAATTGTAACTATTTAGACTACTACATTTGGATAATCCAGTAGCTAATTTTTAACCTGGTTCTACCAGACTCTCGTACATTTCATTTGTACATAGAGTCTGGCATCGCTCCATTGACAAGCGTTTACTTCCTTGTAGGCGGGAACTCTATTGAAGTCTAAAACTATTGGATCTGCCCAGAGTCACTCTATCTGCCATAACCAATCGCTAACGTTTGGTCGTGACACATGTCTTTTCCCGAACCCCGTGGGAGGATGGCCATAAACACAAAACTAAGCAAAGATTGTTCTTGCTCCGGCTTTAACTTCTTGATATTCGGCAGCGTTGCCACAACGGACCGATGGCTTCGCTCGCATCTTTCTTATTTAGAACTACAACTCAAAATAACGCACGAGTCGACATCAACGTCATCGTTCTCAGCCACTCCCTCTGTTCGCTGATTGGTCCTACAAAAAATTGATTTCTGGAAACCGAAGTCTACAGCAGAATCCCAGACGTAGTACTGAAGGAAAATGAAATTGAGCGGAAGTGCGTAGGAGGGCGGAGCCAGGCTAGCTAATTTTATATGTATCCGTACAAACTCATTCGTAAATTGACAAGTAGGACTGGGGCTAGGGGTGGACCTTTATACTTACTTTTTTGTTATTAAGATTCATATTTTATTTCAAAGCACCACCTCGTAATATAGTTACATTTTCCCATGAGATCAGGTTTGGCTGTCTTACACTTGAAATGACATAAATCAACCTTATTCTCTAATATGATGCCACCTGACTTATGTTTAATCACAAATATTTGGAGAAGGACCTAATGATAATGATAATTGATAGCATTTCATTTTTGCATTTATTCCTTCATGTCTGTAGAACAGACCTCTGATTCTGACTCTGACTCTTTTTGGGTCATTCCCCACCAGTTAAAACCACTGTTCTGCACTTTGTTATAAATGATTGCTGAATCTGACAGCAAACTTTCTTGTTTATGCCCTGCAGCCCAACTGTCCATTTTGTCTAATGTTGCTACAAGTCAATGCAGACGTCCCGCAGAGTGAAATGTGGAACTATATCCTCAGAGGCAGGAGCGCAGTCTAAGTGACTTTTATCTAACTTAAATGTAATGACAAACAGAGCCTTTGTTCCAAACTGAAAACAAATGAAAGGACATGTTGCAGTCAGTGGCATTTGCATCGACAGAACATAATGATATACATCCATCCGGTCTTGGCTCTCTCTAGAGGGCAATTCAAAAACAAAAACTCCAAAAGAATGCTGCTGAAAACATTAATTAGAATTTTCACATAAGCACTTAGAGTAAGCAATCTGGTGACTTGAAATTACGCTCCGACAATTTTTAATTGCGTAGAAGTGCAGTGAATGATTCCAGCCATTTTGCAGGCCCTAATGGGAATACTAATAGCTTTCTCCAGTACTAGAGGAGTAAATAGATGAGTATGATATCTCAGGACATCAATTTAAATGATATCCATCAGATAGGATTACAGCACCTTTTATACGTATTGCATTCTAGCGTTTGCCTTTTACAGTCTTTTTTATCAAGGTCTTGTGTACTGCTTTTTCTACCATGCTTTAACCTTGCAAAAGATTTAAGACTTCCATTTAACATGTGAAATGAGCCTCTTTGCAATCAATTATGAATTTGGCACAGAAAGTTCTTACCGGTGCAAAACCCATTGACCAAAACGTCTAGCTTCAAAGTGCCAGCAAGCCATGGAGCCTGCCAGGTTTTATAATGGTTCCTTTCAGTCACTGAAACACAGATGATGGCAGAGCATCATTTGTATTTGTTTTTATAAAATATGTTTAGAATTTTGCAGATTCTTTGATTTCAGTCTCATGCAGTGAGCATTAGATTTAAATTCATTTAAATTCAAAAATCTTAGTGATTAATGACTTTATTCTGTTGATAACTTTTTTTTTTTTGCCTTTAGAAATCCTAAATGCACAATGGTTGGTAGCATTTCATTTTTGCCTTTAAAAATCACATTGACTCAAAAGAGTGAGACGTCAGAGTGATGGCCACGAGGCTCTGACAAGACAGCAATATAAAAATTAAAAATCAGTCATTATTGAACGAAGTAATTATTTCCTCATTTAAAAAAGTTTTACACAAACTTTTGTTTTTGCCTTTAAAAAATCACATTGAAGATCCAGTCGTCTCAGCCAAATTAAAGCTGGTTTATTTTAAATCAAATGAACAGAATGCTCCCCAAGGATAATAAAACCACCTGCATTTTACGATTATAAAAATGATTAATAAACATATAAATTAAAGTCTTTATGTAAATCTAAAATGTTTTATGTGGAGGTTTAGGGTTTGGGGATTTAAAAAAAAAACTTAATTAACTTAGCGTAAATCAATGGAAATAGCCTAACATAACAAAAAAAAAAAAAAACGTGGACTCTGATAGCACTGCAAATCTCTGATTCTAAACATACCAGTCTCACTGTTTATATTGCAAGTCCATCAACATTGTCATGCATTAATCACACAATTAACTGTGAGTGCTTTAGCTCCCACACAGAGAGTAATGTTTTTAGACCAATGAAATGAGAAAAAAAAATCTATCAGCAGTAAAAGGTTACAGCAACAAACCTGCTGGACTGTCTATCAGATGTGAGGACCATATGGCCATAAGGCAAAGTCTAGAGCATTACATTATATGCTGCATCAGCTGGGAAACATCCAAACATTAATGAGCATTTAATCAATAACCTGTTTGAGAAAGTCATTATAATACCATTAACCTTTTGCTATTTAAATTCCATGCCATCCTTGAGATAAAATGAACAAGAATATGTCAATAGGTCATCATCTTGCTGCATAGTTTAGATAAAAGCCACCAAAAAAAATTGAATATAACTTATACAACTATAGAAATTTCAAGGGTTGTACATTAAACACATATTATGTAAATTGGTGTTCCATATTGACTTAAAATGTCAAAATATGTTAGATCAAGCATAACTGTCCAGTAGCCTACAGCTAAACTAAACAAGATGTTGTAAGTACTATGAGGAAAACAGATGTAGAATGAATGTGAGGGTCTTGATATCCAGTCTGCAAAGACGGAGACGTCTGTCTGATTCTTGTCGAATTACTAACTTCATCTCCAGTTTTATAAATTGGGTGACAACAAAATGATAGAAAAGATGAGAACGGTGACATTAATAAGACTGGTAAACAAAATTCTTAACCTTGAAAGAATGTCACAAGTGATGGAGAGATTCATTCACAATGCATCGGGTTCAAGTCAAAAATGGTATTTTTCACCCGAAATTGAATTCAGTCTTCATTTATTATCCGCATCCAACTCTTCACACTTTGTAGTCTGATAGAGAAGCAGTAGAATTAACTGTGCTGATAATAACTCATTGCCTTCAATGCAATTCCCTTCATTTTTTATAGGCATCACTGCTATAACCGAAGCTTTTTGATAAACTTTATCCTAGAAATGACATTTGTCTAAGTGTTTGATGGGAGTGATATTATTATCAAGGTGAGGCTGGTACGTGATGAGGTTACAAATTAGAGAAAATCCAATGACAGATTCTGATAAGCAGCCCCTTAAAAGGAAAGAGCACCTATATTATCAACACCTTTAAGCCAAAAGGAAGACCTTAATACCTTGAGTTCAACTTCAAATAAATAGGCTTTAGCACCAAAAGATTAATCCCCTCCTGGATGTATTTGGATAAAAGACCTTTTGGATTTCAGTTCAATTGCCTTCTGTAATTGGGTCAATAAAAAAATTTGATTCAGTTCAGCTTCTCCTATAAAATCTGTGGGAAAATATAACGTCTTGACATTATTACTAACTTTTGATACAGAAAGATAAGATGCTACTGAAAGGTTGTATATCTTGTAACATTGAAAAATGTTGTACGTGCTTTATAAGTCTTGGTTGTAGCAAATAAAGTTTAAGTAGCCTACTTGGAGTAAACACTTATAGTTGACAGGATAACTTACAGTGTTTTGTGAATACGAAGAATGAACATGCCATCATTTGTTTGTCCTTAAATTGATCATTCATCATTTTCAGTGAAGTGAAATATCAAACAATCTGTAACAGACAAAGCAATAGTGACATTCTGTCTTGTTCAAATAAACGAATACCACAGTAAATGAAGCGAACAAATTAACAGGCGTGATTTGGAAATTCATTTTAAATAAACTTCATTAATGCTTTCTTAATGTTAGGATCACAAGGAAGGAAACGCGAGGACTGTTTTTTCACATCTTGCCACTGGAAAATGTCTTGCAATCCTAGAGGCATCTTTATTGTTTTGTTGCTGGAGTAATCCTGTGTACTTGCATCTCTCTCGTATTTTCTACATGACATACAAGATTCGGTGAGCGGAACTAAAGAGACAGTGATGTAGAAGTAGTCGTTGATATTCTTCTGCAGAGACGGTCTTTCGTCACACTGACGTCATACTGAGACACAATCCGAAACGAGTCGCTAGGAGCTTGGTTTCAATAAAAGCTGTTTTTGGACTAACAAGGAAGTATTGAGTTCTGACAGGATATTTTAACCTACAGGATATATTACAACTACCTCATATATATATAAAAAAATAGTGAGGAAACAAAGGAAAATTTTATTTCTCAATTCATGATCCCTTTAAGGGTCGTTACACTATATTGACAAATTCAGTAACACTTTAAAATAAGGTTCATTAGTTAAAGCTACACTGTGTGATTTTTACCCCCATCTAGCGGTGAAAAGGTATATGACCATCCAGTGAATATTAGATTCTGTTCCTCTCAATTCCGATTTCGTTATAACTCCTACGGTGGCCAATGTAGTCCAAGATTAACATGGCGTCCAGTTCGAGTGTTAGGCAGTTAGAGTGCTAACCCATGCGTGTTAAAACGCGAAAGGTGAAGCTTGAATAACGGGGTATGTCCCTCAAGATGGAGGGGCAACATGGCGACCGACATTAGAACCCCTTACCCGTATGTATTTTCAATGGCATATTATACACTCATGAGAATACTTTATTACTTGAACGAAGTAAATATACATTAATGAGCACATATGTATTTTTGAAAGAACTAAGTGTTTTTAGCTAAGAATAAACTTAAAAAGTTACGCAGTGTAGCTTTAACATTAGTCAGTATACTAACTAACATGATCTAACAAGGAGCAATACATTTGTTACAGCATTTATTCCTCTTAAAAAACAAAACAAAAAACAATTGCAGTGTTTTAGACACCTGATACATTTAAACAATTAAAGAAAAATAGCAAAACAATATAGTCAAAGCATTTAATAATGGAAGAGCAGCATATAACTTAATTCGGAAAGGCATGAATATTGATTTAAAAATGAACGGCAAACAACCAAATACATTTTTTCGCAGACTAATTCATTAGACAAGCACATAACAATAAACATATTCAAAATTGGTGAGTCTGTGTAGCCAATATGACTAAAAGAAATAGTGTGATCTATCCAACATGTCGTCTCAGAAATCATGTAAAGATTAACTTTAAATATAATAGGCTACTTAAAAATATCAACCTGAAGAAATTGTGAGTAAATATATGTGAATGAATCTTTGTACGGTTGTAATAATAATAATAATTAAAAAAAAATAAACAAGGTGTTTTATACAAAATCAATTTCCAATATTGATATTATAATGAAATATAGTGTTCACAATTATGTTCTGTCTTGTCTGCACCTGTTCTTGTTAGGCCCTGATTAGTTCATCTTCCTCCAGTTCCCTCGTTTACTCTATATTCTCCCCATTCCTTCAGTCCCTTGTCGGGTATTGTTTGTGTGTGCATATCATTGTTAACACGCTGTTACATTCTATTCACCTGCTTGTTGGATTAAACCTTGTCTACATTCAAAACTACTTCGGTCTGTCTGCTTCGTCAGCCAAGTCGTGACAATAGTCACAATCTAAAAATGTCCTTTTTATTTAGTTGTGACATATGTCTGATTTAATACAACAATAATTAGAACAGATAACATTTTTATTGCAACAGACACAGATACATATCAGATTATTGTAAATGTGAAAAATATTCAAAATGTTTTTCAAAACTGAAAAAGAATTTGTTCCCATATTTTGCAAATGAAATTTCAATAAAACAAAGGACCATTCAGGGTCATACCATTGTTAATAACATTAGTGAAAGTGAAATTGCAAGCCAAGCCAATTGCAAAACCTCATATGGGATCTAGAGCATTCTTTCATATTGAACCAACTTAATCACATTTCTCTTGATCCTTTTACATGCTTTTGGAGAGTTAGCGGCACCCTGTGCTGTTTGGTGTGAGACTGCAAAAGCACAGTGAGAATCTCATTATAGGGCCTGTCCGTTTTTTTCAGGTGCATTAAATGAGGATTCTCTAGTCTGACAGCTCACGATGTATTTGCACAGATTAATAGAAAATTATTCTTAAAGAACAAAATCTATAGTCTGTGTCTTCTCTAATTGAGTTATAGGACACCGCATCACTCATCACAGAAGTCCACAACTTCGAAGCAGCGAAGTAATAAGACGCTGAAGCTCTCCGGTGATTATAACTGGCTGAATTGAACGTATACCTGAAGCCTTTAGAGGCAAAAAGGAAAACCGTTCTCGTGCAGCTTCAAAAGAAGAAGGCAGCAAAAACAGTAATCAGTTGTTGAAAATTGGTTATTCCTAGTGGATTGATAGAATCCCATTGACAATTGATATTAATATATTATATTAATTTAATTGTATACTGGTGTATATATATATATATATATATATATATATATATATATATATATATATATATATATATATATATTCATAACAGCTTAAACCAGACAACAGCCTTTGTTGCCCTTGTGCATCGATAATGAGCATTGGGCGCCCAACACAGTTGCTGGTTTGTATCCAACTTGCTGATTAAGAGAACTGATTGTTTGCATATCATCTAATCCAGGGGTTCTCAAACATTTTGGAGCCAGGGACCCCTTACAGGGGAAAAATATTTCCAAGGACCCCCTCATATTTATAGTGACTGAGCCCAATGTTAATGTGGGAGCGCTTAATAAAATGTTTTGACACAAATAGGTCTTCACCCAGGGTCGTATGGGTTTTCCAAATAGTGTACTGAAGTGATCTTGCTAGGGGGGTTCGGGGGCATGCCCCCCCGAGGAATTTTAGATTTTCTTGATCTACACATGCATTTTAAGGTGTTTTTAAGGCCAAAATAAATGGGATAACTATAGCTTTAAAAGCATGTCAGTGGGCAGTGGAATACATTTTTTTTTGTCAAGTAGATGACAATTTAAATTTTACAATGAATGATCCACATACAAAATGGAAATGCAGAATGTATAAGATTATTGTTCACAGCATCAAAGGAAGGGCCTTAAATGAGAAATGTGTCAAGGATTATTTTGCATAGATGTTAATTCCAATATTTGAACACATTGTACACAAATAAGCCTATAGTACAATAATAATGGCAAATTATGTTTAAAATGTACTTGTGTTGTTAAATTGAGCTTATATCCCCTGTAATTAGCTAAATAGAATAATGTTAATTTCATCCTGGACACAGTATGCTTCTCTTGACCTGTAGCTGGGAGAGCGGGGCACAAAGTAATGCTTTTTGACTTTCTCAGTTTGTGTAAATTCACTTGGGGTTCAGAGTATTTATTTTTTCCCACATTAATTTCACACGTGTCTTGTTTAGCCTACATCTTATCTTGCACTTTGCGTTGCATATGACCGAATAACTGAAGCGTCATGTGGAAATGCGCATTTTGACATTGACGAGCGCTGGTAGTCTGCTGAAACCGCTCAGATTAAGGTCAGTTTATCATCGCAATGTTTAATATCCTCGCAGCGCCAAATTAGAGTTAATATTAGGCAATTATTTCAAAACTTTCATTATATATATATAGGCTACACATTGAAAAATTACAGAGGTCCAGACCTGCACGTATCAGCATCTTCACATGTGGAGAAATGAGATGGAACAACAGCAAGTCGACAGTATAATGATTGACCGTCACTGCCTTCATAGTGTACAACAGACAAATTAAATTAAGCAGAACTTTTTATAAGTTCGGTGAGTATTTTATTTTGATAATGCATAGGTTTTGATGTAAAATTAGCAGTGCTAGAATTGACATAGCCTGTAATTGTGCGCGCACGCGAGACGCCGGCGCGAACACTTGGATTGTTTCCTCTGCAGTGGAAACAGAGGAATACTCTTATTTATGGTCATACAGTTAAGAGTACATCATTCAAAACGGCAAAATGTCAATTTTTTATTTGTGTATACATTAAAAATGACTACAAAATGTCATGCCTTAAAGAAATAAAGAAAACAACAGGATGCCGGTTCTGCCGTCTCTGTCTCCTTCTGGCGCGCTGTAAAAAATTTTGAGTAGGATTTACTTGAAAAAAGCTTGCTAACTTTTTTCACTCAGAAAATGCTAGTAAATTTACAACGATTTGCCAAGTAAAAATTAAACATAATTTCTCAGTAACTTTAATTAGAAATATTTAAGTTAAATTTACTTGGAATATGGAATTAAGTAAACTTTACTTAACCTAGTCAAGTGAAAGTAACAAAGTAAATAAGAAATTTTAACTTGGCTAGTAAAAGGTTGAGTAATATCAATTTAATTGAAAATTCCTTTGCTTTACATTTCACCTAAACAATAATAATATTGAAATACCAGTATGTGCTTTACTTAGAACTACTAAGTAATTTATACTACATCATATCAGATGTTAAATATCATGTGAATGCAAAGACCTCAATACTTGGTAGAAAATACACAATGACGGTAACATTTGATGGATCGTTTTTGTGTTTGAATGTGTCATTTTGAGCAGAAAATTTCCCCGAAATGTCACAAAATGGCAAGTTACTATAATCCTAACAACAAAAGCAATGATAAAACAGTGTAAATACAGCTGGAAACCAGTGAAAAATCAACCTCATTAATTATTCAAGGTCCAGTGCATGATGGGAACCCCAGTATCAGAAAAGTTGAGTAATATTTACTTAATTTTATTAAGTTGATATTTACGCTTTCATTTCTACTCGCTTGAATTAAGTACTGATCTGGATTTTACTTAGTTTTTTTTAATTCTTGCCTGAACTAACCTTTTCATGTAAATGACATCGTTTTTTTTCAGTAGTATTTACTTCACCACAAAATCATTTTTTACAGTGCGTGCCCAAAAAACGACCAAAACACAGCGAATACTTGACGCACAGGCATAAGAAATATAGATAGATTATCTATCTATAGAAACCTTTAAGAGCATACTATTTTATTATTTGACATTAAATGCATTAGACCGATAAGTCACTTTGGAATAAATAGCAAGTTTTCAGATGATAAAGAAAACATGACTTATAGTCATGGAAAAACGGTAGGCTGTTATAAATTATTTCGCGGACCCCCTGGCTATCGTTCACGGACCCCAGTTTGAGAACCACTGATCTAATCTAACCAGACCTTAATATGTGGTCATGTTAGGAGATTTTCAACTGCATATATCCGGTGCCATTTGATACTATTTTTTGTCCATTAGAACATAATGTGCCATAAGGAAAATATACATTCATAACAGCTTAGACCAGACAGGATAGCCTTTGTTGCCCTTAGTGCATCGATGATGAACTTTGGGCGCCTAACACAGTTGCTGGTTTGTCGCTCCTCTGAACATTGGTAAACTCTCACCACTGCTGACCAGGAGCAACCCACAAGCCTTGCTGTTTCAAAGACACTCTGACCCAGTCACCTTGACATAACAATGTGGCCCTTGTCAAAATGGCTCAGATCTTTATGCCTACAGTTCTCCTGTATCCAGCTTGTTGATTACGAGAACTGATTGTTTGCATATCATGTAATCTAACCAGACCTTAATATTAGGAGATTTTCAATCTCAGGTAACATTTGATACTATTTTTTGTCCATTAGAACGTAATGTGCCATAAGGAAAATGTGTTCAATTCATATTGATCTACTGTCTACAGGCAGTCTCACCTCTCTCCTTACAACTATCTCTGTCCAGAGTTTGACGGTTGTGTTTTGCAGATAATGAAGGCTTGGACTGAATGTTCCAGAACACTGGATTGCTTAACCTACGGAATCTTGGGCTTTTCTCCAACAACTGAAATAAGAGATAGCAGTGTCATAGAAACAGTAAATTTGTTCAAGGGAAATCTTTTTTGTAATTCTTTTGGCATAGTTTCTTTTAACTCACAAGGATGGTTTCGTTCTGGCCTGCTGGAACTGCTTCCCGGGATTAACTTTTTAGTCAGGAGTCTGTGACCTTTCTGGACTTTCCCCTAAAAGCCCAGCGCATATACTGGCAGTGGCCGAACGAGATGTCTATGGGAAAAATGCTTATCTGTAAGATAAAGAGTTTCAGTTAAAATGTGTAAATGGGCTTTTTTTTGTTTTTGTATCATGTCAATAAGCACTTTATGCACAATCAGAAAACCATACTTGAACTTGCTGTGAATGCTAAAACTTCCAGTCACTTAATTGATAGCCTAAATACACTAATTCTAAACAATAAACTGCACTGTAAAAAAGTTGCTGCCTTTACTTACTTAGTTACTTTTATCAACTGTTTTAAGCATTTCAACTTCTATCACATTACTGACTTAGACAAATGAGTGGAATCTTGTATAACTTACAAAAATAAGTTGAAAATGACTACAATTTTGATGAGTTAAAGGCAGCAATGCAAAAACATATGTTGGCATAACTTATTGACCATTTCATATTTTACAGTGTTTAGTGCAATGATGCAAAATAATAACAAAATGATGTAATTTTTACTCACTATTTACTCACCCTCATGTCGTTCCAAACTGCTATACACTAAAATGAGAGATAAGGTTTATAAGAAAAGTTGTGATATCTGAAGATGAATTTTGAGTCTGATTTTATCAATAAAAAAAAAATAATTTGATCCAGTTAAAATACAAAGCTGGACCGAATGATCCGTTTGTGCATCATGAACATGATTTGGTTCTTGAGTTCAACTCATTAACTCAGAACCGGTCCTAACAGTTAACAGCCCTCTAGTGGTGAAGATAATGAGGGAATAATGATTTCAATCTATTGTATGACTATAGGTATATAATTCATACCAGAGTTAGAGTTTCAGTTCCATGAAAGAAAAAACAAAAACTAAGTCATACAGGTTCAGAACACATGAGTGTGATTAAATAATAACAGAATTTTCATTTTGGGGTGATTTAATCTGTTAATTTGAGTTACTGTTCCATACTCTGGATAAAGTTCATGACTTGCTAATCTAGTATTCCAGATTTGTGTTGGGCCTGGAATGCCTGCCTTGTCTTCGCTGCCTCAAAGCAAAAGTTGAGCTCTGAGATTTTCTGTGATTATTCCAAGCAAATGTTGAAAAGCACTTTTGGCACAGTCTCCAGTAAGACATCTAAACGAGAGTCGACAGCACTGTCTTGTGGGTTCCAGCCTCATCGCTATGTTTTTCTTCCCTCCTGCTTCTTCAAAACCAACCCTGAATCAGTTATTTGCTTCATTAGATACCTTATGGGAGTCTCACTTCAGTGGGTAACTGAATTTAAGCAGGGAAATACCACAATCATCCAGTCCTCTGTGGAATGCAGTCTTTGAGCTGTCTGGGAGGGCACTGTCAAAGTGGGAGTCTGGTGAATAGAGAGAATTTAACGGTGAAAACATTATCCAGACAAATTACTTATTTTATCCATGCAGAACCGTTTAGATATTAACATACTCTGATATTGTGATGAGCACAATGAGATGTAGAGGCCGTAGAGTATAAACATTCAGTGCATCGCTACTATACGGCCACATACTCAAGGAGAGATGATTAACTGAGAGAAAGTACCAAGAAAGAAGCATTGGATCACTTACTAAAGATGAATCACACAGCCTCCTTTTCTGGGAAGGAGTTATTTTTATTTAGGCCAGGGTATTCCCAAACTATACTATGTCACTCCCTAGATGTAAAGCAATGTAAACCTGTCAAGAAATATAATGAATACAATTTTATTATATATATTTAATATGTACTATATGTTTTTTTCTGGCATATTTTGCTTACTTGTGGATGATTTTGCTATGTACAGTAATTATTTGATCACTTATTATAACGAAAGAAATAACAGATTTCAAGTTTAATTTGTCTGTCTTGAATTTGAACAATAGACACTAAAATGTGCAATTTAATATGATCCTTAAATCTGTTTGTTTAAAAAGAGCAGCTTCAATGTCATGGCTAGAGTCAATATTTGTTTCCAAGTAAGAGGAAACTTGATATAAATGTGCCATTTATTGTATTATTGTAGTGTGCTTATTTGCTTTCGTCCCCCATGAGGTCTAAACTCCAGCTGGTCTTTGAGATACTATGCTGGAATTGTTGTTTGTTTTACCCCCTGATTCATTTGCTTTCTTAAATTATAATCCTGTAATTGTAAGAACAGTACTTAGTGTTCACATATGCACCAGAATAAGAACAGTATGAATAATAAAAGTTAAAATTTCACAATGACAATTCTTTATTAGTTTGATCTGTCTGTGTTGCAGTTTCAGGTTTTATAGGGAAACAAATTAAATTGTGGTATCAATACATGAAAATCAGAATTAGTGGTGATGCAAAGACCATCGTCATTATTAATATTGCTCAAACTCAACAAAGTGAAATTGAACAAGTCAGTTTGTCCTATGGACATAAATTAAACATTAAGTAATATCTTGTTTAGGTGAGGTGTGCTATTATTGTCTACATAATCAGGCTTATGATATTCACCGGGCAGACAATAACAAAGGGAACAACTTTATAGACTGCGTTTACACAACGATGTACAAAAAATGCAAAAGTTTTTCTGTGTAGCCTACAGATGACAATGTTGTCAAAATGATCCATGTTCACATCTGCAAATATGACTTAAAACCCTGTATGAATGCGAGGTCATTCATGTAATGTCCATGCATGAGGTCACCGTTTTTACAAATTTGCATTTTTATAGTTTACACGGAGAAGATAACAGTATCGTTTTCAAAAACTTGCACTTTAAACCTGTTTTGACTCCCCCAAAACGCCATTGTCATGTAAATAAATGGCCAAAATGCATTACAATTTTTTCTGTTTTTAGTTTAAATAAATGCCATCGTGTAAACGAGCCATTATATTTATGGAGTTACCTGAGCCATAGAGACCAAAATATAGAGAGACTTAGGGTGAAAAAATGAATCCACCACCCACTCCTTTTTTTTTTTTTTTTTTTTTTTTTTGCAGAATAGTTGATTTGATATATTCATCAATCCCTCTGAAATTATATTAGCCTACATCAAAAGCATATTCTTTATATGCAAAACGATCCCGCATGTTATGATTTCACAGCTGATTACATCCTTAAACGATGCTGCTGAAAATGGAATAGCCTTGTAAACCACAGGGATACTTTTTTTGTGTGTGCTTGACGACCACACATATCCTGGCTTGACTTTTGCTCTACCAGTAAATTTCACAAGAACAGCCTTCATTCAGTGGAACGAATTAGGCTTAAAGTTACAGGCTAAGGGTTTCTGGTTTCCACATTATCAGTCACAATTCCAATTTAGAAAAAGATGTGAAATTATACTGGCAGTGCAGGCATATTTATGGTATTTAGAGATCAAATAAAATACAGAAATACATGTTATGGTTAAACAATATGCCTGTTTCTGCATTCTTTGAGTCTTCATACATTTGTGTAAAGCACATGCAGACTCTCTTGAGGTCTCTACTGAGAAATTACTGTTTATTTAGCAATGTGAAAACAGGGCTAAATATACAGTATGTTACAAACTAATATGAATACATTAAAACACAGCAAATGCATGCATCAAACGAGTCTCGTGTGTACACTTAAGCAGATTGTATTTGAAAACAGCTTTACAGTATCGCAAACACAATTTCTAATTTTGAGTATTATAGTTATTCAGCATAAAAGCGAATGAAAAAACATTAACATAGTAGAAAAATTGCTTGGTTTTACACTCTACAATATAATTATGTCTCTTAGCAAACATTTTTTTTAAACATAACTGATACTAGCACTGGTTAAGTTCTGCCTAACATGATACGTCTCTCGTCCAATATGTGTCTTCAAGCCATCCTTTAAGATTCATCAGTGATTTTTATGCTAGAATCACTATTATGGCAGAAAGCCTTTGTTCTCAACTTCCTGTATAGGATAATTGGCAACGAATTAAACCCTACAGGCTTTTTACATAACATGAACACGAGACCCAAATACATATTAATCAGTTAACTCTCTCTTTCAAATGTTACTTTATAAGGAAATCACAGTGTATCCGAGGGCCAAATGGAAAAGCGATGCTTTGTGCAAACCATTGTTCAAGGTGACCTGAAGCAGTTTGTTTTTTTCCGTAAGATGCATAAGTGGATAACTTGATCTGACACTCTATCCTCTATCAGTGTTCTGAGCTGTTGTTGAGTCTGATTGGGTAGCATCCTGAAACTGTTAGCTGCACTATTTTGCATGAACAGAGACAACACTTCAGAGATAGTCAGTTCTCTCACTATTTTCACAGGCCCTCTTTTGTCAGTGGATTAATGTTCTGTAGGAAACACTGATTATCTTTAGACAGGGATGTAATATTGACTAAGACAAAATCAAGAGGGTTTATCATGTAATATTCATAATGTGGATTGTAAAGGAATAAATTAACCAACAATAAAAATTCTGTCATCATTCATCCTCATGTCAAAGTGGGATTTTGAATGATATTTCACTGTATGTAAAAGAGCCACGTCAACATTTTACTATTTCTTTTTTGTTCCAATGTGAATAAATGATAACACAAATTATTATATTTTTATTTTATTATAATAACTATTCCTTTATATCAGAATGAAAGGTCAACCTGACAAATAAACTACAGTGCTAATGTTTGCATCTGTTTTGCATCTGCATCTGTCACACATATTCAATATATCAAATAGCACCCATTTAAAAAACGATTAAATCACATTCCACTTTTAAATGACAGTAATCTCTATTAATTTAAACATTATTTCAAGTGATCTGGGCCCGGTTTCCCGATAACGCTCACTCTTAGCGCGCTAAGAAGACTCTTAAGGTATAACTTAACTGAAGGTATACCATTTCTAGGCGTGTTCCCCGAACTATACCTTAGAAAGCTGCTTAAGATATACCTTCTTACGTGCGACGTTACCGGTGCTGTCCGTGGTGATGGTGCTGAATCTGTTGATATCGATGACTCGAGAATCAATTATTCACTCGTGCAGGGGCTGTTTATGTGAGAAAGCGCTGTTCTTTATAAAATAAGCACTTCAGAAATAGTTGAATTTGCATTTACTAGGACTTATGGCTTATGGGATATTATAAAAAATAATCCAAACTATAACAGCCGATAATAGCCTTGCCTACATATTTTACAATTGTATCATTATATTGCTGCCATAATAACCATTTAAATTTTTTATGTGCTTTCTTCTCTTTCCCATTTTTGTTCGCTGAGGCAAGCTGCGATGAAATATTGTTTTTGTAAATACTTTCAAGCATTTCAGTAATAAAAGTGTACGTCACGTATTTACGGTGCTCAGCAGTGATCAAAAAGGATTAAGTGAATTTTGAATCTCTTCTTGTAAACTCAGAGATGTGGATTCAGACGGCAATCAAATTACCACACGACCTGTTTGTCAAAAATCAGTACTAATTTGGACAGAGATTTTTACGCAGGTTGGGTGAGAAAAAACACTGATATTATAGATTCGGACGGCACTAAAATAATCGACTTACCCCCTGTACATTTTTTAAATACCGTACGAGCCCATGATAAACAATATTAGCGTCCGAATAGCACTTAACTGACAGTAGCCTATGCTTTCACTGGCCTTTAAAAGCGCTCTTTAATTAAAATAAATGTATAACATTTTATTATATATAATAATATAAAATTCTAACAACAATCAGTGTAATGACAATTTTATTATTTGCATGAAAACACTTGAATTAGCCTAATTGAACACTGTCTGGGTGTATTAAAACTTCAGAATTATATTCATATCGACCTTTAACAGTGATAAGGTAAAGCTAAGAGTGGTCCAGACCAACCTTCCGAAAGTAGCCTATGACTTACAGAAGGTATACTTAACTAAGAGCGTTTCCGGAAACACGTATTAACGATAAGGTACAGCTTAAGGTGTAACTTAAGAACGACGTAGCGTTAAGAAGGTTTCGGGAAACTCTGACTTTTGACTGTAAAGCTTTAAAGTTTTTTATGAGTGGAGAGTGTTGAAAGGCTTTTAAATATTTGGGAGACTGAGAGGTTGCCATAGCTTTTATATGATGATTATAGTGTGCAGTGCTGGTTAAAGTTACTTTTAAAAGTAATGTGTTACAAGATTGAATTACTCCCTAAACAGTAACTAATTGCATTACTTTGTTACCTTTTAAGTAAAGTATTGCATTACATTACTTTTTCTCGCCTGGGCTGAGCATTTTGATGAACGAGTTCGAACAGGAGAGTCACGAACGTGCATCACAGAACAGAACAAGGTGAACATTTGTGCTAATAAAACTTAAACTTTTTTATTTCTTTTTGAAATAACCGATCGTTTCGCTAGATAAGACCCTTATTCATCGTCTGGTATCGTTTAAAGCCCTTTGAAGCTGCACTGAAACTGTCATTTGGACCTTGAACCGTTTGGTCCCCACTGAAGTCCATTATATGGAGAAAAATCCTGGAATGTTTTCATCAAAAACATTAATTTTTTTTCGACTGAAGAAAGAAAGACATGGACATTTTGGATGACATGGGGGTGAGTAAATTATCAGCAAAAGTTTTTTTAAAAGTGAACTAATCCTTTAATAAGCCTCAGGCTGAAGGAAATGCAAATTCATGTCTGAACAGTAGAGGGCGCAGCTCAAACAGCTGTGCTGCCATTCTGGATTCAGTTTTTATTCATTTTGAGGAATACTGAATCTGTTTTTGTGCATGTGAGAAGAGTAAATGCCAGCTCACATTTAGTTTAGAACTATAATAACCATCATGTTTACACAGCGCACACAACGCTTCTGCACTTACTCCTGATTTCTCTCAACATGGGGGCAGGAGAGGTATCAGTCAATAATGGGAAAAAAAGTAACTTGAGTTACTTATTTGAAAAAGTACCTCAGCTATTTTGTCAATTTAAAAGTAATGCACTACTTAAGTTACCTGGAAAAAGTAATCTGATTACGTAATTTGCGTTACTTGTAATGCGTTACCCCCAGCTGACGATGTGAAAATGGATAGTGTGGATAGACATTGGCAAATACAATAGGCCTAAGTATTTTGGATCGAATCACAAGACTCATTTTTTTAATGGTGCAATTTCAGCAAAAAAGGCTACATTTTCTTACTGACTAATTCTCAGCAGGATGTCTACAAGTGTCACTTTACCTGATACATTTCAAGTTATTGTGGTTGCAGACTAATTGAATGTGGCCTTGCAGGCTTATATTAAAGGAAATCACCACCATAAATGCAAGATGGACTGTGATTCTCCATCTGTTTCCAGGCAACATCGGCCAGCACAGCACAGGGGAACGAGAGCACGCCTGCCCCCATCATATTTTCAAACCTGCCTTCACGTAAACACCAATCTGTGGGACACATCATGAACGAGGATGCATCCACAAAAACATTATCCAGACTACATGCACCATCCAGAATGTTTTACGTCTCTCAGCGGAATAACCACATCTCAATAACATCCGATGAGGAGGTCACTTCCACTAAAAACATCTGTCTGTCTGTCATCTATCTATCTATATGTCTATCTGAATATAATAACTATAGGGAAGTGTAATTTTAACAGTTGGCTATACTGTATATTGTTATTTTGCTCTATAATATCCTGAGTGATGGTGGTGAAACATTTAATACTTTCCTGCTGATGTAATGAGAGACACCTGAGACCATAAAGTATAAATGTGTTAGTAAATTTGACGTTTTTGCATTTAGATGTTATGATAGCAGTATAAAATTTCATGTGGGATAAGGGTCTGAATCGAGATGGAATAATTTGATATGCATTTTTTTAGGCTAATGAATAAAGCAAGGTTTGTGGTATCGTGGGAACAACAAGGTCAAAGAAAAGTTCTCACTTTATATTTTAGAATACTGTAAAGATGAATATGTGCATAAGAAGCTATTTCTACTTAATCTGACCAGTAGAAATAACTTTTGTTGATGTATCCAAACTAAGTATGGTTGATAAGTCATACAAATGAATACAAAACCTGAACATTTATATTACATTTTTTGTAAACCTTACACTCTAAAAGAAAAAGCCGACTGCAAATATTATGATGACTGTTTACAGTTGAGGAAGAAGTGGAGGTTAAATAGAAATAGGCCTATATGAAAAAAGGTTGGCATTAAGGTCGCAAATCAAAACATGACAGGATCAGCTACAGATATAAAAACTCTATCACCAAAATGAAAACAAAATTGAGAAAGAAACAACAAATAAACAGACTGAATTGGACTGTGCTCTGTATATTTATCTGACAAAATAGAAAACCGGGAAGACCTGACCACTAGTCCAACACTAAACTAAAAAAGGCAGAGACAGGCAGACAAAAACAGATCTGGCGACCAAAAGAAAATACACTCCCGACTGTTCAAATAAGGCATTACACAGAGCAGAATAACACTTCTAACCGCATGCCTTAACTACACACAAATCAGAATCACATTTTTTCCCATTTTGCAAACAATCACACAGAACTTTGCACAGGTTTATTGTGTCAATTTATAAACTGTAATTAAGCATGTATGTAGATAAATAAAAGTTAATGTATTTTTTTATCATGGCTTTATAATTAAATTCTGTCATTAATTACTTACCTTCATGTTGTACCAAGGCATTTATTCACATATAAACATTCATCAACTCACACATCAGTTATGGTAAACGAAAGCTCCTGCATACGCTGATTTCACGCAGCCGACATTTTGAAATCGCTCAGGTGGGAAGAAAACCGGAAGTGTCGCCTTTAGGAGAGTCGCGAATGCGATGGCGTATTGTTGTGTTTAATGTAGAAATTAGTTATTCTAAAAATGTACATACATTTCTTTCATAATTTAGACTATATACAGTGAAATTTATTTATAAATAAAATGATTTTTTTATATATAGTTCAGAACGTAAAAAAGAAGCAGGAACTAACTATACACAGTACATATCTTATATTGGATATTAACATCCAATAGTATAGATCGCGGCAGCAGCTTCAGGTTGGTAGTCCAAGGCATTGTTGTCTATCTGTACTTCCGGGGTTCTTCCCACCGGAGCCTCGCTTTCGATTTCAAAATGGTGGCTGCGTAAAATCAGCGTATGTTTGCTTGATGTGCGAGAACCAATGAGGTTCATTCTCGTTTTGCGCAGCATGTTTGAGCTTCCACAAGAACCAATGAGGTTCATTCAAGCAGGTTCGGTTGAGCTTCTGTTTTTTCTTTATCTGCCCTTGAAATGGAAAGATAAACTCTCTAAAACCATTGTTGAAGTGGTTTGAGGATATTTAAGCCTTGGTGGACTTAATTTTTTTTTATTGAAATCATTGCTTTTGGACTTAGTATTGCATGCGAAGCCCAGCATATGGATTTGGGGACTTTAAAACCAAATGTTAACACAGTAAAACCATCGGCCTCCAGTTTATGTTAGGATTGATTTTAAGATTTTAGAGTCTGTGTTTAAATCTTTTTTTAATGGGCTAGCTTCAAAATATCTCTCGGATTTAATACAGTCGTATATGCTCCATCAAGACCACTCAGGTATACCGACAATTTGCTTTTGGTCATTTCAAGAGTAAGGTTGAATTGCAGGGGAGACCGTATTGTTGTGGTTGCTGCCCAAAAACTCTGGAATAATTTGCCTCTGAGGCAGGCCCAAACATTTAAGAGCTTTCATATGTTGAATCATATATATATATTATATATATATATATATATATATATATATATATATATATATATATATATATATATATATATATATATATGTGTGTGTGTGTGTGTGTGTGTGTGTGTGTGTGTGTGTGTGTGTGTGTGTGTGTGTGTCATACAAATTTATCTGACAAATATTATATTATATTATATTATTATTATAATTGTACTTTTATTGTGACCCTGTGTTGTACAGCATTTGGCAAACACCAGCTGTTTTTTTTTATTGTCTAAGTTTCATTTAGGTTTAATACTTCCTCTAAAAGTGAATCATAATTCCCTTAAAGACAGGTACAGGCCATCTATTCAAAAGGCCAAGCAAACGCAGTGAGTCACTAAATCATACAAATCCAGTTCCTGTAAGCTGAGTGTCATGGCCTCAATCAGGGTTATAGGTTACCCAAAGGGAGGGAAGACTCTTATGAACCGATTCATTTGAGTGAGTCAAAATGTACAGTGCGACTAGCGTAGTTCGATTCCCAAAAGAATGACTCTTAAGATCCGGCTCTTTTTAGGGGGGGGGGGGGGGGGGGGGGGGGAACCGCAAATGAACCGCAAGTTATATTATTGTCGATAATGTAGGCCTATTACTAAGTAGGCTAATTAAATTATAATGTCCGACTCGAAATGAACCAAGATCTAACTCACAAAATGTGAATAAATGATTCTACATTAAACTTAAAGATAGCCTACGCCGTCTGTAATCAGTATTTTTATTAAAAACGTGAATAAATAACTATCACGTTGTTTGTTTTTGTATATCCTATAGTTAGGAACATTTTGACTGCATATGCTTATAAGAGTCATTATTTGAATTGTTTATAGCCTACTGTTATGATGTGTTAGGCTGAACTCTAAAATGAATAGACTATACAGGCAGTACAACAGGAAATTGCATTTCATTCTACAAATATTTTTTCTTCAAAAGTAGGCTAGCCTACTAAAAAGAATCGTAAATGGAACCGGAATAGTTAAAGGGAATCAGAATCATGAAAATCTTTAGATTAGAACACTTTACCAGAACGAACGGTCACCCGGAAGTGGGTGATATTATTACCGCGCAGTCAATGAATACTTGGAGTAGTTGACTATTTGGAGCCACAAACTAAAGTACAGCATACTTACTAGTCCACATTTCTCTGAGCGCGTGTGATTGCCTCTCCTGCTGGAATGGCTCCATTACTGAACTTGTCATGTAGACTGCTGCTTCTACTGCCTCTTATTGGAGTATGTTTGACGAAATTTGCAAGGGGTGAGTTATTATTGTATTTTTTCATGATTATATATAATTTTAAAGTTCATTTTCCCAAAAGAATATTCCGCTTTATGGAGCACTTAGAAGTTCTAAAAACATTTTAAGAACAGAACACTCAACTGTGCTATTCTATTTGTCGTATTTAATACAATAATGATTCAAGTGTAGGCTAATAGTTATAATGTAAGTTATTTGCTGTCAGAACTTGTAACTTTACCCTCACTCGACCACTAAGGAAATTAAAGTCAAATCACGCAATATTTTTCACACTTTTGTGCACACTTTTAAAGTGTGTTTGTCAAAGCTTCAAATCTAACGTGACCTATAAAGTTTATATTTTAGATCACGGATTATAAAGATTGCATACTAAATCCTAGTGTCCCGCCATTGAGAGTTCAAGCGCTCTGGTGGCTCAAAACTTTCAGCTCAACTTTGATGGTTAAATCCAAAATAATCTTCAGGATTTATTTATGTCAACAAAGGCTGTGTGTATTTACAATCACAATTTCTAAAGGAGATGAAACTCAAGGATTGAAAGGATTTGACATTAAAACGAGCATTTGTGCAACTTTTGTTCTGTCTGCTGTGATAAACATGGGAAGATGTCATTTTAACTTTTGGGAAATGGAATTTAATATTTAACTTTTAAATATTCCCTGCAATGCAAACAAAAGGGGCAGTAGATGTCTCGTAGATTTGAATGGCTATATTTTTTGTGTTATTGCAAGTAGCCTATGTAGCCTAATGTTGGATTATATTATAAGAGGAAATAGCTAAATGTAATTTTACATGTTCTTAGTTTAGTTTAAGTGTAGGAAATCTGATTAAAAAATAAAAGAACAAAATTAGTGAGTTAGATACATGATACTGTAATAGCGTATTCCTTGACTTTTTTTAAATTGTTGACACCAACAAATATCATTAAATGCAAAGATGACCAAAATCAGTGAGTCAATATTTAGCAAATATTGCATCTTAATAAAACAAATATTTATCAAAACGAATACATTTTCAGTGGGCGTTTTAATTATAAGGCATTTATTTCTTATTTTCTATAGGCAGAAAGAATGCCATCCATTTATATTTATTTTAATATTTCTTGAAATAGCCTAGTCTAAACAATCAGGGCTGTTATCTAAATAATCTAATCAATGAAAAATAAAAAATGTATTTAATAATACACAAGATAACATATCAAATCTGCTAGATAAGAAGAATTCATTACAGGAAACTTTTTGCCCCCTATATTTATTTGAAATATCGTGGATATTTATTTATATATTTACTTTATATTTATTTTTTAATTTTTGTCCCAAGCCCTTTTTAATTTTGGACACTGACCAAAATATATTAAATATATGAAGAATCGCATCTTTCAATATATGCAATTCTTAGATTTTAGGTGGAGAGACAATTATGGTCGGTACTCGGTATATAACATCAGTACAATGTGATTAATTTGTTATTAATCTAATATTTTCTTAGAACACACCCCTTGGTGCCATAGCTCTTTAATAATTTGTACATGGAAACCGCTTATGCCGAAGAAACGTTTTGTTCTCTTGGCTGCGGTCCATGCATTGTAAACTTTTAGATCTACTTAACTGCACCAATCAATATGCTGGCTCTCAAACCTCCATAAATCTCTTTAGCGTCTCTGAATGCTTGGAGGTCACAATCTCAACTCAACACTGTTGCTGTTATGATGAAAGGATTTGTTTTAATTAAATGATCTTTAAAAATAGATTGGTGTACATATGGGTGGAATGAAATATGGATGCTGCAAAACTTGTGCATATGGTAATGTTATAAAAATCTGCCTGCTTGGCATTGTACTTGCTTCGTGTTTGGGCAGATTTTACTCTGACTTACTTTAAAGTGATGCTTCTTTCCTTTGAAGCCCTTCTGTGATAAAATATGGTTCAAGAAGCCCATATATAAACTTGATTGAGTACCAGAATAATATCCTAAGACAAAATGTAACCATGATTTATCCAAAACATGGTTAGTTACCAATACATAGGCTAGGCTAGATGTTGTTTTTATTACTTTGGAAAAAATGGGATTATTGGTGATTTTGTTTAGATTTTTTTAATAGTACATACTATATGTTTTACTCTTTTCCCCCTGTGACCAGGCATAGTGCATAGAAAAAGTAGTTAAATTTCCTTTGAAAGATTCTTCTGACATATGCTTTTTAGTCCGGAAAAATATAGAAGGGATAGTGTAAGAGAGGTTCCTTTCTGTGAATAATGGAGCTGTACTCTAGTATCGGCTGTGAAGCTCACATAAAGAGACAACCCAATGCAACCTCCAATCTCAAGAATGGTGATGCAGAGATCAGGCTTCTGATATGGCTCGACAGTGTGTGAACCAGTGATTTATTAGTAACCTTTTCAATGAACAAACATGTAATGAATTCTCGTTATGCTAATGACATAACTGACAGCGTTTGGAATAATAAAATGAGGTTAGCCTACGTAAATGAACACATTCTGAAGGGTTTTGTATTTGTTTATATTTAAGAAACACTTTCAGCCTCACAAAGTTGTCGTTGGCTCTGTATATTTTTTGGATATTAATTTTCATCATTAAATTTGACTGAACCCTGCAAAGCCATCCTAAGCTGCTAGATGCATAATCCTCACGATTTTTTTCTTTCTGGGTTAAATATACAGCTATTAGTCATGCCTCATTGAATGAGTCATTAGAGGAAGGCTTGTCTGAGCCGATAGCTCTATCTTTTTCCTGAGGTCTGACCCTTTTTCGAGACGAATGGTTTATTTCAGTGTTTTTTGAGACTCTTCGCAGAATTGCAGAAAGCTCCTCACTTTAGGGACTTTTGAATGGTCTGTAAGTGCCATATCTGAAGTTCCAGTGAAACATACGGAGAGGTCAGGGCGAAGTGTGCTCTTTTGATTGGACTACGACAGAGACTGTAATTGCATCTGTCTTTGCCTACACATTTGCTCCAGATGAATCCATGCAAGACTGATGTCATTAAATATAGACTTACATGGTTAAAATTTCATTATTCTCAAATGTGTTCATATGGCAGCTGTGTTGCTCAAACAGTGTAAAAAGGCCAAGACATGTAGAGTAACCTTGTGTGGGTTGTAAAACGCTGGATGAGATTAAAGGCGCCTGCACACTTTTATACTGCGTCAGAGAATCCTGTAAATACATCGAATTCAATAGTGTGTCACAAGAGCTTAGATGGAGAACGCAAGGGTTTTTACAAATGTGACAAATAGTCCTGCACGATATTATCATTTCAGCATCGACATCGCAATGTGGGCATCCACAATAGTGTAGAAATCGTAACACTGAAACACTGCCAGCGGGACATTAAACAGGAAGTGTCTGTCCGAGCTCACAACTGGTTTTTCGTGGGAACGCAAATATCTTTGCGAGGAAATGCAAACAGTCCGTTACTGAAAATTGTAGTTAGTTATGTAATCTAGATTACGCATTTTAGGTTATGTATTCTGATTACTTTTAGATTACTTTTGACCTCATTCATCACTTAGTTTTGAATGGGATTATTTTGTACCATATATCAACAGTTTTGTTTACCTGCATGTCAATGTGACCATTATCTAACACCAGTGTGAACATGCAAATGTGTGAAATTACTAAAGAATTAACTTAAAGGAGTAGTTTTTTAGTTTTTTAAAGGAGTAGTACTTTTGCTGATAATTTACTCACCCCCATGTCATCCAAGATGTCCACATCTTTCTTTCTTCAGTCGAAAAGAAATTAAGGTTTTTGATGAAAACATTCCAGGATTTTCTCCATATAATGGACTTCATTGGGAACCAAACGGTTCAAGGTCCAAATGACAGTTTCAGTGCAGCTTCAAATGGCTTTAAACGATATCAGACGATGAATAAGGGTCTTATCTAGCGAAACCATCGCTCATTTAAAAAATAAATAACAAAGTTTACGTTTTTTAAGCACAAATGGTCGCCTTGCTCTGTTCTGTGATGAGCGTTCGTGACTGTGCTGTTCGAACTCGTTCATCAAAATTAACAAATCTTTTTTCGAGTCATGACTCGAAGGGTACTAGATAAGACCCTTATTCATCGTCTGGTGTCGTTTAAAGCCCTTTGAAGCTGCACTGAAACTGTCTTTTGGACCTTGAACCGTTTGGCTCCCAATGAAGTCCATTATATGGAGAAATCCTGGAATGTTTTCATCAAAAACCTTAATTTCTTTTCGACTGAAGAAAGAAAGACGTGGACATCTTGGATGACATGGGGGTGAGTAAATTATCAGCAAAAGTTTTTTTAAAAGTGAACTACTCCTTTAAAATCTCAGGAATCCCTGCATGAACAATCAATAATAAACATAACAACAGCAATGACTTTACACATTCAAAGTTTTCCAGGTTTTAAATATTTATGTACAGACTTTAGTCTAGGTCAATAATTTGTGAAGGTCACTGCATGTTTCACAGCTATATCAGCAGTGATTAGTAATTTGCATAATTATTAATCTCATACATGGTGTAATTTAGAGGTGATTTTGTGCCCAAATTTAGAAGCATCACAAATTTATTTACATGACATTTACATGGCCATTTTATATTGTGAATATAGTCAAAGCTAAACAGTATGACGCACAATAGGAAATTAATTTGGAAAGCTAAAATAAAGAGTAAAAAATAAGCGATTATGGATAATTTAGTGCCATTGCATCGCATGAATAACATGTAATCATTTCATCTATAATAAAAGTAACTGTAATCTAATTATGAGCATTTTAAAACATAACTTAATTACAAGTACAACATTTTTGGAATCTAATAAGAATAATCCTGATTCATCTATCACTACCAAGCACTGTGTATGACATATGTGCTTTGTAACTTTTAAGATGGGATGAAATTGTAATGGAGTAAAATGAGTAAACATATTTGGTTTTAACAGAACTTAAGTAAAGTACAGAGTCCACAAAATAATAAGTAGCGACGTACTACTAAGAGTAGCCTAAGTATTACGCAGATACTTTATACCGCTCTGCCATTAAAACATATTTTATAGGTCCTATTCAACAAATACTTCCCTTGTGTGTAGGGGCCCTAAGAGAATTATTACCAGTGAGACATTCACTGAGAATTGATCATCAGGCCCACATGGAATATGTGCCCACAGAAAGTTCAGTACATTTCCACAGAACTAAGTTCATCATGCATCCGGTTTCTCACATGCCCACACTTTGCATATTGCGTTAATTTTGATAAAGAATTCAAAATAATTTCCCTTTAAAATCAGCACATAAAATAAAATAAAAAGTCTGCCGATTCTGTCTGGGCCTGCTCATCACGTATGCCATGTATCAAAATTTCCACAATGAGTCTTCGTGAGATGACATCATTGGTTTGCTTCCATTACAAACCAGCTCATTGGGTTGTGTCAAGGCACGTTCTGACATTGTGCTTTGTCTTCTTGTCTGATCATAAAGGAGCTGTATTAAGATCACTTATCAAGACTAATTTATTGCAAATGCCCTCTGGGCTGTTTGTCACCCATAGCGATACACAGTAGCATGGTTGAGTAGCTTTAATGCTGAATGGGTTTTGCATGCAAAACACACAAGATTAATGTCAGAATCACTCATATGGGCTGTTCTATCAATGTTATCAACAAACCTTTGCTGTCATATCTTCTCTTGTGTTTTTTTTAAACTGGATTATTAGACTTCTTTGTGGCAGGATCATTTTTGTTTACCCATGCCAAAGTCAGCTAATCACTGATTGAAAAATGATCGAAGGATGTTGCGTTTTAGTGCATTATGTCATCTCATTTATAAACCTTTAAAAGCATGTGTGTGAGTATATGTGTTAATGTCTGCCTACAGCCATCTGTATCAAATCTTAAAGTATATGAAAAATATCCAAAGTTCCTTTAAGGCAAGTCAGTGAATTTGGCAGCTATGTTAACAACACCCCCTGGCATTTTCTATCGCAACAGGCATGCAAGTACAGGTCCTATCTATTTGAATGTGGAAAGACAGAAATCTCAGAAACTGTTGGTTAAGCTTATGCCTTATATTTCAAAACATCACATTTTACAAAAGCATTTTGTTTTTTTATTTACCTAAAATAACCCCAAATTATGTAGGTTGGTCCAGATAATGTGCATGCATGTTATTGAGCAATAAGACCAGCTAATACTTTACCAATAAGGCAATGTGGCATTTTAAATACCGGTAAAGGGCATGACTTCCTTTACTAAAATGGAAAATTGTAATGTTTTTTAATATGTCTGATGATATTGATTCCGAAATGTATGCTTCATGCAACATCTTATTAGCCTTGTACATAAAAGTGCCAGAAGGCATGTCTCAATTCTTTCTTTGACTTAGTCAAACATTCTGTGCCCAAGAGTATCAACTCGTTTCATGACTCCGTTCCCATGGTGATAATTAATGTGTAGAAAACAGTCAAAAGGTCTCCCAGTTTGTCAAGACTTTGTTTGATCTGTTGCATTAACTAATTCGGATCAAAACTAGCACTGCAGGGGTGGGAGATATGGCAAAATGTAAAAACTCCTTCCATATCAGTAGGTTGAGCAAGCTATGTATTTTTCAAATTTGTATTTAACGTAAGGCCTCTAAACATCCAGAAGCCATGCGTGTATTCCTGCCTGGCACATTTACATCAACAGCCTTGTGGTGGTTAATCAGTGCTATCCATTTCACTTTTCTGTTTTGTGTACAAAGAAACCAGATAAGCCGTCTACTTTAGGCGGTTAACTAGCTATACAGCATACCATGGCATGCAGTGCTGTTGCATATCTTTCCCTCTCAGCCTTATGTTTTACGTATGTCTACATCAGGTGTCCCGGTTGAGCCGGCCGGTGGCCACACACTCATTTAAAGAGCCAGAATCCTCTCATGCAGTCAGTTGCAGACCTGACAATGATTAATTGGGGTGTATGGGATTATTTGCTTCAGCGAGCCCTGAACTGCAGACCTCAGATAATTGCACAAGGTGACAGCGAGGCGGATTTTCTGTCCCACAAGAGTTTCACGGGATCCGACACGGCAAGTTTTACTAGGTCACCCATTGTTGTTATCTCTGAACTGTAGAAGAATAAACAAGTTCGGACCTATCTGGGATTTTAAGGTGTTGCAAATAACCAAAGGATTTTGTAGATAAAGACGATCTGCAATGTCACTGGCAAACAGGCCGAGACGCGGATCAAGTCAGGTCACCTGACAACAGCAAAGTGAAAAAAGTCAAAGCTAGGTTACAAGTCCGTAGCCTGGTTAAAACCAGACCCTTCTCAGTTTGAAACTGAGTCAGGGTCTGGCAAAGCACCATAGACAAATCATTTCCAAAGGGGTGTCACCAACGGACGTCCTTCAAATGCCTCTTGGCGCAATTGGATAGACCTAAAACCAATCAGAGCGATGAAGGAGATGACGTATGCAGAGGGCTCTCGCTAAGACCCACCCATTCGTTTAGTATTGACCAACGGGGCTCGTTGTTATGGGAAGGAGGAGGCGGAAACTGGCGAACATTCACACATTTTAACGACAAAATAAAACAAATACAAAGTCCCTCACGGTCGACTGACTCCACACATAATAAAACAAAACATCAAATAAAATTCAGGCCTGTCCTCTCTCGATCTTCACTGTCGTCGCTCCTCCTTTTATGCTTTTTTTTATGACCAGCCTCACTCACGGCCTCTCTCACGTCCCTCGGCCTCGGTCGTCCTGCTCGCCACACTGGTATATCAGACTTTTGCGGAATCCAGTCGGTAAGACAGCGATAACATCTTTTTTAGACATGAAGGCTTTGAGTGTTGTTCTTTGCTCGAGTTATAACGAAAAGGAAATTTTAAATTGCTTAAAACAGACGCTAAACCTGATTCGAACGAGTGATGTTCCACGGCGGCATCCATCTTTGTAATGTACAAAATCTGCTTCACCGTCGCTGCGCTGTCGTCATCGTGTAAAGCCCGCCCCAACGTTTCTGATTGGTGCCGCGATTTCGACGGATTGGAAATGGGCTTGAATGAGCTCTTTGCCAGACTTACTTTCAGAGCAAATCTAAATTTGCCGGAAGTTGTCTGGGTTTTCCTAGGCTAACAAGTCCGTGCAATAGATAACCAAATCAAAACACCCATATCGTTTTTCTTTTTTTTCCATGTTGAAATGCTTCTATCACACTTTAACTTGCAGAGACAAGTATATAAGAAAATTATTTCAAATGTAAATTTGTAAGCTATTTAAAAAGGGTAAACATTTTAGCTCTGTGGCACTTTCTAGCTCAACCTGTGGTGCACAAACGTTTTTCTGGAAACCAGCTACTGTTAAAACTCAGTCATTATTGTTGTAGTTCAGTTCAGTGACAGAAATTACACATTTGACCTTTACTGAGCAAGAGTTTGATTGCTGTGCAAGCCTGTGTTTATCAAGATAACCAGGCAACACCCAAGAAGTCTCTTATGCTCACTAAGACTGCGTTTATCTGATTTGAAGATTTGAATATTGTGAAATATTATTACAACTTAAAACATCGGTTTTCAAATTTATATATATGTTAAAATAATTTGGTACAAGAAACATTTCTTATTATCAATGTTGAAATTGATACATTTTTCAGAAATTCATTGATAAATAGAAACTTCAAAAGAACAGCATTTATTTGAAATAAAAAAATATTGTAACAATATAAATAACCTCACTGTCACGCACTGTGGCCTAGTTTTTCATGACATGAGAAATCACATTTTTCTTGATCTTTTGACAAAGATTTTTGTACCATTAAAACATTCTGGAAGTTTCATAACTTAAAACGTCCTCCTCATTAAAAAACAATGTAATTATTTAACCAAGATCCAAAAACGGTTTGTTTGGATATTGTGGGATTTGTGACATTCATTTGAATATGACTGCATCTAGAGCAAGACACAAATAGTTTCACAACATCGCACCATATGCTTCTATGACAAATGGAAGAGTAAATGAATGTTTGATTTGACGCGTCATTTTAAAATCACCATGAAATCAAAATTGACAATTCTTATTTTTATGGAATATTTCAGTGTTTTTTTTATATAAATTATGTATCTATGCACATTTTTTTTTATTCATGTGCCCTAGTAATATTCAATCAAATGGAGCATTTGCAGATTGTTTTGTAAATGATGAACAGTGTAATGGAGAGTTGGCAAAGAAATCATCACAATGATTCAATGATTCAATCATCACAAACCATTAGTAAACAATGTCACAATGCTTTATCTATAAATGACAGTTTTAATGTTAATGTTCTTACTCATGTGCAATAGTGAGGGGGCATTGATACTTTTACATATGCACGTTTTCATATTTCAGATGACGTTAGTGGTAGCTATGTTAGTAGTAGTTACAGTAGCTATGTTTACATGGACTTTGTTTCAGTCAGAATGAAATCACTCTGATGAATCCAACGCTAAATAAAGCAATATCTAAATAGAGATATATAAAGTGGGATAATCCACAGCAAGCTGTGCATTAAACGATTTGAATGGACTTCTCTGTTGATGATTCTTTGCCTCCACGTCGTGCATTAAAATCGTTTAATGCACAGCTAGCCCAGAAACATTTAAATTAAATTCATGTGTCAAAAAATCAAAAAATCAATGTCATGCCCCCTTTAAACATGTGTTCAATGCACTTCAGTTTGGTGACACAGAAATTACACAATTGACATTTTAAAGAGCAACAGTTTGATTTTGTGAAAGGACATGTTGCCATATTTATCACGGGAATCAGACTGCCTTGCCTTTCCTTTTCCTTACAGTTTGACCTTACTGCAAGTTAACAAGCACAAGTTCTTGATTTAGTTCCATTTCATTAAAGACAAAATCAACAGAATTTTGTAACTTGATGTCTATATGTACTGTAGAAGGATGGCCATTTGGTTTCCTGTGTGTTAGTGAGTGTTCCCACCTGAGTGACTGTTTCCTTAGACTTTGGACTCGATTTGCTGACTAAATCAGAAGCATGACTCAGACTGGTAAAATCATACCCTCTGACAATGAAACCTCTCTTTCTTTGACTATAGTGTCTAACACACATCTGTACCAGTGCTATTTCTTCTGACAAATCAGAGATGAGGAAAGTATTATTATGTCACGTAAAGAAAGGGGTCTGAATTTAAAGCTGATTCACGGTTACTAATTTACAAATGACAAATACCTTTGCCACTCATCCTCATAGTGGAATTGCATTACTGTAGATCCGCTGCTGACGGTATTATTAATCACTGCGTTGTTGCAAAGGTATCTAACAGCAAACCCTGAGCAAACATGACACGTTGACACCTGTAAACAGATATTTACATGCATTGTGCTTCTCTTCAGAACGAGAGTTCCCTTAATGTTTTACTTTTTTCAGATACTGACCGATGTGCTGAATTCCAGCTTGTGATAAAATCAACACCTCTCTTTCAAACAGGCATAAAAACAAGAAAGGGCTGAGTCTCAACATGGGGCAACCTGCCCACGCTCAGCATTGGCAATGAGTTTGGCAAAGAACCAGTTTAGGTTGTTCTGACCACTATCCAAATTGAGGTGTGTTGAGGCTGAAGCCAAGCAGAACTGACAATTCGTGTTGGCCTAAAAAAGCAGCTGGCGGTTGAACATTTAACAGCCAGCCATATTTTTTACCATTATTATCATAACTTTTTGGGGGAATTCTGCAGGGCCAGCTATTGTTTTGAATAAACCTTTTTATGATACACTGGAATGCATGTTTAATTGGTACATTTAAAAAGTTAAATTATACCTATACAACCTTGTTGTCTGAAAAAGCTGTTGTATCCATGGAAATGGAGAAAAAAAAAACAGGTCCTTTGGAATTCTGGCTTACATAATTGATGTAATTATCTTGTTCAGGGTTTTTTACCATTATCTTTTTCATAAATGGTTTATGATAAGCTAAATAAATATATAAAAGTAATAACATAATAAATAATAAAAAGTTTCTCACGCTGTGCTGGACATTTAACATTTTTATGATTTTTTGATCTCACTGTAGCTCCTAGGAAATACAAATCATAAATGAATCATAAATAAATCTAAATTTCTAGACTTAACTTGCATCTCCTGCTTCTCTTTTTTTTCTCTCTTTAGTAAAAAAGTCTCTTGTCTCAACTGTGCTCAGATTTAGCAAAACCCCAAATTCTGTGAAAAGTCCTCAAAGATTAAATCACTGTTTTTTTAAAGAAATTAATACTTTTATTCAGCAGTTATGCTCTAAATTGTTCAAAAGTGGCAGTAAAAAAACATTGATTAAAAAAACATTAAGTGACAGTTACATAAGATTTCTATTTCAAATAAACACTGTCCTTTTCAACTTTCTATTCATCAAAGAATCCTGAAAAAAAAAAAAAAAAAACGGAACCGAACTAACTGAATCATGTGTTTGATGACTTGTAAGGCAAGGGAGATCTCTGGTTAGCTTGATAAATACTTAGCCCTACATAACAATCAAAAAAATATTATACTTATTTAAAAAAGTCAAAGACCCAAACTTTTGAACGGAAGTGTATGTGAGCTATGTATAGAAGCTAAGGAAATAATCTCTTATTTATTGGCTTCAATATATCAGCCAAATTTTCTTGTCGGACCGATACCGATATCTTTAAAACTATATATATATATATCAATATATATATATATATATATCGTTATCAATATATATATATAGCCAATATATATCGTTCATCCCTACTTTACATTTGTGTGGGCAAATGGAACCATCAGTGAAAACTCATGTGAGCACTTTCTATGAGTGGCTTGGTGTTTTCTTCTTCGTCTGCATTAGATCATAATGCAAATAAGAAAATGTATGACTTTGTTATTTTCTACAATGGCAAACCCATCATGCAATGGGGGGTGTTTCCTGCTTTTGTGCAGGCAAGAATTTTACCGAGAGCCTGTGGAATACCTCAGCAGAGCTCTCTCCCAACCCGAGGGCAGGGTTGAGAGAGGATTTTGAGAGCAGTGTGGAGATGAACATCAGGATGTGACAGGATAAGTAATCCAGCCGCCCGCAGGATGTTGTCACTCAAGTGCAAGACCATCTGTTACTTTAGTTTCTGGCACTTTGGATTCAGTCCTTGTTGTGTGAACAGGAAGGACCACTGAGTTCACTTTACCCAGCACACTCTCTTAGAACAGACTAATATGGTTGATTCTTGGTAGGGATTAAGAACCTATTTCTGGGGTTAAAATATATATATTTTTTATTTAAACCATCCAAATTTATATTCAAGAAAGAGTGCTTTATCATCCTCGTTGGCTTGAGAGAGGATTGGTGTAGGAGGTTCATCCTGATTTACCCAAGCGTTAAACACCTAGGGCAACGCTGTGATATCCCTAAAAATCTAAAGACTTTCATGTCAATGAGATCTCTTTAAGCAAGGGTGCCGACTCTATTAAAAGTAGGTGTATGGTTACTTTCCAATGCCAGAAAGCTCTTTTACCCCATGGAAAGCCTTAGGTGAAAGCTTATATATGGCTTAAATTTAGCACGCAGAGTTTTGTAAATTATGTACAGAGCAAATTATAACTTCTGGCTTCCTTCCACCCTCAGCAGATGGAGTGCGGTCTGAACTCCACATATTCCATCACTCATGCGCCCTGAAGAAAGACGAAGGGCCGTGCAGGGCAATGAAGGACAGGTTCTACTTCGACATTGACACAGGTCGCTGTGAGCTCTTTGAATATGGAGGCTGTCAAGGCAATGCAAACAATTTCGAGACCCGGCAGGAGTGCGAGGATATGTGTTATGTGACAGGTAAGGCAATCTTTACCTAACTTTTCAATGACAAATAACCATTCAAATCAATACAAATGTCAATGTTATTTTTCTAGGAAATGGCAAAAAATAATCTTTTCAGAATCAATGCATCTTTCAGTATGTGTTTAGTCCTATTTCATTTGCACTCTGTATATTGGATGAACTGACCCAGACTCATGTGTCATGACAGTATTCCACACACCTATGCAATAAACAATTCCAGATAAGCGTATCTTGGGTTAAGTAAAAGCACATATTACTAATAGAATGAAGTTATGAGAGGCTTTGCAATATTGTGAGTCACTCAAAGATAAAGAGCAATGCTCAACATAGTATATAATCACAATATAGCACAGCTTTATTGCTTTTATTAAACACCTACTACAGAAAAATATTAAGGAAATGCATTATTTTAATCCATCCTAACTTAATCCATTAACTCAATATACAATAGTACCAAAAGTCTTAAACTTAAAGTACTAGTGAAAGTGCTTCTGTGTTGCATTTTTTCGGTTACACTTTATTTGATGTTATATACATTTACAAGTACCGAGTAATATTAATTAACAACATGTACTTACTATAAGGTTAAGGGTAGGAATAGGATCCTAAGGATCCTTTGGGGTTAGTTGCATGTAATTATGCATAATTTAATGTTATTACTACAGTAAGTACTTGTAAGTTGTAACATGTAACAAGGACACTGTAAAATAAAGCGTTACCCAGTGTTGGGGTGTTGTTACTGTTAACTAAAAATATAATATTACATTATAATAAATATTAAATGCATTGGAAACTAATTGAAATAAGTTTACATACTAAAATGTCTAAAACTGAAATAAAAATGTATTAAAGCTATATACAAAAACAAATCTAATGAAAATGACAAAAGCACATAAAATTACTAAAATATGATCTAATATTAAAACTGAAAGTATAGTATAGAAGTATAGTAAGAAAGTATAGAAGTTTAGTTAGCTAAATACTATAGTTCAGTATATACTACTAAATTTTAAACTTTTTTGCTATCACCATAACAACTTGACTGAAAAGATTTCAGAATAATTTTTCCTTTTTTCCTGAAAATATTTTCTTTTAAGTAAGTTTATATTCAAAAAAATGAAGCGTTGTTATCAGCTTTATGAACCCCAGTGTAATCCCTGACATGTGTAACAATAACAGTACATTAGTCTATGGGTGCAGCACAGTCATGTGGGTGTTGCATGTCATATCTGTACTTTACTACATCTGGAATGTTGTATTGACCAATCAGCATCCAAAACCGGAACTGTTCACTATATAATCATAGATATAACAGGCATTCCACCACAACATATACTTTTATGGGAACAGTGAAAAGTTCACCATGAGGGAGTAATTCCCAACGACTCATTAACATCCCATAAAAAACAATAATGTAATGCATTGGTGCGGTACTGCAATTATGGTTTAGTATAGAAGTGTCATGATTACTACTTGAAATATATTATTTTGTAGAGGGCATGATAGATGCCTAAAAAGACTCAGACCAGAAGAAAAGCAGTTGTCTTGTTCAGAACAAATGCTTTTAAACAAAGACATTGTGTATGTCACAAATACATATATGTGTATGTTGGGAAGCCATACATGGAGTAATGCATTTTTGTAGTCCTTGAAAGTAGTGCTTAGATGAATACAAATAATTCTAATGCAAGGAAAAGCAAACAACCCAAATATCAAATTACGTTTCATCTTCAATATTGGCATTAAATTAGTATTTAAAGGGAGAAATGGAGATTACTCTAGTCTAGAACAAAGAGTCCAGTTCATAGCAACAAGCCAAGGCTGAGATGAGGGAGATACAATTGAAACAATCTGACTATTTCTGCTAGAATAATAAAGAATTATTGGTCCTTTTCCAATTAAAAAGAGGACAAATGTGCAGTTCACAGTAAAGCCAAGCCACATTGGATTATTTAAAACACTTTGGTTGGTTGGGTGAGTCATATCTCATTACGCTTTCCAGTGGGGGTCATTGTGAATTGGACGGGCCCCTGCAACGTTGCCTCCTGTGAGAGATCATCGTACTAATCAGCACAAAACAGACTCTGTCATGTGACTACTAAACAAGCCTCAGTCCCATCACAGAGTGGGGAAAACAGAAACTTTGCTGCTCATTTGGACAAACACCTCCAAGGACATGAGCACTCGTAAATGCCTGCGAAGGATTGCCAAAGATCCCCCATAGAGTCAGAGGAGGAAATTGACTGCTGTGTTTGGATTCATTTCTCCTGCTCTCTTCACCACATGCTCCTGTTTATTTTCAGCTCTGCCAAGTCAGTTTCTAATTTCTGTGGCCACCAAACTTGTTTTTCCTGGTAATAGAAAGAACATTTTAACCCTTTAAACATAACAACCCTTCTAACATAACATCTGGTCTTCAATGAACCAAAGAGGATTAATGTCACACTCCTCTTGGTCGAAGCTCTGATGTTAGCAGGACCATCACAAACTCTTCTTTACCTAACCATAACACAAAAAAATCTCTTCCTTTCCCTTTCCTCTGCTTTTCTGCATTGTAACTCTTGTAACTCGGTATTGCGGTACTTTGGCTCTTGCTTGTGATGCTCCTACTTTGGATAAAAGCATCTTCTAAATAAAAAGGGAACAATTAAATGAGTCTAACATATGGAACTAACATCAAATAATAAACCACTGTGAGAAATGTATGATAAATGTCTCCATCTAGTGAATCAAATCATCAATGCTCTTTAAAGAGTGTTAACACCAATCCTCACTGTTTTTTATTTTGTATTTCAAGTATGAGACAAAGATAAATACATACAAGGAGAGAAACATACTTCTCTGAATGTTGTTCCTCAGAGACTGATCCAGTGTCATTACACATTTATTTTGAAATATAAAGTATGTCATTTCTGTAAATGGTATTGCAATCTGCTTGTTTGAGCCGAGGAGGTCTGTTATGCCTTCCATAGTATTTATAGTGATAGTTGGTCAGCTGGTGCAGAACCTACTTGAAATTACCTGTCTTGCTGACATCATTGTTAATGGCCACTCAGTTAAACATATTACACATAGCCTAAGTCCTGTCCTTGTGAGTAAATGACACACACACACACACACACACACACACACACACACACACACACACACACACACACACACACACACACACACACACACACACACACACACACACACACACACACACACACACACACACACACACACACACACACACACACACACACACACACACTGAGAGACACTGGCATCAATACAATCTCCTTTCCTAAATTTCACCCAAGAGGCTGCTCAGGAGAACAGCAGTTTTGAATTATTCATTTTGAAAAGTGTTTTAGATGCAGCCCATCTGCACTTCTCTGTGCTAGAATATTGACTATGACTATTTAAAATTGCATAATCCATTTGTAGCATTAATATTCAGTTACCTTCATTCAGTTTGGTAAGTGTCCTCTTGAATGTGAACTTTTGATTAATGCTGTATGTGAGTGGTCATTTGCTAAGCTTAATTAGCATTCCTCCACCGTTCTCTGTCAGGACGATCGTCTGGGACGTAGAGTATCAGAACACAGTCAGTATCTAATGCAGTGAGTTTAGCTGCTGACGGATGAGTTCTCACACTTCACCATGTACAACACAGTGTAGACACTGCATAAGGTGTATGTTACTTGTTACTTGATGTATGCTACTTGTTATTTAGCTTGTAAGTTTTATCAACAGAAACTTGCAGTATTTAACTGACTGGGATAATCCACCTTTTAAAGGGTACCTATTATGGAATTTTGAAAATTACCTTTCATGTAGTGTGTAACATAGATCTAAGTGAACAAAATGAATGAGCATGTGAAGAATCTGGCTAGAGTTTATATTTACAACTATACCAGACAAATATAGCCACCTTGAGCTGTGTTCGCATTATTTTAATGAGGATTCCTTTACAAACATAAATGCTTTCATGGATTCGCGAGTCGCCTGATACTGAATGAACGTTCAGTACCAAGTTTATTTGGATCGGCTTCCTCCTCCGAATCACAACCTGTAAGTACTGTTAATAATTGTTGCTTTTATGGGTTTTGTAGCATGCTGCTCAATAAGTGTGTGTGTGTGTGTGTGTGTGTGTGTGTGTGTGTGTGTGTGTGTGTGTCAGTTACGCTCAATGCAGCTTAGGTCTCCAAGCTGTGTGTGTGTGTGTGTGTGTGTGTGTGTGTGTGTGTGTGTGTGTGTGTGTGTGTTTGTCAGTTACGCTCAGCGCTTAGGTCTCCAAGCTGTGTGTGTGTGTGTGTGTGTGTGTGTGTGTGTGTGTGTGTGTGTGTGTGTGTGTGTGTGTGTGTGTGTGTGTGTGTGTGTCAGTTACGCTCAACGCAGCTTAGGTCTCCAAGCTGTGTGTGTGTGTGTGTGTGTGTGTGTGTGTGTGTCTGTGTGTCAGTTACGCTCAGCGCTTAGGTCTCCAAGCTGTGTGTGTGTGTGTGTGTGTGTGTGTGTGTGTGTGTGTGTGTGTGTGTGTGTGTGTGTGTGTGTGTGTGTGTGTGTGTGTGTGTGTGTGTGTGTGTGTGTGTGTGTGTGTGTGTGTCAGTTACGCTCAGCGCTTAGGTCTCCAAGCTGTGTGTGTGTGTGTGTGTGTGTGTGTGTGTGTGTGTGTGTGTGTGTGTGTGTTTGTGTGTGAGTGTGTCAGTTACGCTCAGCGCTTAGGTCTCCAAGCTGTGTGTGTGTGTTTTTTGAAATATGTAAAATGTTTGTCGTTGTTATTGGAGTTGTCATAAAGAATAGAGCGTATTGTAGTACTGCAGTGCTTTATCAATATGTTTAAGCTTTGGGTTAACGCGAAAAATAACTGACTGGGTCGTCTGACCAATCACCGCAGATTAGCGTCACGCAAAGGCGGGGTTTGAAAAATGAGTCGTCAAACGAATCATTTGGGAATCGCTGAGCAAATCAGGTAAAAATAAATGCATATTATAAGACAACAAAAGTGTTTTTTGTCATTGCATGCATGTAAAACTGTTGTTGGGGACTCCCAGAACAACATTAGGAACATTTTAAATGCCATAATAGGTGCCCTTTAACCTTTTAATCTTGGCAACACAGTAATCATGCAAATAAAATCTGACAGTCGTTGATAACTCTTTCCTGTTCTTGTTATGTTGTGGTGGAATCAATGCCTGTTATATCTATGATTATAAAGTTAATAGTTACGGTTTTTAATGTTTTTTTTTACCCCCACATGACTGTGCTTTACCCACAAAGACTAATGTGCTTTTTAGAATACATTTTTAGAACATCTTCTTTTCTATTTTCTGCTTATTTTTCCCCCTGACCATAATCACATTTTAACCACTTTCAGTAGGTAACACTGCAATTGAGCAGCAACTGGTTTCAATCTGTATGGTCACTATGTGATGTTTATGATTAAGTTTGTGCAACTCATCGTTGCTTGTAAATTTGATCTATCCGAAAGAAGAGAGACCAACAAAATACCCTGTCGATTTCTCCCAGCTGATTGGATTAAAGCTGCCTTTCTCCATGATAAATTGCCACTTAAGTGAAAAATTTTAATTAGCAGCAGCCATAAATAAATTCTGCATTACAGGGCAAAAACTTGGCAGGAAATTAAGTGAATCTTTTAATCTGTTGAACTTTGGAATCCAGCCATTAATTTATCAACAGGGTATGTGCTAGATGGAGAGACAATATATCAATCACTCCGGCCTGTCTGTGGCTTATGGCCAGGGGATCTGTTAAGGCAACGGTCAAACTGCTTCTGATGAAAGCCCTGCTTTAATATTCAATTCCAATATTTGTCTACATTAATCATGAAACACTCAATATCTATATTAACATGCCATAGTTTCTCTGTTGTGCTAATTTCTGTGTTCTCATTGTACAATCCATCTTGCATAAAAATAATTGGAAAATGAATGCCTTTTTTTTCTTCTTTCAAATGTTTAGTGCAGGCAGTTTCTCGCACTTTTAACTATTTTGAAAGTGCTGTAAGCGACTATCCAGAGCTGTGAAATTAAATCTAGCAAACAGGGACAAATATTAATTTCAATCAAGAGACCATGAAAAATCAGGCACTTGTAAAATAGCTACTGTAATATAATGAAGTGTTTACAATTTCTATTTTTCTTGCATAAATAATTATTATTTTGTCAATGCATGGCTTTTGCATCCAGAAAGTGTAGTTATTACAACTCGTGTTTATCAGTTGTATAATTTCTCATGATCATATATTTTATGTGGTATATTCCAAAGAAGAAGAAAAAAACACAACATTTTCTGAGACTGAAGTTGATGAAAAGGAGCACATGATTTATGGCTGTCCCATCTTTTTGCTTTTGTTGTTTTTAGAGGACAAGAGTCCATGTCATCTGGAGGATGAGCCGGGGCCATGCAGAGGACTGGTGCCTCGCTATTTTTATGATTTCAAGAGCGTAGAATGCAAACGATTCTATTATGGTGGCTGCTTAGGGAATGCCAACAACTTCAAGACCATAAAAGAATGCAATGAGAGATGTCTACGTATGTACCAGCAACGAAACATTTCTCTTCTCTGCAATTTTCAATAATAACATATTGCTTTTGTACAAGCCCTGTAATTAAAGTCATCTGCATGACAAAGGTTACAGCCCTTTGGTATTCTAACCTTCATTTTATTGAACAATTTGCACTTTTAATTTAGACTCAAATCCAGCGTGTTGCATTCTATTTTTAGCAGTAATTTCAAGTCAAATTCACTGTAGAAAATGAAATCTTTAGAAATGAAATTATCCTTGAAGGATATATACTGTTAAAAACTACACTATATTAGACCAGACAGCAAACAAACAGCTTGTGTGTGTCAGAGCAGCACAGCACTGTATCTTAGTTCACTTGTGAACAGGGCGTTTACACAGAAGTGGGCAAGCAAATTGTTTATAGTCAGAAAAGGTGGGAAAACAATTGGCAAACAATAAAAAAAACTTTAATAAAACTATAAGGCGACCAAAGGTTGGACGCAATAAATGTTTATTTGTTTACCACAATTGGATTTTTATATATCATACATAGATAAAAATTATGTTATTAATTACCTTTTCCTTCATCTTCGAAACACAAATGAATATATTGTTAATAAAATCTTAGCGATTTCTGTCTCACCATTGACAGCTACGCAACTACAATTTTGATTTAGGCTTTTATTCGCATATAAACATCGATCAGCGAACATAAACAGTAGCTCAAATGAACCTGCATGACGTGCGAAAATGAAGCTGCTCCGTAACACAAGAATGAAGCTCATTGGTTCTTAAATAAGCTCAAACGTGCTGCGTAACACATGAGAATGAACCTCACTTGGTTCTTGCATGTCATGCTTGAGCTTTCATTTACCATAACTGATGTGTGAGATTATTAATGTTTATATGTGAATAAAAGCCTAAATTCAATCTGTTCATCATATAAAGTGATCGAGTCTCAATTCATCTGGATTTGTTTTTTCGATCTCTTTATGAACTTTTTGAAGCATCAAAAAGGTAGTTGCATAGCTGTCAATGGAGAGACAGAAATCACTCAATTTTTTAAAAAATATCTTCATTTGTGTTTCGAAGATGAACAAAAGTAGTACAGGTTTAGAACTGCATGAGGTTGAGTAAATGATGACAGAATTTTCATTTTTGGGTGAACTAACCCTTGTGCGTGTTTGTGCAACCTGAGAAAGACTCCTCTGTAACAAAGGGTCAAGTGTGATGTTTTCACTTTGTTTCCTCCTTTTAGCTGGCACAAACCACATGGAGCAAAATTCTCCATTAAAACCAGAGGAAGCGGAAGCAAAACCCGGGACAGAACCTCTCACTAAACATGGTGAGATGAGACACAACTGCTTGTATTTCATGTCAGAAAACCTTTTTATTTATACTGTATATTACAATAACCTGTATTTAAAGGTGCAATAAGTCATTTTAGTACCTTTTGTGTGATGCTGCATCGGTGCCTAAAGAGTTTTGTAGAAATACCATTGATACATTTTGTCATTTAATATTTTAGCAGACGCTTTTACCCAAAGCAACTTACTGAATCACAAAAAAATATATTCATATAAAAGGTTCTATTGTTCTCATTTGTAAGTATTTGGTTATTTTTAGAGTATTCTCCTTTGGATGCATCCCATTTGCCACTGCAAAAACCAGCTGCTCAGGAAGCAGGTGAGACACACACACACACACACACACACACACACACACACACACACACACACACACACACACACACACACACACACACACACACACACACACACACACACACACACCTTCTGCTTATTTTGACAGTTAAGAGCTGCTCTCTGCTCCTCGGCTCCAGGGCTCATGACATCCCAGTCTGGCACAGAGATAACACACACTGAGACACATGAAAATCACAGTCAAATATGTGATATTTATAATATTAATCCTAATATTAATATTAAAAAAAAACTGACTTTAACTTTCTGTAATTGTAACATTTGCATGGTTACAACGTGTTAGTGGTAGCTATTCATGCTACTCCACATTTGCCTCTTTAATCACAGCGGTTAATGAATTGTAGTAAGTGAATTAAGATAAATCCTGTCAGTGGTCTGTTTTACTAATTTATTATTTGCAATTTACATTTTGAGTTAAAAGTTACTTCTAATTAATAACAGTAATTGATTATGGGTTAAAAGATCACTCACCCTGCGTCCCAATGTGCATACTATACATCCTAAATAGTATGTGAGATTAGAATAAGTGTGTCCCAAAGCATACAGTATGCAGTATGAAAAGAGTATCCCAGAAGTCCCCAGATGGTCTACTTTTCCAGCAGATTTTTGAAGTGTGGATCCGTGCACACTATAAAGGCTAAAATTGCCAACAGCCCATTACACTTTGTAAGAGGATTTGATTCAGAACTACAAACAAATAAAAAGTGTTTAAAAAACTACAACTTTGGCATTTTATATGTAGAGAGGTTTAGATAAAGGGGCTAGAATGACTAATAATCAACATTTAACCTGATAAAAGTATTTATTTAATGTTATCCGTGTTATATGTCATCTGCAACAACAATGTGAACTTTTATAAAGATCTGTTTGGCTTACAGGGACACCTAAGTTTACTTCACTATAATCTAATCATGACAAGCTATATATCGTTGGAAAGGTCTAAGACTCCTAAATAGATATTTTAGCACTGTTTTTTGTTACAAATCATGTAGGAACAGTAATAGATGAATTTATGATAAGAGTGTACCTCCAAAAATCTACATCATAACAGGAGTTCTGACCTTTGTCACAAAAAGTCAACACACATACTTTTAATAATTGAAACTTTGCTAAAAGTTCATAATAAAACATATAATCTAGTATTTGTCAATAAAAAATTATAAAATAATATTATCCTCTAAAAAATATATTTTTTATCACTTTTTTATTACATCACATATTTTAGTAGTTATCATAAATTAAGTATCATTTATAAGCTTAAGAACTCAGAATTCATCCTGTGAACTGACACTGGATATTGCGTTACCATAGAAATGGCACTCTAAATTATTTTATCGGGCTCCTCCCCATTTGGGCACCATCATGTTTCATAATTTATTATCAAAACCTTTTCTAATCTTGACAAAACACATATTGTCATAAAGTTCTGAGTCTCAAGGTTCCATATTTTGTGACAGAAGTAATATTTCGACAGAAATTTATTAATTTGTTATGGCAGAATGCATACAATCAAATTCAATGGAATGTATGTCGCCCGGTGGCTATTTTTGGTATTACACCTAAACGAAATATCATGGGAACTTAAATTTGTGATATCAACTTATTTTTATAGTAATTTTATAGTAAAATATATATTTTATATAAAAGAAAAAAATATTAAGTACAGTATATTTGATTTACTGTAAATTTAAACTGCCATAACTTTCCCTTCAGCAATTGTCTGCTGAGTGTTTTCTTTAAAACAATATCAACCTTATTCTATATTCCAAAGCATTCTTTGGGTGTGACAGTTAAGGGGTTAACCTTTAAATGCATCATAATGCAAAAATATGAGGAGAGTTCTCTGATTAAAGACCCATGACTGCAGATCAACATGCTACTGCATTTCTCTCCAATATGGTAGGAAATTAAATGAATGAAATGTGGAGAATTTTAACTGTGACAAAAAATGATTGACAGGCCAGTTTACTTGACAAGGTGCATGCAACCATATGACAGAGCTTTCTGTTAAAGACACAATGGGCTCTATGCACGGCGGTATTTCCGGTGAAGGGTTAAGGATGCTCGATAACTTCCGCCGATCGTCCAATGCAATACCAAGAATTTATATTGAATTTTATACTCCATGGTTATAATAAAGAAACGTTAGTCACAAAAACAGACAAAACAGACACCCCTCGTTGTGTTTATGCTTCTTTTTAAAATTATATGAAATAAACATAACTATATATAAAATTACATCTAAACATATGAAAGTTTCGTTTCAAAGACGGGAGGACAGTACATTTTGAAGACTCTGCCATTATCCCGTTTTCCTCGGTTCTCCTCCGCTTTAATCTCCCCAACCGGAAACTAACGAGCATCCTTGCGTCAAATGCGGAACTTATGCGTGCATATAGCCTATTGTATGACGTGATAGTACAGTATGTGCCAAAGCTGGCTTACTCTTCTGCTACACACTGAAAAGTGTGTACTTTTTCTTCACAAAAAGAATAGATACATTTAGGGTGTAAAATATATATCCTAATTGGGACGCAGCATTTGATGGCCAAATTCTCTTTGGCGCCATTGAAGGATGATGCTTAGATTTTACTGCCATCTAGTGGGTCGTGTATATCAAGTCAACAAGTTTAATGTCATTCCAGCTAGAATAAATACAGGAAGTAGTACACTTATATTTAAACATTTATCATTATGTTATAAAATAATAACTTTAAATTAGTTATTAAATAATAACTTAATATAATAATATAATATAATATAATATAACATTGATGTAACAACTTGGATCATATTTTAAACAACAACAAATTATCTTAGTGTCCCACTTTACCAGTTTACATCTTCTACGGTGGAACAAAACATACTCTATAAACAAAAAATAAGATACAATAGAGATCAGATGTGAGGTTTACTTATAGTACCGGTATGCACAATAGTATTCTTTGCATATAATACAGTTACTTTAATTGGTCCTTGGCAACAAAGGGACATGAACAGTTTTAGTATTGCTGTACAGTGACCTTAAGCTTTGGAAAGGTGCTTTATAAACAAAGACTTACCTTGTTTTTAATGGCATCCGTTGTAAACTGCTGTATAAATCTCCTATATAACTTATCATTTTCCACAGCTCATGTTGTCTGGAGTTTTTTGTCTACTGAAATTTCTTGTAAAAATATTTTTGCAGTGTTTTATCAGGAGAACACTCCAAAGACACATTAAATAACAGTACAACACACTGAAGAGATGGAAGTCTATCCCTCACAGCCTCACTTTCATTCCCGTTAAAAACCAAAGATGCCGCTGCTGTGAATAAGGTCTATTGTGTAGCAGAAGTGCAGTGCAATGTATAATTAAATTAAAATGCCCTTATTATTCTCTCAAATATTGTTCACAAATCTGTCTAAATCTGTGTTAGTGAGCACTTCTCCTTTGCCGAGATAATCCATCCACCTCACAGGTGTGGCATATCCTGATGCTGATTAGACAGCATGATTATTGCACAGGTGGCCACAATATAAAAGGCCACTCAGTTTGATCACACAGCACAATGCCACAGATGTCGCAAGTTTTGAGAGAGCGTGCAATTGGCATGCTGACTGCAGGAATGTCCACTAGAGCTGTTGCCCGTGAACTAAATGTTCATTTCTTTACCATAAGCCGTCTGTAAAGGCGTTTCAGAGAATTTGGCAGTACATCCAACCGGCCTCACAACTGCAGACCACATGTAATCACACCAGCCCAGGACCTCCAAATCCAGCATCTTCACCTCCAAGATCGTCTGAGACCAGCCACCCGGACAGCTGCTGCAACAATCAGTTTGCAATACCAAAGAATTTCTGCACAAACTGTCAGGAACCGTCTCAGGGAAGCCTATCTGCATGCTCGTCGTCCTCATCGGGGTCTCGATCTGACTGCAGTTCGTTGTGGTAACCGACTTGAGTGGGCAAATGCTTACATTCGATGGCGTCTGGCACTTTGGAGAGGTGTTCTCTTCCACGGATGAATCCCGGTTTTCACTGAACAGGGCAGATGGCAGACCGTGTATGGCGTCGTGTGGGTGAGCGGTTTGCTGATGTCAGCGTTGTGGATCAAGTGGCCCATGGTGGCGGTGGGGTTATGGTATGGGCAGGCGTATGTTATGGACAACAAACACAGGTGCATTTTATTGATGGCATTTTGAATGCACAGAGATACTATGACAAGATCCTGAGGCCCATTGTTGTGCCATTCCTCCATGACCATCACCTCATGTTGCAGTATGATCATGCACGGCCCCATGTTGCAAGGATCTGTACACAATTCCTGGAAGCTGAAAACATCCCAGTTCTTGCATGGCCTGCATACTCACCGGACATGTCACCCATTGAGCATGTTTGGGATGCTCTGAATGGCACAGCCATTGAAGAGGAAGGAGTGGACCAACATTCCACAGGCCAGAATCAACAACCTGATCAACTCTATGCGAAGGAGATGTGTTGCACCGCATGAGACAAATGGTGGTCACATCAGATACTGACTGGTTTTCGACCCCCCCCCAATACAGTAAAACTGCACATTTTAGAGTGGCCTTTTATTGTGGCCAGCCTAAGGCACACCTGTGCAATAATCATGCTGTCTAATCAGCATCTTGATATGCCACACCTGTGAGGTGGATGGATTATCTCGGCAAAGAAGTGCTCATTCACATAGATTTAGACAGATTTGTGAACAATATTTGAGAGAAATAGGCCTTTTGTGTACATAGAAAAAATCTTAGATTTTTGAGTTTAGCTCAAGAAAAATGTGTAAAAGAAAAAGTGTTGCGTTTATAATTTTGTTCAGTATAGATTGCAGCATCACCTCTTTTCTCAGAGTGTCTGAAACAGTTTGATAAAGGATCCGGTCTCTCTAAACCCCTCCTTCCCGAGAGCCTACTCTGCTTTGATTGTAAGCTTTAGACCAATCACAACAGACTAACCAGAGAGTGTCAGAAACGAAACCCCCCTTAACCATATCTGAATTTCAGCTTCCTCAGCGCTTGTATACAACAATAACAATAGCATCGGTTTTATATAGTATCGATTTGAGTACGAGTCCTCAACCTTTTGGAAGTACATAAGAGTTATTTGCTTTCGTAGTGGAGAAAAGTGTCTTCTCGACAAGTCGACAACACAAACCAAACTATTCTAGGTCTCCGCTACAACTACAGTGTTTGAGGACGGGTCAAAGTAGACATTGCTCATGGTCAACTAATGAAGACCAGATTTGTTACAAACCTACGTAGCTTCGAGCAGGAAGTGAGACTGGAAATACTGATGATTCGTTCAGAATCAGTTCTTTCTTTTCTGAGACAATTTTTTTTGTTGTGCACTAAACTTTGCAGACCTTTTATATTCACAAACAGCTAAGTCAAGTCACCTTTATATAGCACTATACCTGTACTACTTTTATGATATTATGTCATATTATTATGGGTTTTGTCTCAGTGGAACATGCATGAGAGAGTATTTAAACAACTACAGTAGTGATAATGTCAATATATTGTTATTGCATTTCAGAGTTCAGTCCCCCAGAAATCTGCATGAGTCCAGTTGATCGGGGCGATTGTGACAGCTCTGAGAGGAGATACGTGTACAACCCCAGGACTGGGAGATGCCAGGCTTTTCGCTACAGTGGCTGTGGAGGCAACAAAAACAATTTTGTCCACAAGAGACACTGCATGAAGATGTGCACAAAAGGTGTGTTTACTGCCGACCTTGTTTTTGTTTTTTTGAGGGTTTAAAGTTGCAGTAAGCAATTTTTAACGTTGTTGGATTGGAAAAAGTGGATTGGACCGAGCACCAAAACACAATTGTAGCCAATCAGCAGCAAGGGGCGTATACACTCATGATGTGTATGAGAAGACAGAGATTAACAGACTGAGGGAAATGCCAGAGAAAATACAAAAGAGGAAATAAGAAGAGGGGCATCAAGATAGGGGTGTGATCCATTTGGGTAGGGGCGTGCTTGTTTTGGTGATTTCAAATATCAACAGCATTTACCAGAAATCGCTTACTGCACCTTTAATATTTTGATTGAGAAGAACTGCATAGTTTAGAGTCAATAATGATGATGACGCATGCTCAAAGAAACAGAGTGAAAACAAAGACCACAAGAAAAGTAAAGCAAGATTTATGTGTATTGTTGATTCTCTATGTTCAATTTTTTCTCTTTCAGATCACGGTCGGAGAAAGCAAATACGGATAAAGACGAGGAACTCAAATATCTTATTCCGATCTGTCTAGGACATATATTTACATGATACCAAATGCTAAACCACTCTTTAATCCACATTGTGCAGCTTTGATATTGTGGTTGAGAAAATAAGAGACAGCAGCATGTGATTGTAACTTGCTGACCCACACATCATTATCATGTATATAATTATTACAGTTAATGGATTTTAATCTGGGCTTCATATGAAGACATTCTTTGTATTTTAAGTGTAAAACATAATTCCACTCTATATTGTTTTATGGGGAAGAAAGGACAAATTTACATACTAAATTACTTATTAACATGCATTATAAATTACTCTTATAATTTTTTCAATTTATGCCGCTTATGGATCTCTTTAACACTGAGTATTTATGGCAGTTATAAATATTTGCTGAGGATTCTAAATCCTTTCTTCTTTTTTGTAAAATTGTTCTCAATGTTCAAACATCCTAATTCTTTGTCTTTTTGTGTATACAGTAAACACTCCAAAATGTTTACTTTTGCTGCCCTTGCACTGTGTTCTTGAACTTATGCCATTGTTTGTATGTAATGACTTGAGGGAAATAACTGTCTTTTATCCATGACACAGATAAATCCATTTAGAGTTGAGTCTAGCATTAAAAATATATTTTTTCAATTTTATAATAAACAGATCATCAGTAAGAACATCTCACCTCTCTATAGCTGCATAACTACCAATAGAGTGCTAGTGATTCTTTTGTGAAATGCATTGTAGAACTTGATGATAGACTTGTACAAAAAATGCTTAAGATACTACACAAGATGGAGCTGTTACTCTTGAGAAGACATTTTGGAATCCACAACCAGTTGTTAATATTCCTATTTTTTTTAAAAAAAACAATTATATTTTAATTATCTTTCATTATGTTTAGAGTTGACTGGTGGAGTTTATTAAACTTTAAAGCATTTGATTCAAATGTACTTATTGTGTACATATTTTTCTGTGAAAATGTCATAAGATGGGGGTCATCTTTCCTAGAGGGTCTAACTTTTTACTTCAAAATAAAAATATGCATTCTTTAAATTTAAATTAAGAAACTTTATGTTAAGGTGTCCTTGTTCCAATGTAATTATGCATTTAAGTACTGACTCAGTGATTAACAACATAGCTACTTACTTTAGAGCTAAGGTTAGAAATGGGGTTTGCTTTATAGTTAGTTGCACGTAATTATGATTAGTTTACTGTTATTACTATAGTAAGTACATGTAATGTGTAACAAGGAGGACACTCAAATAAAACATTACCTAAATTACTGTGTCCTCAAATATCATCATCAAATAGACATACAACTTTAAATTGCAACATAAAATGTAATGTACAATAAGAAAAAAGGTATCAGCAAATAATAAAACTAAAAAGATTTTTAGTTTTTAGAAGCTAGTATTGTTTGGATATACAAATAATAGATGTTATGTTATATCTTGTGATTTAAAATTGCAGAAAGCCAGCAGTGTATGGAATGCTCAATGTGCCATCGAGGCGGGGATAAGCAGTGATGATGTAACAGGAAGCCACTACACTGAATATCTTCCAGCCTGACAGCCGTCGTCATTCACACGCTGCGCGTCTCGTGCGCTCTCTCATCTCGCGCTCTGATATTGTACATCGTTTTATGTCACCGTGACGTCGCAAAGGAAAGTAATGACTGTTTGTGGTTTTAAACAACTAGAAGGCACGCTCGTTTTTATCTGAAACTCTCCTGATCACCTTGGATTTAATATACAGGTAAGAAAATGCTGGATACGGACGAACGACTAGTGAATTATATATATGGACAGGGAATTAATTTAGTGCTGCTGGAGCCTTTCCAGTCAAGCTTGCTGTCATGTTATAACAATTGCTGACGGACTCCCAGACTTCTTATGAATTAATAAGAGCTTCAAACTGAGAAATAAACGGCGGGTTTGTCTATTGGACTGAAATATCATTCAGATATTGGCTCTTGTGTTCCAGGTAATTCTCTAAAGTTAAAGAGATGCAATATGTGAGTGTGGGCACATCTGTGCATGTGTAGCCTATGTGTATTACCGAAACTGGCTTGCACCAACAATCATCATTTTAATATATTTTGTATTTATAGGTACAAACTATACTATTGTATAATGAAGAATAACTGTACTGCGGGTTGCAATACCAGCATGCCAAGCATTAATAGTTGTTCCATTTAATTAGCAAATCCAAGACTTTGTCGACAAAAAGTGATAAATATCATAACTATTACATAATATTGAAGATCTAAATATGCAGTCATGAGTGTCAGGGGGGGGGGGGATTAGTATATATAAGTATATAGGCTACTACATGATGTTTGCATATATATAATCACGATTAATCACATCTAACATAAAGGTTTATAATAGATATATAATAGACGTGTGCATGTGTGTGTGTGTAATATATATATATATATATATATATATATATATATATATATATATATATAGCTAGCCTATATACACACACACACACACACACACACACACACACACACACACACACACACACACACACACACACACATCTATTATGTAAATTGATAATTAACTGTATAACATTAATGCGATAAGAAATCAGTTTTCAGTTTGTTGGGTATTCTAAACCCATTTATTTCCCATGCAATCTTAGGACGCTATCCGTAGCTCTTATTGTTGTACTTTATCATTCCAAAACCGCCTATGAACTTGGTACTTGGGAACTGAGAAGATAATATACCAGTATCATGAAGTAACTGGAAATACCAAATACCAAACTGTTGACACCTAACCACACTACTGACAGAAGGGGCCCGACGAGGAGAACATTTTTGATAATTAAGAGCCAACAGATAACCTTGGTATTTGTGTTTTTTGGCCACATGGTTACATAATTTGTGATGAAATACTGTGGAGTGATGGGCATAGAATGCTAAAATAATCTTTTCAGATTTAGCTCATATGATGCAATGACACCGTTGAGACAGTCTCCGTTTGACATGCAGTATCTTCCTTAGATATTTCATGTAAAATTCTGTCTTATCCCTGTTGCTTGGCTATATAAATCTAAAAAAAAATGCAAGCATCAGTTAGTTCTGCTTGTGCTTAGGGATTTGAACAAACTTATGGTAAAAATTAAACTTTTGAGTGTAACTAATCCTGCACAGTTTGTGCTAATACCACCATGCAGCTTTCATAGATCAACCAGAATACACTAGCAGTCACCTAACAATGCCATAGTAACCACTCTGAATAATCTAGTAACAGAAGCATGGTAAAACCACTCAGAACACTTTAACAATGGCATAGCAAAGCTCAATCATATTCAAGCATTATGGCGGTGAGTTTTACAAGGACAAGCATTCTCTAATATTGCTTATTTTTTAAATCAGACCTTATTCATAGTGCTGAGGTATGAACAATTTGTTCTATGGATCCATCTGCATCAGGTGCAATATTAAAAGGTTAGTGATTGTTCGTCTCTGGGGATGCTATAGCTGGCAAAGGGACCTAATGAAAGAGGATTTGCAACTTAGATCACGAAAAGCCAATTAATCCCCACACAGAATACCTTAAAGAGCATAGATTATGCTTTTAAAAGGTAATCAATTATTTAGCCTCGCTGTTTGAGAGCCTTTTATGTGCTTCTCAATGCAGAGCCCCAAAGCACGCATGTGTTTGTCAGGGTTGAGTGCTGCTTTCGAGGAGGATTTAATGTCAGTGGAACAAAGCTGTGTTTCTGCCCTGCATTGCATTCAGTTACTGTTCCATTACCATGGTTCACCCCTTAACAGAAACGTGTAGAGCAGAAAAATCTTTTAGCGCAAATATAGCTATCACAATCCTTTGCTAAAAGTGTGCTCGTCTTGAGCAATCGACTTTACAGTCCCACTGGTTGGATTAATAGAATTTGTGCACACTGGTCACATAATTAGATGCATATGAACAACCCTGAGCATTTTGCAAAGTAAATATTTCCTCCATCTTCACTGTGAGACAGGCCATAATATGTCTTGCATTTTTTATTAGCAGAGGTGTCAGAGTTCATGATTAGATGCTTTGAATAAATGCAAAAAAAAAAAAAAAAAGATTTATTACATGCAGGCCTGCAGGGATTCAGTGTATAGTTTCAGGCATTAAACTGGACTCAGGCTAATAGGACCATTTCATTTCCTCTCTCTAGATTCATTTGATTTTATGTGCGTTGAAGTGTGGCAAGCCTTTTATTGCAACCCGCTCTCTAGCTATTATTTCCATCATCAAACATCAAAGCATCAAAGTCAGTGATGTTTATTTGTAACCCTTGTTAAAGAGATACATGGTACAGAATAATTGATTTGGGTTTTAACCTTATTACAGTCATTACCCGTATAAACGGAGTCTTAGTCTCTCACTGTAATACGGTTAAATGTAATACTTATTACAGAAATATGTCTGTCTGCTATATACACAGATAGTTTGACCGATCAAAAGAAAGTATCTTATGCTCACCAAACTGCATTTATTTGATCAAAAATACAGTAAAAACAGTAATGAAATATTATTGAAATTTAAAATAACTGATACATTTAATAATAATAATAATAATAATAATAATAGATTTATTCAGCAAGGATGCATTAAATTGTTCAAAAGTGACAGTAAAGGCATTTATGAATGTTACAAAATATTTCTATTCCAAATCAATTTTGATCATTGAAATTTCTTTTTATCAAAGAATGTGGAAAGAAAATGCATCACAATTTCCACAAAAATATGTGCTTAATATTGATAATAGTAATGAATAATAATTCAACACCAATATTAATTGATCAAAATATTACTGTTTTTTATACAATAAATACATCCTTGGTCAACATAAGACCACAACACACACACACACACACACACACACACACACACACACACACACACACACACACACACACACACACACACACACACACACACACACACACACACACACACACACACACACACACACACACACACACACACACACACACACACACACACACACACACACACACACACACACACACACACACACACACACACACACACACACACACACACACACACACACACACACACACACACAGGGACTAACCTAACCTCTACTCTACAAATAACAGCATTATGTGAAGGGATTGTGTGGGATGCCGAACAGTGGAAATATAAACGGAGATTTAGAATGAGTTTTTAACGCCGATATACACTAAACAAACTGCCGTTGGCAGTGATTTACTGGCCTCTGCCACCACTCGGAGTGCGGGGGATCCTGGGAATGCATGTGGATGAGTCAAAGCCCAGTTCCAAGTGGATCAGTCTTAGGTTATCATGCGTCTACCAAACACTTCCTTTACAAGTGAGATTTCATTTTTCTCTAAATGATTTAGGACTACCAAGTGGAACTGGTTCTTCCTCTTCTAATTTTAACACTCATCTCCTTCCCTTAGGGTGTACTCACACTAGGCACGGTTGCCATGAACTGGGCCCGAGTACGATTGTCCCCCCTCCCCACTCCCCTCTGGCCTGCACTCACATAGGGTTTCAGCATTCGTGCCGGAGCACGCTTACGTCATTATGGTGCGACGGTTTCGGGATAAACAAGAAGAGCGGAGCTCTCTGAACCAACGCATTCTCATCCTTTGGTGTCATATATGTGACGCCATATGACATTTCGTCGAAATCTTACGCACATGGCACCCTTTAGCGTCAATATAACAAGCACTGTTATGGGTAGGTTTAGGTCTGGGGTAGCGTTAGGTTATGACACCTTGGGATCTGCGTCTCATATTGACGCTAAAGGATGCCATGTGCGTCGGATTTAGACGCGCGTCACCTGTATGACGCCTTGGGATGAGAACGGGCTGCTCTGAACACGATGCTGTTCTGCTCACACTGCATGCGAACCGCGCCCGAGTCCAACTGAACCGTGCTCTGGCCCACCTCTTCCAAGCGGGCCAGGGCCGGCTAATCGAGCCGCGCCCGGGCACAGTTCGGATCACTCACACTAGTCAAACGAACCGCGCTTTGGTGGTCAAACGCACTCGGGCACGGTTCAAACTGGCTAGTGTGAGTACACCCTTAAGGCCATTGCACACTGAAGTCCGAAATTTTCGTATGCGTTTTTTCGTGCTCGTCAGCCTATAATTTCGTCACGCACAGAAACCTTGCACACTGAGTCCGATGCGTATTTATTAAACCTTTGCGGAAAAAAACGCAAAAAAAAATACAAAATGGATTCATCAAGCAGTGAGGATGATTTTGTTGCCCTCTCTCTTCTTTAAAAGAGAAAAAGAAGAAAAAGAGGGTCCATCCAATCTTGTGCCGAGAGGAAGGAGAGTTTCAGCTCGTCAAGGAGTTGCGCAATTATCCCGAGCGATTCAAAATTTACCTCAGAATGTCAATGGAACAGTTTGATGCTTTGCTAGCGATACTGGAGCCACATATTAAAAAGAAGACCACCAAAAAAGACACACACACACACACACACACACACACACACACACACACACACACACGGCCGGCAGAAACGCTGGGCATACAGAACAGCTGTATCATGGTTTGTTTATCATACAGTAGCCTACTTGTGCTGCGAGACGAAGTGTAGCTATCAACTTGTCAGATGCCATTCTGGATTGTGTCGTTCGCTTGTACGGTGGGTCTGAATAGTCAAAAGACCTCTCAAAATGCTGGCTGTGGATGCGAAAAACGCAGAAAATCGAACCTGATCCGAATTTTTTTATGACGGACGAAAGTTTCGGAGGCAGTGTGCAAGCGTGATTGACATAACGTGAGGTCGATTTTTTTTTTAACGTGCGAAAATTTCGGATGCGAATTTCGGACTCAGTGTGCAATGGCCTTTAGTCTCTCACTTTTGTTTGCTCCTCACAGAGCTTGCCGAAAGTGTTACCTGAGTTTCCTAACTCATTGGACCGCAGCCTTTTGTGCGAACCCTCCAATGCCGTTCTCTCCTGTAAGCAGCAAAGTCTTCTAAAGTTCAAGTTCAGGACCTTTCACATGCCTTCTCTAGTCCTCCTGGAGGGTACAGGTGAATGGTCTGCGGGTTTAAAAATAGGGGTGAAGCGGATCCGGTTCCGAGTTTTATTTTCATGGCTCAGAGGAATCCTGGGAGCGCATACTGATGGCCTGCAGAGGCAAAACTCGTGGTCTCAGATAATGCTCTGCAGAGGAAATGGTTTTAGATGCTAGACACAGAACTAGCTGTCTATACACAGCAGGACATCTTTGGGGAACTTCTATGAACACAATGCTTCTCTAATGCTTCCCCCCTGAGCTTTTTCAGCGGTCTAGTTTTAAAATATAGGGGATACATTTGCGTGTGATTGGACAGGTTTCCATGTAATGTAATAATTTTGGTTGCTGGATTCAGAATCACAGGAGGTTCTGTGTCTGTGGTTTGAGAAAGTCTTAATTGTCTCCTCAATTTGTTTATGCATTCTATAAAAAAAAAGCCAAGTGAAAAAAAAGGAAGCCTGTTCTGTCCTTTTGATTTATTTGAACAAGCCTGTTCCTGCAGAATATGCTAAATCAGTTGTTTTAGTCCTGGTTGCTTCATTAAACAAAATCTTTCTTTGTTGCAAGAGCTACTAGTATGTTATTATCTTGCATATGGGCAACTGCACTGCATGCTTTAAATAATGCATTTTCTGTAAACTAGAGAGAAGTGTGTTTTTAACAGCTATATTTTCAAAGGATGTTCTTATAGCCAATGTTGATACCACTTTATTTACAAAGTTGTTTTGTTGTTTAGCATCCAATTCACCAAATAAATTCTGCAAATCAAGTAAAAACACAAAAAAATGACTGATGAAAATTTTTTAAATGATCATTTTGGAAATGCAGGGAAATGCGTGGGCTAAACAGCTCAACCAAGTTCTAAATGCACTGAGGTATTTAAATATTTTATAAATAATTCATTTATTTGTGCAGGTAAAACATTACAAGTCACGTGAGTTCCCTTTCAGTCGATAACGTCGGACGTAGTCGACTTCACCTGAATGGGGATCACGCTAGGGAGCCAATCGTCTTCGAGTACTATTGAACGAGCCAATGTAATTGGCGTGCGTGATTTACATCACACACACCCGCAGCGCGGGTATAAATATGGAAGTGGATGCACGCAATAGTTGCCTCCGCTTCGGAGCCGATCGTTTGATGTCTCTGAAGAGTGCTGTTGTTTACAATGAGCGAGTGTATCAGTGTTCTTCTGGAAGACTCCCATTGCTGGTGGTTTCCACAGCACGAGGGCAGCGGTGATCGTGAGCTTTGAGCTCTCAACTGCTGTTTTAACAGCAACAAATTTCTAAAGGTTTGTATGTGTTGACGGCTGGTTAGAGGCGGAAAAGTGAGTGCTTCACTGTTTCAGTTCACTGTTCAGTGCTGCCGCGGTCATTCCTCTGTGTGCTCCGGCACTGGGTCCTATTTCCTGAAAGAGCAACACGGGTGCGTTTGCGTCGTTTAAAAAAAAAAAAAGATTCTTTAAAGATGTCATTCCACCTGTGTGTTTCTGGATGCGGTCGTTCCCTTTCCCTCTCTGACGGTCACAATTGTTGCATCACGTGTTTGGGCTTACAGCACTCTGAGGCAGCTTTTATGGACGGTTCATGTTCCCATTGCAGGAATATGACTGTCGCAGTGTTGAGATCAAGACTCGTCTTCGTCAGCAAAGCGTGAGTCCTCCTTTCCATAGCCCACCCCCGGGTGCCGTGTGATCGGAGGATAGTGATAGATGTCTCGCTCGGTAACCATTCGGAATTAGGGCCGGCTAACTCTCAGGAACTGAGATCCCGGCCTGGATATGTGCCCAAGGTTCTAGAGAGATTCTAGAGTTGGGGGCTGGGCGACACCTATACTTGAGCCGCTGCTTCCCGTGGGCTCCCTTCTCATGAAGCCAGTTCACCATGAGCCCAGTTCAAAGTGTCGGCTTGCTGCGTCATTTCCCCTCCTACCGAACCCTGTTGAGTTCCTCCGCACCCCTCCGACATCGGACGTGGCGGAACGCCCGGTGTTAGGTAGGGCTGGGCGATATATCGATATAAAAAATATATCGATATATTTGTGAATGCGATATTGAATTAGACCATATCGCATATATCGATATAGTTCAAATTTGCGCTATGATCCTTGCTCCAAGCAAGCTGCTGACTGCTTTTGTAGAAATATGTATATCGTGCATTCTATCGGTTGCAGTTCTGGCGCCTCCGTCTCAACAGCATTGTACAACGCGACACATCAGTTCAGTGAGTTCACAAAAGTTTATTATTTTCATGTGCTTTAAAGCCTTGCCGGTTAAACATGTCATTCACTGCTGATGCGCTGTTCTGAGCGTGAATACCCGACGCGCACATGCACTCAAAGCCTGTCTAACAGCGCCTGGTTACTGGACTAAGTTATCTTTCAAGTCTTATTTTGCTAATACTCTCAAATACACACAAGGTTTACATAAGGAAAGTTGGTTATGTCTAAACTGAAAGCAAACTGAGAAAATTGAGAGAAATCTGCTTGTCAAATGCGTGTATAGACCTATGGCATAGACGCGTCGCGTACAGGTCTTAAAGAGACAGTAGCCCTAATAGTAAACATGCAGTGCTTGTCCTTAAAGCGATAGTTCACCCAGAAATAAAAATTGTGTCATTATTTATTCACTGTAATGTTGTTCCAAACCTGTATTAATTTATTTCTTGTGCTGAACACAAAAGAAGATATTTTGAAGAATGTGGGTAACCAGACAGTTGCTGGTCCCCATTGACTTCCATAGGGGAAAATATACTATGAAAATCACTGGGGTACATTAACTGTTTGGTTACCCATATTCTTCCAAATAATTTCAACAGAAGAAAGAAACTTATTTAGGTTTAAAACAACTTGAGAGAGTAAATGATGACAATTAAAATTTTTGGGAGAACTATTAATGTTAATAAAACAACAAAACACAGGAAATCACTCACTGCTCTTGACTGATAACTTTAATAGTAGCTTTAATAAGAATCAATGTATAATTTATACAGTGAAGACTATATTTGGCTTTGACTTTGACTGAACATTTGCTCTCACTTTGCGGAAAAAATATCGGGATATATATCGTATATCGATATTCAGCCAAAATATATCGGGATATGACTTTTGGTCCATATCACCCAGCCCTAGTGTTAGGCCTACCTAACCTTGTGGAACCTGTGTTAGGCTGGGTCCATATGTTGCGATCCATATGGTGATCCCATATTATCCTTTTTTTCCCCCCCCGTATTTTCCACGGTACGGCTCCCTGCGGCGAGCCCGTTCTTCCCTCGTCACTGTCCGGTGAGTCTCCCCCTGTCATAGGCTGGAGCCACCCCAGTGACATTCCATATGTTGTACTGCCGGTCATCCGCCCAGTTCATATGTGTGTTCCTCACATGTTACCTCTCTTCAGGCAGGGTGTGGCTTCCCCGCAGCATCCCTTCCTTCCTTGTACAGGCAACGCTTTCCCAGTGGTCCTGTAGGAACAGAAGTGACTTCCCTGGCCTAAGCCCTGTCCTTCCCCGCCTTAAATTGCGGGGGCATCAGAAGGCTTTTGTCTAGGCACTGAGAGGTGGCAGCTTTACTGGCGTTTTCAATGGTTGATCCCCATTCAGTCGAAGTCGACTACGTCCGACATTATCGACTGAAAGCGAACGTCCTGGTTGCGTATGCAACCCACCGTTACCTGAAGGAGGGAACGGAGGACGTAGTCCCCTTGCCAATACCGCTGGACCACCGCTGACTCCGAGTTACTCTCGGCTCCTCAGCGAAAAGCAACTAGTGCGTGCATACACTTTATACCCATGTAAATCATGCACACCAATTACATTGGCTCATTCAATAGTACTCGAAGACGATTGGCTCCCTAGCGTGATCCCCATTCAGTCGAAGTCGACTATGTCCTCCGTTCCCTCCTTCAGGGAACGGTGGGTTGCATACGCAACCAGGACGTTACTTAATCAGATTACACATTACTTTAAAACTTACAACAAAATATCTGAATCACTTTGTTTTTCAATTTATTGACTGACACCTCTTCTGTCCCAATGTTGAGAGAAATCAGATGCAGAGGTGTGCTGTAACCATGATGGTTGTTCATATTTGTATTTTATATTTTGTTTTTATTGCTGAAGCAAGAGTGCTGGGCTGTGTCTCGAAATCGCCTCATATACCCTTAAATAGGGCACTATGAGGGGACAAGCCATTTGTAGTGGTGTCCGAAACCATAGTGGACATTATCAGTGCACCCATTCAATCCCACAATGCACTGCAATAACGAGTGTACACGCGGTGTATGCTCAACGGCTAGAGAATACCCATAATTCATGCGAGTTATACACAGTGGATCATAACTCATCATCCATCCATCCATTTTCCAAACCGATGGTCCAATGTGGGTGCAGCATAATATCATACAGATATCATCACAAAATTCATTTTTTATTGATTATTAAATTGTTTATTTAGGTTTATACATGCTAGTTTCCATGACAGAGTTCAAGCTAAATCTTTTCATTACTACTGGAGCTGTCAGTTTGCTAAGTTTCAAATGATTATTAAACAGAAAGCACAAATATGCAAAAGCAAAAGCGCATCCGGTGCACTCGGTGTCTGAATTCACTCACTCCTTTTCATACACTATGTGAATATGAGTAATGTAGGGGATAGTGAATGAGTGTATATGAGGCGATTTCGAACACAGCCCTGATCTTTCTTCTCCTCCATCCTATTATTCTGCAATCCAGAATAACAGCAGAGCTGAAAGATTTGTTTGAGCTGCGCCCTCTACTGTACAGGTGTTGTAATGTCAGTCTGTTTTCCCCTGTCGTTTCATGGCATAGACATATACACTAGACGTCACCTTGGGGTTCTAAGCATGCGTCAAAACCGCCGCCATCTTGGAACAGGGGTCTTGTCATAGGAAGTATCTAGGTAACGCTGGCATCTCCGCCTGTACTTCAAATTCATGGATGATGCCGGACTTTTGTGCTGCGTATGGATGTTCACGAACGAAATCTGAACTAGGAAGAATGTTTTAAAAAAAAACATTTTTTTTATACATTTCTCTGGACTCGATGATAAATACATGTCTGACTGTTGGAACGAACCAAAAAACTAGAAAATCGCATTCATGACGATTTATGGTGATTTTATTTCCGTTAGACCTTTGCCTATACATTGACGCTGATGCATAAAGAGAAGGGGCTCCCCTGTTCCAAGATGGCGGCTCTATTGACGCATTCGTTCCAATGAACTGCTGTAGCCAAGGTGACGTCTAGTGTATATGTCTATGGTTTCATGGTAGCAGTTCCCCGTTAAGTCTATTAGTCAATCCGAATCAATCCGACACCCGTCTCAACGGTGACACCTAGTGGTCACTTGCAGGTGTTGATCTGAAACAACCTTGACGAGCCATGAAAATTAGTTGTTTTTTTATTATTGTACTTTTCTAATATGTGAATCTTGTAACCTATAGGCTCCTCAATGTGCATAATGTTATTTTGGTCCTGCAAAATGAATATTAATAAAATAAATCAAGCCACAATGTCTCACTTTTTTACATATTTTTATTCAAAAATATAAATTTCTCTGCTGTGGAAGGACTTAGCCTACTTCTTTTTTTACAGATAATTTCTCCAGCCTTTGAAAAAATCCTCTCACAAGGGACAGTTGTTGGTGACATGCAAAGATATTTTTTAGCTAGGACATACAAATGGAAATACATGGAAATGCTCCCACACCACAGATGTACCGCATCTCTTCTGGGGAGCCTCCATTTTATCTATCTATCCAAATCTATCTAGATATGTATCTCTAATCTATCTGTGTAATTAGATATATGCATCTACAATCTATCTTCGTATTTAGATATGTATATATAATATGTGTCTATCTATCTATGCATTTAGATATGTAGCCTATCTTTAATATCTATATATGTATCTATCTATCTATCTATCTATCTATTAATCTAGCTGTCTATATATATTTATATCTATGTATATTAATGTGTCACTATATGTATACTCTGTGTCTCTAGCCTATCAGTCAATGTGTTGTGTAAATTTAAATGTATAATATAACTAAACAAATCGCACTCTAAATGTCACTATATCACCAAAATCCGCTATCTCAAAATCAAACTCCTCTCACAAAAACCCACGAGGTCAATATGCGGTGATTTCACTTTTATACAGATGTGCGATTGTGTGGTCTGTTTCCGACTGTGTCAATCAAACGCTGATTCGGCGGATCACACCTGATGAAACACTTAGTGAAACACTTCGAGGCTTCGTTTGGCCATAGTCACGTGACATGGGTGTTTTGAATCACGCTTCGAATCAGTGTTTCGAAACATTTGCGCTTCGGGATCTCGCAAAGCTTCGGAACGACTGTTTCGCGTCTCTACTTTATGACAACAGGCATGCATTCGTATTTCCTTCAGTCTGAGGCTTATTGGAGAAAAGGCAACTTAAAAGTAACTTTATGCATTACGCTCCATAAAAAGTAACTAAGTAACAAAATTAGTTAATTTTTTAGGGAATAACACAATATTGTAATGTATTACTTTTAAAAGTAACTTTCCCAACACTACAATAATGTTAAACACTAAAAGTTACACTTGAATATCTAAATTGGGCCAGCTGACCACTTCATTCACATGCATTTTATGAGTTAACATTCAGTTCACCAAAGAAATTCTGCAAATCAGTTATTTAGCAATTAGCTGGTTGAGCTATTTAGTAAATTCGCCCCTGCATTTCCGAAATGATAGTTTTCAAATTATCCATTATAACATGCATCTGTATTCAGACACTTAAGAGCAAGTTATAAAAAACAGTGGAAACACTCAGAGGATGGATTATGTTTTGAGCCCTGAAATAGCTTAAAATAGGTATGTACTTTACAGGTGTTATTCTGGAGCAGCTTGTGATGGTTGTATTTTTAACTATATATGAACAGCTTTTCCACCATGTTTTATTTCTGTTCTGCTTGGGCTGTTTGTATCAGTAGCTACACTAGGATAATGGTCACCCCTGCAGTTTTGCATGTTCAGCTGTGTTACGCTGGGGCAGGAAAGGGAGGGTCAGACCACATTAACAAGAATCAACATTTGGCAGATGTTTCCAGGTAGTTACTTGCTGGGTTTCATAACAGCAATTTGCCGCCCTGATTTGACAGATGCTGGTGTAGCTTTCAGTCTAAATAAAACATTCATACTTTTTTGCTTAATGCTGTACTACTTTTTATAGGCTTTTTTTTCATACTCCCTGGTTCTATTTTAAGTTACAGTACTGGTACTGTATATTCCTCAGATTGAGTTACAGTGTATGATTTCACACCCTCTTTTGTAATATCCCGTTGCTATCTAGACGAACCTGATGCTCAAGTAAACATTATCCCTCAAATTGTCACTGCATTAGCTGCTATTGTTGAAACCATCATGATGTGACATTGAAATAACCTTACTGTGTTTAATTCATAGAAAACAAATATGACAAGCTTGTGTCTGCATTATATTGCAACAGTGGTTCTTAAAAATGGATATCAGATCTATCCTTAAAAAAAAAAAGCTAAATGCAAATAATAAAACAATGCGCTATATACCATTCAAAATTTTGGGGTCAGACTCAGTAATATATCCTTTTGGAAAGAAATGAAACCTTTTATTCAGCAAGGATACATTAAATTGATCAAAAATAACAATGAAGACCTTTCCATTGTTACAAAAGACATATTTCAAATAAATACAGTTCTTTTTTAACTTTTTTTATTGAAGACTACAGACTTATTTTTCACGTTTTTTTTTCACAAATTGAAAAACGGCTATTTTTTCACAAAAATATTAAGCATTACAACTGTTTTTCAACATTAATGATAATCTTGCGCACCAAATCAACCTATTAGAATGATTTCTAAAGGACTCTGAAGATTGTAGTAATGCTGCTGAAAACTCAGCTCCACATCACTAGATTTCTAATGTCTTAAAATAGAAAACTGTTATTTTAAAAATATATAATATTTCAAAATAAAAAAGATGTTACTGCATTTTTCATAAAATACATGCAGCCAGCCTTGTTGAGCATAAGAGACTTCTTTCAAAAACATAAGAAAACGTTTACTGATCCCAAACTTATTTACTGTATAATTGTTAGAACAGGAACATAAATAGGCTTCTTATATTTAACAACGTAAAAATACTTCAAATGACAGTTGACTTCAAAGACCGGGGATGAAAAAATCAAAAATAGATGAAGCAAATTCATCTATTACACTAATAAAAACATAATAAAAACATAAAAAAAACCATGAACAAATCTAAGCAAAGAAAAATCATATATATGAAATATATGATCAGGATTACATAAATTTCACTTGCAACCTTAACAAAAATGGTCTCTGTTAGTATATATATGTCGTATGTTGTATGTGATGGATAGTTGCTCAGGGATGTGGAAGGGCACGGGTATCACAGGAAGTAAAAGCTTGGCATTTTCTAATATCTTGTGCTACAACCCACCCACCTACTTAAACCTTCCAAGACAATTCAGAGCAGCTTTTACTCTGACAGAATCACCAGCCGTGTTCTCCAGCATCTGCATGACTTCATTATGAATCACTTTGTAAAGCTCAATATCTGGTTGTACCCAAGGCAGTGAGCCAATGTTGGCTTCATTTTCAGTTAATACACATCAGCTACAACTAACAGAAAAGTCCACAACAGTGGAATGACATGAAAGGATCATCTAAGGGTTTGAGGTGCCCTGACAAAAGGGTGTGGAGTAAGTGTGTAAAGCAGTGAACTGCACCTATGGGCTTTTTGGGCTGTTATGTACAAATCATGTGGCAGGTTACATCTGTTGCTTTCTAGATCATGGTCTTGTTGCAGATTTTTTGCAAGAGTTGCCAATTACAAGAAAGAATGTGTTGCATTTAGGAGTACTGTTGTTATTGTTAACTAAAATTGAACTATTAATTAATTAAAATAAAGCTCAAATAATATAAATATCAGATAAACTATAAACTTAAAAGAATAAAGTTTAAACGTAAAAAAAGGCATTGAACTAACTGAAATAAAACATGTTGAAGTACTAAAGAAACAGGAATAAATAAAAAACGAGTAACATACTAAAAAATAATGATTATGAAAGCAAAACAAAATATTACTAAATCTAAAATTAAAATAAAATTGAAAATATAAATAATAATACTTGATTCAAAATATTAATAAATACAATATATTAAAATAATAACAAACAAAGTAATACTAAAATAACACTTCTCAGGAAAGAAAATGCTTTACGGTTATGTGTTTCTAGATAAATTATATTTGAAATATACAGTCAATTGTCAAACTTATCTTAAAACCCTTCATGGCACATATATATAAAAAATCCCCTGGTTCTAGTCAGGAATAATCTGTCTGTTCCAAAACACATGCTGAAGAAAGAAGTAAAAGCAAAAGGAGAAATTCTGAAGATTTCTTTTCTCACTTTTCTTTACAATGGAATAGGAATAGCATCAGGATAAGTAAATAATGACATTTTTTTTCTAGGATTTCAATTCAATATATTTTAAGGAGTGTTTATATTGAGTGCACAGTTGCAATGTTTACATTTGCATCTCTAATGGAAATGAGATTAATACAAATTAATTCATATTTACATCAACAGACGTGCCACTGGGTCTGTGCCGAGCATGTATCTGAGCGATAAGTCTAATCTCCACTGATCACATTGTGGGAGTTCTGTGCGAGCTGCTATTCTGAAAATAGGAAAAAGGTAATCGTGAATGCTTAGAAGGAACTTGGAAAGCAAGTAAACATCCTTTGGTCACGGATGTTTACTAGCTTCAACTGCATTCAAAACAAGTGCGCAATAAGCAGAAAGAACGATTTCTTACAAATCTATACACAAGTACACAGTGTTTAGAGCACTTTAATATATACACTACCCTTCAAATTTTTAAGGGTCAATATTGTGTTTTGTTTTGTTTTTTCCTCACCAAGGCTGCTTTTATATATATATAATCACTTATTCAGCTGTATTCAGCATGCATGCTTACATTGCAAGGTTATTATAGTTTTGCTTTTTTAAATTAGTTTAGTTTTAATATCGTTTTCAATTTTGCTTTAAATTTCAGTTTAGTTTTAGTTAGTTCTTAATGGTTTTGTTCGTTTTAGTTTAGTTTTTATTTTGCAAACACATTTCTATTTAGTTTTTATTTTATTTAGTTTCGGTTTTAGTTTTAGTAATTATAGTTTAGCAGAGCAAGCAGTACACTTCCAGTGTAGACCAAAGCGAGAAGTTTCATTTAAGTGTAATGTTTGCACAGATTACAGTTAACTCTTGTGCAGACATCTTAATAATAAATATAAAATAAATGTTCTTGTGTACTTTTAAGATCCATTTATTTGGTGCTTTGTTCAATCTCAAACCAAAAAGATGAAACATACTAACTCATCAGTGTAAGGAGACCATTACGTTAAAAACCATTACAACCATTACGAGGAAGTGAGTGAGTGAAACAAGCTTATAAATCATACAGAATTATTTTTTTTTTTTAAATGTAAAAATGCAGACAGTTGTGGGTATTGGGCAGGGTTAGTGTATATGTGTGTGTGTGTGTGTGTGTGTGTGTGTGTGTGTGTGTGTGTGTGTGTGTGTGTGTGTGTGTGTGTGTGTGTGTGTGTGTGTGTGTGTGTGTGTGTGTGTGTGTGTGTGTGTGTGTGTGTGTCGTGTCTTTGGTATTCCATAGCCTACATTGAGGGGGAAATGTCTCCACAAGGATAATAATATTATTAGCATTAAATGTTTTGTAAAAACAAAGATAATAACAGCACCTTTCAGCCTTTTAACATTCATGAAAACATGACATCTCAAACATACAGTAGTCTAGAACATTACATTTTTTTTGTACTTAACGAACTTGTTTTGGTGTTGCACCCGCGACTTGCAAATGAAACGGCATTCTAAAAATGCTGCGCTCAAGTTAAAAGAAGTCCAACTTGCGTCTTATTACCTTGTGTTGTTTCCCATTCCACCACAAAAGATGCATCCTTTATGAACAGCCGCTGCACTAGCGATGTGTTCTACGTTACGGTCCTACATTGAGCTCGTCACAGGACAGAGGTTAATCGCCTCAGCAACTTCACGCGTATGAAGCGCCAAATCAGGCATTTCCTTAAACAGCCACAGGTCGGGTCTTTCCGCCAAAATAAAGAGCTTATTAATCACGAAAACGATTATTTATTTTTGCTAATTATTATTTTATTTCAGTTAGTTTTTCAGTAACTGTTGTTAGTTTCGTTTAGTTTTAGTTTTTCATTTATTATGAATTTTTAATTTTATTTCAGTTTACGAAAATGTTTTTTGACCAATAGTTTTAGTCTTAGTTTCAGTTTTCGTTTACGAAAATAACCTTGTTACATTGATAGTAAGAAGAAATGTTGTGTGAGCATTTATATAAATGCTTTTATATAAATGAACATTTTATATAAATGCTCACACAACATTTCTTCTTACTATCAATGTTGAAAACTGTTGTGCTGTTTCTGAAAACTGATAAATTTTTTCCAGTATTCTTTGATTGATAAAAAGCTCAAAAGAACAGCATTTATTTGAAATAGTAATGTTTTGAAACATTATAAGTCTTTACTGTCACTTTTAATCAATTTAATGCATGCTTGCTGAATACAGCTGAATAAGTGATTTCTTTAAAAAAAAAATCTTACTGACCCCAAAGTTTTGAACTGTAGTGTATTGTCTTTGCTGTAGGATAAATAATAGTGGATAATAAATAATAGAAATAATATTAAATCACAGTGGACTCAGTATTTGAATTGAATATATACAGTCCTGTGCCACGATTGGATTTTCATATAAAATAGACTTCACATGTGATTAATACATGTACGATGATCTGCTCTGCTGAATTAAAAGTCTTTATGCCAACGAGGTTTTAAGGGATATTGTCTGACCTACAAAGTGAACTTTTTGTCTATCGATTACAACTCTAATAAGGTAACACACACACGGCATAGTTTGGAATGCTCAGTCATTTATTAGACTGCATGTTTGCAAGAAATGGTATCAGTTTCGCTTATGACTAATAGCCCCAACAAGTGTAATTTAAGGAAGCATTATTGGATTTCCGTTTGGAAGAGTAAGGATGGAGATAATCGGTCATTACTCAGAGGAGTGTGCGACTGTGCGTGCTCATAGCCCTTGATTATTTCCTGCTCATTCTCAATTGCTCTACACTTGATGTGGCACATGAAGAATTTCAAAAGGGGGAACTTTTTAATTTGTATAGCCTGCCGCATCACAAACATCATGTAGGGAAACTCCTGACAATAAAGCTTTAGAAACAGCCATACTCCTAGTCGAGTGAGCTCGTACAGCCAAAGGTGAAGCAAGACTCATAAGCAAGTGAGATAGCCTCAACCACTCACTTGCTCATCCTCTGCTTAGATGCAGGACACCCCTACCTGGGTGACCCAAAACAAACAAACAGCTGTTCAGATTTCCTCTACAGAGCAGATTTAGTTTCTCTTGCTCTGACGTAGAAAAGGAGGACAGAAAGCCTGCAGTACTATTGGTCTAACAATATTAGTAGGGACCTTAGGAACATAGCCTGGCCTCGAGGAAGACCTTTACAATGCCAGGTGAGAATTCCAGGCACGAGGGAGAAACCGAGAGTCCTTGAATGTCTCCAATTCTTTTAAGAGACGAAATAGCAAGAAGAAAGATAGTTTTTAGAGTAATGAATTTCTCAGAAACTTCTTCAATGGGCTCGAACGGAGCTAGGGAGAGGCCTTCTAATGCAACGGCCTCAGCCTCAAAGTGCCACGAAGGAAACGTGTTATCAATGGGTGTCTCCCCAGAGAAACTCCACTCAAAGGGACGTTGTAAGCAGCTAGTGCCACCACGTACACCTTCAGTGTGGAGGGGGATAACCCTACGGAGAACCACTCCAGCAGGAACTCCAGCACTGCACCCAGCTGGCAGTAAACCGGGTCCAACTGAGATGTTCCTCATGGACAGAGCTCTGGAGTGAAGAATGGTCTCAACAACCTCGGTTGAGAGACCTGAATTTATGACCTAGGCCCCCTCAGAGGTAGCCTGGTTAAAACCAGACCCTTCTCAGTTGAAACTGAGTTAGGGTCTGGCAAAGCTCCATAGACAAATCATTTCCAAAGGGGCATCACCAACGGACGTCCCTCAAATGCCTCTTGGCGCAATTGGCTAAGACCCACCCATTCGTTTAGTATTGACCAACGGGGCTCGTTGTTATTGGAAGGAGGAGGCGGAAACCGGCGAACATTCACACATTTTAATGACAAAATAAAACAAATACAAAGGGCTCTATCTTGCACCCAGCGCAATTGACTTTGTACACTCACGCATGTATCATTCCTATTTTGCACCCGCGCAAAGCGGGATTTTCCCTCCACAGACGCACGTCTGTAAACTAGGAAATGAACTTGCGCTCCCTGGGCGGGTCAGCGCAAAAACGAGGCGTGTTTCGGCGCAAACATTCCCTAGTGCTATTTTGCCATGCGACATGCGCTCCTGCTCTTAAAGGGTATGTTGGATGACGCTCTGATTGGTTTATTTCACGTTACGCCCAAACCACACCTATGAATAATGAAGCTACTTCAGACCAACCTCTTTTAGATTTGCGCCAGGCGCAAGAGGCATTTATCCTGCCGGGAAAATAGCAACAGCGCCGGGATCCGCCCACAAAGTTACTTGCGCTTTGCGCTTTGACACTTGCGTTTCAGATCGTGCGCTGGGTGCAAGATAGGGCCCAAAGTCCCGCATGGTCGACTGATGCCCCACATAATAAAACAAAACATCAAATAAAATTCAGGCCTGTCCTTTCTCGATCTTCACCATCGTCGCTCCTCTTTTTATGCTTCCGCTCCTCCATGAGAGATGCGAGACCGGCCTTACTCACGCCGTTCTATCACGTCCCTCGGCCTCGATCGTCCTGCTCGCCACACTGGTAATATCAGACTTTTGCCGAATCCAGTCGGTTAGACAGCGATAACATATTTTTTAGACATGAAGGCTTTGAGTGTTGTACTTTGCTCGGGTTATAACGAAAAGGAATTTTTTAAATCGCTTAAAACAGACGCCATAGCTGATTTGAACGAGTGATGTTTGACGGCGACATCCATCTTTGTAATGTAGGTAGGCTTCAAAATCCCAGCACTGTCGTCATCGTGTAAAGCCCGCCCCAACGCTTCTGATTGGTGCCGCGATTTCTGCGGACTGGAAAGGGACTTGAATGAGCTCTTTGCCAGACTAAATTTCAGAGCAAATCTAAATTTGCTGGAAGTTGTCTGGGTTTTCCCAGGCTACCTCAGAGGCCAAGCCCACAGTTTCCACAGTTCTGGCGGGGGTGAAGGATCGTCCCACTTGCCTGAGAGAGTAGGTCCCTCCTGATCGGAATCTCCAGAGGAGAGCCGTCGAGGAGAGACACTAGGTCCGCAAACCATACTCGTGTCGGCCAGAACGGGGCTACCAACAGTAGACTGAAGCCGTCACGGCGAACCTTATGCAGAACTCCTGGGAGCAGAGCAATCGGGAGAAATGCGTACAAACGTGACCTTGGCCACGCCTGCACCATAGTGTCCAACCCCAGAGGGGCTGGATGGCTGAGAGAGAACCACAGTGGACATTGTGATGTCTCCTTGGAAGCACCTCAGCACTACCAAAATTCTTCCACAGGAACTGTTAAATGTGATTAAAATTGGCATACGCCACATATTTTACTACCATTATGGCTGCTGTTTATGAGCTTAATCACATCAATTTGATCAAAGTTTTGTGTTTACATGAGGGAGTTTAATTGCAATATCACCTAAATCTCAGTATAATCGCTTTATGAGTGTGCATGTTAACATAGTCAGTGATAGCCAGTAATATTCCATCCAACTTCAAAAGTGTGCATTGCATGTTTGTTAATAAAGCAAAACTATAATACAAGCTAGAAATAAACAGAACATTATTGGCCATTGGTGTGGACACTAATAGGTATCATAAGAGTTTTCATTATAGTTTACATAAAACAAGGGAACACATTAGTTTCCTGTAGAAATTAACCGTGTTAATCAGTGATTGATTGATTGATTGATTGATTGATTGATTGATTGATTGATTGATTGATTGATTGATTTATTGATTGATTGATTGATTGATTGATTGATTGATTGATTGATTGATTGATTGATTGATTGATTGATTGATTGATTGATTATTTAAACACTGATTGCGGGATTTTTTCCCACCAATAAAAGTGGGTGTCGAATACATAAATGGGGTGCTTCTTCTAAATTATGTGATTTGTCATGGTGGCATTTTAGTTCAACCTTGTGATCTCATCATTGGTTAGAGAAAGATGGCAACTTGCATCAGTAATGTAGACAGTGACTAAGTCAAGGGTAGTAAAGCTTTGAAAACTGTATGAAGTTTAGAGATTGTACCCTACATACAGGATGTTATTGCATTCAAAATATACTATATTTATGTTGACAGAGAAGCACAGACTGAACTTGCTCAACCTTATCTCGTCCCCTGAGCACTTTATAAATCAATCAGTTAAAATGACCATAAAGACACATACATTTTCCTCCCATCTGGTTGTACTCAAAAGGCTGCACTGGCAGGGGAAAAATAGATGTTTGTTCAAGTAGTGCGGATATCCACAGAAGATAACAGTGTGGATATCAGTATCAGTGCAACCAGCCTGCAGAATGGCTCACAAAGGCTCTAACCTTCATGTTTATTCCCTTGAATGGAAAAGTAAACACCATTATTTCAGCTACAGCCAATGACGCAGCTAAGCAGTGGTCCTTGGGATCTGCCAGTGCAGTTTCATGATATGCTGCGTTGTGAGCAACATTACGACTGGTTTTCACCATCTGTTTCTAATTTGAAATACCCCTTTTGCTTTCCCCACTCTCCTGCAAGAGTGTGACCCAATGAGTAGCGCAAGTCCAAACAGATTTGAAGACATGCCATACCTTCAAATGTGAGCAGTCAGGGGACATTATTTAGTAATATCAGGGATCTTTGCTCCACATTAGCAACTCTTTTTTAGCAATAGATAAGTGTATTGTGAGAGTCCATTCTTCTAAACCGTTCTTCACTGGGTTTTAAAGAAACCCCAAAATCTAAGTTAAAGTGCATGTACAGTATGTGACCTGACAAACTCTGATTTCACGATTAATTTGCATCAAAAACATTGAAAAAAGTGTTTATATACTATGACCATATAATTACATATAGTTGCACTGTACAAGTCTAACTTCCACATGTTCTTAATCAATGCTACAAGAACTAAAGTAACCATCAGTGACAATGGAGTTTTCTGTACATATGAATATTCTGTGCATATATCTGCATGTTTATGCGTGGTGAGTGTGGGTCTATGTTTGCAATAGTCTAGAAAAGAAGACAAGTACTTCTGTTTGTGTCAGTAACAGTATAAGAGCCCTAAGAACTGTGCACAGTGTTTTATTGACGTTACTTTTCTTGCAGATCGATAGTGGGTCACTGGAAATCCCAAAGAAGATGAAAGCTGGCGACTGGACGATTTGTCTGTTTCTGCTGGGATCTGTTACTGAGGTGAAAGATTATTTGCCACATGATTTTTATAAATCTATAAGATATCTGTACCTTTAAAATATAAAGTTCTACAGTGATTACGTATTTTGTAGGCTAACCCGGAAATAAGCCTCAACCTGGTTCCCTCAACAAAAAACGCAATAGGATTTTTCCAGTGGCTTTTATATTATTGCAGAAAATAAGCTCTGTGACCAACAAAAGTTAATGATTCTTACAAGTTTTGTATTAGTAAAAAGCTAAACGTACACTCACCGGCCACTTTATTAGGTACACCTGTCCAACTGCTCGTTAAAGGTCCTTTCACACTGGACGCGATTTTGACGCACGAATAATTCGCGCGATGGTTTTATTTTTTGATCAGCTGTTTGTGTAATGAGTGCTTCCACACCGAACGCGAATGTGCTGCGGCGAAAAAACGACTTTTATTTTTTTCGCTTCGATGTCGATTTTTTTGTACTTTTGCTGCGACAGAAACGGCTTCAGCCAATCACATACAAGGAAACAAAGGTGCTTGTTGACGCTTTGGCTGCTCTGACGTAGCAGCATTATGTGCGAGAGAAGAGAAGTGTCACAAGTTACATGAAATGTAAACTAAAAACAAGCAATACATTGAAACTATAGAAACCTTTTATAATGACAGCATTTTTATATTGCCTATTCCGCATCTCAACGCACGCATGACATGACGTTGTTTGTTACAAAAGAACGAGGCATTGGATAAAATAGCTGGGATTGTTGGTGTCTCTCCGGTGAGTTGAAGTGCGTGCTGATGATTTATAATATTTTTGACTAGGAGGGAAATAATTGATTTTTAATCATTTTCAACATTCATGATTGTGTGTTTCATATTATTTTTGCATGCCACACACCAGAGCATGGGAGTAAAACGGAGCGGGGTGACGCAAAATATAAGTTCAGAAACTTAAACATAGGCTACGTTTCATATATATGTTTAAATAATATAATGTTATTTTTTTTATTTCATCTATGTTGATTAGCTATATGAAAAGGGAACCGCATGAGATGAGTAACGAGGATCATAAGATGCCCAATATATCGAAAACATTTGGAATGGGTCAGACATAATTTTGGCCACTTATTAAGTTGTGTTTTGTAGAAAGCCTTTCTTTAAAGTGAATTTCGTTTTGTATAAATTGTATCTTAATTTTAATCAATGTTTCGTCAACAAATTGTCTAGATTAATAAATAAGAAGAATATAGACAATATAGGCTAATCGAGGCGACTGCGCGTGAACTGCAGCACGTCTCATACCGAAAACGGACAGAAAAACACTAGTTTATTATTAAACAATTCAAATGTTTAATGCATAATCCTTACTTTGGCTGGTTCTTTGTGGTAAAGTTTTAGCTTCTTTACAAGATTAGCATAGGTCTACTCCCCAGACTCTCTGTTCTTTAAGATTGGGTGCACACAAAACCTTTCTTTTCTGTCTTTTAAAGAAAATGAAGAGCTTGTCTTCACTGGATGATGATGATGATGAAGTGTCCATGTTTTCTCAGCGTCGGCGCGAAAGTTTTGGAATGTTGAAGCTCTGAACGTCGCAAACTCGCGTCGCGGCTGATGTGAATGGTTTTGACACGAACTATTCGCACGCGAACCATTCGCTTTTCCGTTTCGCTTTTTCGTTACGCGTCCGGTGTGAAAGGGCCTTTTTAACACTTAATTTCTAAGCAGCCAATCACATGGCGGCAACTCAGTGCATTTAGGCATGTAGACATGGTCAAGACAATCTCCTGCAGTTCAAACCGAGCATCAGTATGGGGAAGAAAGGTGATTTGAGTGACTTTGAACGTGGCATGATTGTTGGTGCCAGAAGGGCTGGTCTGAGTATTTCAGAAACTGCTAATCTACTGGGATTTTCACGCACAACCATCTCTAGGGTTTACAGAGAATGGTCCGAAAAAGAAAAAACATCCAGTGAGCGGCAGTTCTGTGGGCGGAAATGCCTTGTTGATGCCAGAGGTCAGAGGAGAATGGCCAGACTGGTTCGAGCTGATAGAAGGGCAACAGTGACTCAAATAACCACCCGTTACAACCAAGGTGGGCAGAAGAGCATCTCTGAACGCACAGTACGTCGAACTTTGAGGCAGAATGGGCTACAGCAGCAGAAGACCACACCGGGTGCCACTCCTTTCAGCTAAGAACAGGAAACTGAGGCTACAATTTGCACAAGCTCATCGAAATTGGACAATAGAAGATTGGAAAAACGTTGCCTGGTCTGATGAGTCTCGATTTCTGCTGCGACATTCGGATGGTAGGGTCAGAATTTGGCGTCTACAACATGAAAGCATGGATCCATCCTGCCTTGTATCAACGGTTCAGGCTGGTGGTGGTGGTGTCATGGTGTGGGGAATATTTTCTTGGCACTCTTTGGGCCCCTTGGTACCAATTGAGCATCGTTGCAACGCCACAGCCTACCTGAGTATTGTTGCTGACCATGTCCATCCCTTTATGACCACAATGTACCCAACTTCTGATGGCTACTTTCAGCAGGATAATGCGCCATGTCATAAAGCTGGAATCATCTCAGACTGGTTTCTTGAACATGACAATGAGTTCGCTGTACTCAAATGGCCTCCACAGTCACCAGATCTCAATCCAATAGAGCATCTTTGGGATGTGGTGGAACGGGAGATTCGCATCATGGATGTGCAGCCGACAAATCTGCGGCAACTGTGTGATGCCATCATGTCAATATGGACCAAACTCCCTGAGGAATGCTTCCAGCACCTTGTTGAATCTATGCCACGAAGAATTGAGGCAGTTCTGAAGGCAAAAGGGGGTCCAACCCGTTACTAGCATGGGGTACCTAATAAAGTGGCCGGTAGAGTGTAGGCTATAAACAAACTACACCACCGTCACATTATTTCAACGTCACATCCATTAAGCTTTCATCAACTCTTTCAGTCTTTACTTAAAAAACATTATGTTAGAACAGTTAGAATAATTTGCAAGAGTGTGATTAAAAACACAATGAGGATGTAAAAGCAGACTAGTCATTTGTTAGCAACTGCCTTTTTCAAGACATGTAAAAGCTATTAAAAATCATCTTTGGGTATTACTGATGTGTTTAATGTTATAGAATAAAACATGAAAATATATTGAGCTTGTGTTACAAACCTTATTAGAGGCATTTAACCAAAAACCCATTCAAAAACTAATTTCCGGGTTTTGGCCTACAAAAATATATCATCCCTGCAGCTCTCTATTACAGGATAGGGTAACGTCTTTGATGAGTAAATGTATCATAATGGTACATTGTGTAACTTATGTGGAGCTAAAAACAAATAAGAGATTAGGGGCTAGATTTACTAAACAGGGCAAATTAGCATGAGAGCAAGCGCTATTGCAAAAAAACACAGATGGAAGTGGAAATATCTGCGTGTGGTCTACTGATGACGATCAAATTAAAGAACACAGATGCAGCCGGATCATTTCCACCAATGCAATCTTCCTAGAGCCGCAAATTAGCTTCTGGTTTAAAGGAACACTCCACCGTTTTTTCATATTAAACTATGTTATTCCCTTCACTAAGACGAGTTGATACGTACCTCTCTCGTCTCAGTCCGTGCACTCAATCGCTCTGGCACGCGGCGACACTTTGATAGCCCAGTTCATTCATTAGGGGCCAAACAGAGATGAAGTTAGAAGTGACCAAACACCTCCATGTTTTCACTATTTAAATACAGTTACATGAGTAGTTACACGACCAAGTATGCTGACACAAATTAAAACGTGCCGCTTTTCTAAACGGGTAAAATGGATAACTATAATGTATGGCGGAATAGCACTTGAGAGCACTTTGACTCTGTGCAGTAATATCATCACTACTGAATGATCCTTGAGTGATGATCATTTTTCACTGCTTGTCTTTAGTAAATCCTGACAGTAGTTTTTTTTAATACCAAAAGAGGGTTTGCGCTGGTGCAAGCTGTTAGTAAATCTGGCCCTTGGACAGATTAGATTAGTTATTTAGCGTATGTTCCAACAACAGTTGTTTTTAGAGTCTGGGGCAGGAAAAACAATACAATCTATACATTTAAAAAACATGGTAAAAGTTTCCACAAAGCATGAAACTCTTTAGTGCCTATAATTGAAGGAACAACCACATAAGGCAGTATTTTACATGTACCTATCACTCACATCTCATAAAAGAAGCTTGTGAAATGAGCTTGTTCTTAGATATTACGTTTTAATGTGCCTGCTGTTTGTAGTTGATTGTTCTAGCCAGTCCTGAGGTGAACGAAAGCCAGCAACAACATCCTCAAAATGTGTACCATGACATCGGTGTTACCAGAAACAAGATTGTGACTGCACAGTTCGAGTGCTATCAGAAGATCATGAAGGACAACAATCAAGACGTCATACCAAGTAGAGGTATAGACACTATACCTAATTTTTTAGGTACCTATACCGAGTTTTGACAAGATCCTGTATCCTGACAGGGATGGGTTTTTTTTTTCAATGTTAAAACACTACTTTACAGAAATTCATTCTGCAAGACATACAGCAACTTCAAGCCAGTTCGATCTAGCTATATAGACATAACTATATGTCAAGCTAAATGTGTAATGCTAAATGAGTAATATATAATAAAAGTAATAATTCAATAAAATTTTCAGGAAGCCCCTCATATACATGGCAAACTGTGACATACACTCTTGTCTAATTAGTACAGCAAGAACACACACAAAAGCCTCAGGTGACTCATGTTCATTATTAGGGAGAGTGCATTTGGTCCCATTGGGTGGCAGGACAGCTGTGAAATATTCGCTCTGTTCCAAAACCTAGTGGGCTGCCAACTTAGCATCCTAAACAAGACACAACAATAACGGATTTGGAAAACTTTCCATATGGCTGTGGCACACCAAAAGCGCATGGGGGACCAGATTTTGGAACAGGCGGATATAACTAAGAATAGTGATAATGATAACAGGAAGTTATGGTTTCCCAGTCTCCATAGAAACTAATAAATGTTTTGGGCTTTTTTCAATATTCAGCTGGCCCGTGTGCAACAGGACCTGGGATGGATGGTTGTGTTGGGACGATACCGAGGCCGGGATCACCTCTGAGCAACACTGCCCTGACTATTTCCAGGACTTTGACCCTACAGGTGAATGTTAGAGTATAAAGTTCAGTCTGAGCACTTTCTGCTCACCTGCCTAATACTCTTACGTCATCTTAGATTTATCCCAGCTCCATTAGACCTCACTGTCAAATCATGCTAAAATCATGGGCTAAATAGCTATTCATATTTTCTGCCATGAAGAAAGATGATGTGAAAGAAAGGGCATGTTTTCAATATTAAAAATATTAAGATTTTACAGTGAATTTATTAAGTTACTTTAATAATTTCCAACACTTATCTTAAAAAGTGCTCAGAAAAATAGTACTTTAGCCATTATTTTGGTCTTTTTTTTTTTTTGGAGGCTGAGTGTTGCTTTATTTTTTAAAACATTTTAACCACTTTCACAGAACCAAACGAACACTGGAGAAAAGAAGAAAGCAAGAGGAGAAAACATTATATTATATTATATTTTAGAACTAAGAATAATGATATATAACACCCTAACACAATAAAAAGGTAAAGAACTGTAGTAAAATATTAAATCAATAAAGCACACCACATACTGTATATAAGACAGGAGGATTAAGACATGCCATACCTCAAAATGTTATTAAGAGAAGCCAATATTATTAAGATATGGAGTTCAGACATGGTGAAAAGCTTCATTTTACAAGTGAATAAAGCTTTTTACTGTGACTGGACTGCGTATCTTGTTAAAGGAGTAGTTTACTTTTAAAAAAAAACTTTTGCTGATAATTTACTCACCCCCATGTCATCCAAGATGTCCACGTCTTTCTTTCTTCAGTCGAAAAGAAATTAAGGTTTTTGATGAAAACATTCCAGGATTTTCTCCATATAATGGACTTCATTGGGAGCCAAACGGTTCAAGGTCCAAAAGACAGTTTCAGTGCAGCTTCAAATGGCTTTAAACGATACAAGACGATGAATAAGGGTCTTATCTAGCGAAACCATCGCTCATTTAAAAAATAAATAACAAAGTTTAAGTTTTTTAAGCACAAATGCTCACCTTGCTCTGTTCTGTGATGAGCGTTCGTGACTGTCCTGTTCGAACTCGTTCATCAAAATTAACAAATCTTTTTTCGAGTCATGACTCGAAGGGTCCTAGATAAGACCCTTATTCATCGTCTGGAGTCGTTTAAAGCGCTTTGAAGCTGCACTGAAACTGTCTTTTGGACCTTGAACCATTTGGCTCCCAATGAAGTCCATTATATGGAGAAAATCCTGGAATGTTTTCATCAAAAACCTTAATTTCTTTTCGACTGAAGAAAGAAAGATGTGGACATCTTGGATGACATGGGGGTGAGTAAATTATCAGCAAAAGTTTTTTAAAAAGTGAACTACTCCTTTAATATGTTACTGTGAGTTACTCTCACAGTAACATATTTTGATCTACTTCTACTTCTGCAGAAATGGTCAGCAAAATATGTACAGAAAGTGGGCAGTGGTTCTTGCATCCTGAGAGTAACCGCACATGGACAAATTTCACCAAATGTAATTTGCACACTACTGAAGGACGAAGGGTATGAGCGTAAACACTACAGTCACTTGAGATGAATATAAACACACATTTGAATGGGCTTGTAGTATAAACACTTCATGACTCTATTGTGTGTGTGATTGCAGACCGCAATGAACTTATTCTACTTGGCGTTAATAGGTCATGGGCTCTCTTTAACGTCTTTGTTCGTCTCGCTAGGCATATTCTTCCATTTCAAGTAAGTGCAAATGTCTCTCTCGCTATTGTATTCCTGTATAATGCTCATCACAATTATTTCATGTTATTTTGCTGTCTTTTTTTGTGCTTATAGGAGCTTGAGCTGCCAGAGAATTACCCTGCACAAAAACCTTTTCTTTTCCTTTGTATTAAACTCCATCATCACTATCATATGGTTAACAGCAGTGGCGAACAACCAGGAATTAGTTCAGCGAAACCCAGTAAGTGTGTACTGACAGTAACTTCTATAAATAAAATATCGTAATTTTTTACTCACCCTTATGTCATCCCAAACCTGTATGCTTAATTTTTGTCCAATGGAACTCAAAAGGAGAATTTTTAAAAGAAATTTGCATCTCTTGTTGCCATAGAATGTATGCATGTGGGTTATGGGACAAAAGGGTGGATAAATGAAGGCAATATTTTCCTTTGATCATTTAAAGGCATTACAGTATGTCTATACAATTTGCTGTGCTAATCGTCCTTAAATGTCTGTGCTACTTTTATTCAGGTCAGCTGCAAAGTATCACAATTTATCCATTTGTACATCTTTGGATGCAACTACTTCTGGATGCTTTGTGAAGGGATTTACTTGCACACTCTCATTGTTGTGGCAGTGTTTGCTGAAAAACAGCATTTAATGTGGTACTACCTTCTTGGATGGGGTGAGTTTTTGAATAAATCAAAGCATTTTATTTACAGCATTGATTGAATAAACTAAACCTAACTTCTTTTAAACCATATCTTTTTTTTAAACAACAGGTTTCCCACTTATACCCGCTACAATACATGCTGTAGCCAGAAGTTATTACTACAATGATAAGTGAGTATACTTGTTCTGTAGCTTTCAGGCAAAACATTTTTTTTCATGCACTGGTCAATTTTGAGATTTTTTATTTTTATAACGTGTTGTTTCGGTCTAATTGAAAAAAAAAGAATACATTATTAAGTATTTATGTTATTGCACCTTATCTATTTGTGTCTATATATTTCAATTACAATTCATATCTTAAAGGCTGCTTTCTGACTGAGTTTTTTTCGTACACTGAGCCATAAATCTCAGTAGCACGTGCATACGCCAAACTTTCCAGTTTTATTCCTATGTATATGCTGAAGGTTTTTAATGAGGGGGTTGTACATATATCATTTGCCTGTCTTTACGCATTTTATTCCTAAAAACATGATTTTTTTTCTGGCTGTTGACAGTATTTTATGATTTATGGTGTGATAAAAAAGATATCCAAAATAGATTTCCTTTGCCTCTAATACTGTATATCAACAACATTTAAAAACATATTTTTATACCTGTTTTTATCCATTGTTCAGATTTCTGTTCTGAAATTAAAGCATATTTAAACATTGCATTTTAGAAATCTGAATGTTTCCAATTCTTAATGTAATGAAACATCTGGACAAGTAATACTTTTTATTTTTGATATTTCATTTATTTGTACTTTTATGTGCTACACTCAAAAACAAAAGTTGTTTTATTAAGATGCTTACCTAAATCCGCATGAATTAAAGTAAGTATTGCACAAAATAACACTCCTGTTTAAGGGATCAATATTGAACATTTGGCTAACCCTTGCCTTCCTAATCCACAGTTGTTGGATCAGCTCAAATACTTCTCTGCTATACATTATTCATGGCCCCATCTGTGCTGCACTGCTGGTAAGACATCTGGATGTTTTTGTTCTTTTTGTGCAACATTAATTATAATCTTTGTGTATTGTTTGTGCAAATTACATCCAGAAGATTGTATTCACCAATCTGAATTAATTTTCGTGTAGCCAAGCACAATGTTTTTATGCATCAGTATATCAAAAAGAACCCCAGCATGCTAACGCGGTTTGAATACTGACATCTGACATGATCTACCAGATCCTTTGTCTTTGCTTTGCCACTCATCTTGCCTATCCTTCCAGGTGAACTTGTTCTTTCTGCTGAATATCGTACGAGTCCTCATCACCAAACTGAAAGTAACACACCAAGCTGAGTCTAGTCTGTATATGAAAGCTGTCCGTGCCACCCTCATTCTGGTTCCACTCCTGGGCATCCAGTACGTTCTCCTCCCATATAAACCTGGGGGGCGCGTTTCCTCTGAAATCTACGACTACATCATGCATATCTTAATGCATTATCAGGTAAAAAGCTGTCAAATAGTTATCATCAATCTGAAATGTACATTCAGGGCCCAAAATTAATCTTTGCTATACCTTCCTCCAATGGCTATAATATATTTTCAATTATATAACCAAAAATAAAAGAAATTGTTTCTTTAGTTGATGGTTTGTCTCATGTCACTTAGGCCACGTACACACAGCAGTTTAATTTGTTTGTCATTTCTCCTTTTAAAGGGATAGTTCACCCAAAAATGAAAATTCTTTCATCATTTACTCACCATCAATTTGTTCCAAACCTCTATGTGTTTATTTGTTCTGCTGAACACAAAGGAAGATATTTGGAAGAAAACAGATCTCAATCCTCATTGACTTCCATAGTAGGAAAAAATACATACAATGGTAGTCAATGGGGATTGAGATCTGTTTTCTTCCAAATATCTTCCTTTGTGTTCAGCAGAACAAATAAACACATAGAGGTTTGGAACAACTTGAGGGTAAGTAAACGATGATAGAATTTTCATTTTTGGGTGAACTATCCCTTTAATGCTTAATTCTGTTCTGTACACACACAGTTCAGTAATTTACAGGAGTGACAACCGCATTCTACGACCGGATTAACACCCGGAAAATTTAGGTAGTGACAACCGCATTAAAAATGATATGCAGTATGTATGGAACCGAATTGAACAATAAGTTGTTAATGGCATATTTAAACACGCATCAGAGATGTGTCTCTCTTATGTGTGCGGTGCAAGAAAAGCACAGGGAAATTGGTATGAGCTTTGTCTCATTGGTGTTGCTAGAAAAAACAATTAACTAGAAGAACCCCATAATATACTAGATAAATCCATGGGTTTTATATTTGAATACAAGACCAAAATATCGCGACACGCACCTGCCCAATTTAATGTCCCCATAAACTTGAACGCTTTATGAATCAAACCCAAACAACAAGTCCAAAAACGCTTATAACAAGTGGAAATGGCAAAACTTCAAAAGCGCCCTCTGCGAAGCATTACAGAAACAAAACATGACGCCTCTGTAAACGGTGGTTTATTTAAAATCGTAGAATATAACTAGTCTTTGGTGTCCACTATTTTTGATAAAAGTAATATTACAGCGACCAAACACGCCAAATGCCAGAACTTCACAATGGTTAGCTTGTCAAGCATCACAATTTCGGGAGTGAGTCGTGTTCTGTAGACTCCCTTATTTAAATGTGGTTGTCACTCCTGAAACATTACAACGTTTACGTGGCCTATATCAGCGAGGGTCAGACTATCATTCTCAATTATATTTGAAACAAATATTATTTTGCAGTTCCTAACTTTAATTATTTGCCAATGCCAATTTTGACTTGTATTTTGCACTTGTGGAGTGTTCTGTTTTGAACTTATGTACATTATTATTATTACAAGACTGGATTTCCCATTGTCTTTATCTCTTTGACTGGCAGAAGCTCAGCAGCCTTTAATTAAGTTTACTTTGCTATTAGTTACTTAAAAAGCTTGTAAAGCAGATGACAACAGAAGCTCTATTGTTACTAGCCAGAGGGGGAAACTTGTCTCTTTAGATATTCTGCTTTTAATCACTAATCCGCATATTGTTCCCAAACCATATTCTGTTATTTTTGCTGTGGTAAACAAAAGAAAAGTTTTCCACACTGGTCTTTTCTATTAAACAACACTATGAAAATCCCGTAAAAAGTACAGGCCAAAGTGTAAGTCATTATTCACATATCATTTTGATTTCCATTAAGCTCTACTGAAGAAATAACAGCATAGCAAAAGTAAATATCCCTTTTAGGGGGTTACCCATTCATTTAAAAAAACATCAGGCCACTTGCCTCTTAAAGGTCTGACTCCTGAACATTTATTCTGAAATTGGTAGGTGTACAGCAACAAGAAAATAATACAGTAATTTGTAGACTGCTGTGGAGAAAACAGCAAAGTGAGAAGCCTTGGACAGCTGGTACTGCTAGACCTAGCTGAATCGGCACAATGAATAATGCAACAAAACAGGCTTGTCATCCCAGATGACTCTTTGTGCACATCAAGAGCACTTGCTGCCAAAATGTGTCAAAACACAAGGGAGAACAGTACTCACCACCAGCCGAGAAATGATTAGTGAAGAGGTTGCGATATGGGAGATTATAGTTTAGCAATGCAAGATAGCATTTATGCGGATTTACTGCTGACGTGTATTTCTGATTGTATGTTTAAGGGACTGTTGGTGGCCACAATCTTCTGCTTTTTCAACGGAGAGGTAAGAGTTTACCCCTCTAAAATGAAAAATGTCCTGTTTATCTGCACACATTGTGCAACATCCTTTTCCTTGAAAGCAGAGCTCAGAAATGGAGATTCTGTATTGGCTGTTTATTTCTAAATCCTAAAAACATTGGCAGATGTCCACATGTACCAATATGAGAAGCCTGACTCAGGGGGAACCTGTCCAAATCATTTTGTTTTTTCATTGAGCTGTTTTAGAGGCAATGTGGTAATGAGGCATGCAGAAGCTAATATGGATGACATTACCGGTCCGGCTGTTAATGCAGCCAGTGTGCTTGAATTGATGGCTGATGCTATGAAGATATATAAGCTACAGTGTTTGCTGTATTGCGTTCAAAATGTATGACGAAATGTTCCAAAAAGAGATTTTCACAGTAATGGCATAGAATAACAATTTTTGCTTCCACAAAAATCCCTTAAAGGGGCTATATGTAGAATTCAGAGACCCTTGTTATTAGCGACACCGGTGGCCGTTTAGTCAACTGCAGTTGGCAATTTATTGCTTGTGCACACGTAACATACAAGAGACTGAACATGATTCAGTGACCCGATTGTGTTATTTGCTCAGAAGTAAAAAGAAGTCGGACATACCTATATACTTTTAACGAACATCCAGATGCTGTCCACGCTGCTGAGAGCGACGTTTAGATGATAATGTAATATATGATGCATGCTTTCCTCTCAATAACAAAATACACACAACATAACTGACAATGGTGAGAAAACAGCAGTTAGGAAAGCATCAGATCATATCGATGTGGATATGTTTGCCCCAGCTCTGCAATTCACTGCCATCATGGCGATAGATGAGGTAATTGATGATAATTTGATTATAAAGTAGCCTATATTTGAGACTGTAGATAGATCTAAGACTATAGTTTGAAATAATCCCTTTTCTTAGCATGACACATTGACATTTCAGAATAGCTCTGTTGGCCTTATCCTGAACATTGTATAAGCATTAATTTCATGTGTCGTTGAAAGAAATTCTCAGGAGTGCGTTTAAATGTCAAATGTTGTATTTCCCCGGAAAAAAAACGTCCCGAGTCCTTCCCATAAAAAAACTGCTTATAGGTTTTTTATATACAACCTAGGAAATCAGGGAAGGTCTTTTTTTATTAAAGTTTTGTTACAAGCCGTGCACACATTGTCAATAAAACAGTGATTAATACATTAAAATTCTTACATATAGCCCCTTTAAGTGAACAGTTCTTAGAGGAACCATTTTTCTTAGTGTAAAGTATTTTAATAATCTGAAGAACCAACCATTTGTGCAATGGAAAGATTATTTGTGGAACCATCAATGCTAATAAAAACCTTGTATACAGTATACCACTGTAAAATATCAATTTTATAATATATGTTTTACTGTTTTGAGTTTTGTTGCATGGCAGTGCGCTATTTTAGTACTGATGCCAGACTTATATATAGTTAAACTTATAAATCAATTTAGATGTCGTACTTTCAATTGTATAGTAATTGTTTTAATTAGAATATTCAAAAATATGCATTACCACATGGTTATAAAAGCAACATTATGCTCGCTGTTTTAGCAAATATCAGCATATCTGTGACTACAAATATTATATTTTAATAGTTGCTAACTTTCTAAGTAATATACTTTTATATTATTGTTTGCTAAATATCCATTAAAAAACAAATTATCAATTTTGTTTTATTAAACTAGTTAAAAGTGACTTGTTACAAATGCTCAAAAAGTAGATCATGTATTACTCATGCTGCATGATAAGTGATGTATGTTCACTGAGATCATCTGTCCAAACTTCCCCAGGTCCAAGCGGTTTTAAGGCGGCACTGGAATCAGTACCGAATCCAGTTTGGAAGCACCATCACACAGTCCGATGCTCTGAGGTCTGCCTCGTACACGGCGTCCTCCATCACAGAGGTCCAGGGCTGTTACAGCATCGATGGCCACACAGAACACTTGAATGGCAAAAACTGCAATGACATTGACAGCACCATCTTAAAACCAGAGAATCCTTTTGCCTGATGCCACTGAACGTGGCAGTATAAATATATATAAACTGTTTATTACAGCGACAGTTACATGGCTGACTTGGACCTTTCTACAAATGTTCATAATTCACTGTTCATACTCTCTGAAGGGTGGAGAAAAGGCATTTCTCCAAGAATTTACACTGAAAAACCTTCATTTAATCTTCATTGGACAAATACAAGCATTATTTGCCTGATCTTTGTACTTCACAGTATTGTAGTTTGCTCTACTGTTGTCTTCAGTGGAGTTATGTGTAAATATTCAGCTCTTATACTGTATGTAATGCACTTCTTTGTCTTATAGGATTGTCCTTGTGATAAAAAAAGAAAGATAAATCTAATCCAAATGATGACCACACTGAGAAATGTATATTTTACTGTAAAAACAAACAAACAAAACAACCATAGTTGAATACTATAGCTATATAGCTTTTCTTTTATAACACTGATTTGGCAACTATTTTAATGTAAATCTGAAGACAGTATTATAGCCAGCTGTTGTCTTGGTTTATTTGGACAAGAAGTAAATCGAAACTTCAGGAAGACATCAATAAGATTTAGTATTTTTAGTATGCACGATTTTTAATTCTGATTGCTATTTAAGTATATCTGTTTTTTGACAACACAGATCACAAATATTGTGAGAACATTGTAAAGTAATTCAAAAACACCTGCTTTAGGGATCCATGAAAATATATAATTTATGTAACATTTCTAGCTTTAGTAAGAACTCAGTGTGAAGCCATACAGTATGAAAACATGCTCATCACTTTAAAATATATTTCTCAATATAATTTAATTTATATTCTTAATTTTTTCACAAATACATTTATACTATACATTTCACATTTTCAGTGTGTTTGACATCATATTTCTCAACATGCTTGTAGTGTTCAGTCATGTGACCTATGAAATCAGGTACAATAATCCGCTAGCTACTCATATTTCCTATAATACGCTTGGAGTGTTTGAGTAATCGCTCTCTTGTGTCAAAGGCAGGGATTCAGAAGCAATCTGTGAATCTAATGAAAAAAAAGGTTCTGATATTTTACCCTGTGGCTTCTAAAGATGCTTTTAATTCTACCTTTCACCCACTCGGCCTAAATTCAATCACATTCCATATGATTTAAATAATGCTCCGAGTGTTTATTTCATTTGATGTCACAGAGTTACCTAAACTCACTCCGTTCTTCTCTGACAATCAGCAAATTTTCATAATGCTTAAAGGAATAGTTCACCCAAAAATGAAAATTGTCATTAATTGCTCCATGTCATTTTAAAACAATATGCAGTTAGATATTCTGTTTGACAAAAGGAGAACTTCTGATGAATCTTACACCACTCTTTCTAATGATGTTCACATCTGTCTAACGTACCATTAATATAATTTATATCTGACTCATGCACTATATTCTAAGCTTTCTGAACTCTTACAATATTTACATTTCAATCTATTCAACAGACTGACATTTAATTCATTAAGAGTTCAATTATTTTAGATCTGTTATGAATGAGCCAATTGATGTGGTTCATAAATGAGTGGAAAAAAAAACTCCCCGATCTTGTCGCATTATGTTTGGTTGAACTACTCATTTAATCCCTTTTTTTTTCATATTAAACCATGAAAACAGAATTGATGACAGGCAATGCTACAAAAGGAGGAATGTGCTTGTCCTAAATATGTAAATATTGTATTGTTAGCTGTTATCACATCTGAATATGTTACTGGGGTGTGTATTATACAATATGCACTGCATTCACTCTAAACAAGAAACAACTCAATCTGGGTTCAGAACAAATCAGTATTAATATTGCAAATCACAGCATGTAAACAAATGCCAATCAAGCATCCATCTATCGTCTCATCAAGTTCCGCAATATCTTTTTCCTTGAATGTAATTTCTTTTTCATGAATGTGTGCCAATTACTGTTGCTCATGATGTTTTGTTATTTTTATGTTGTTTGCGATCATTTGTGTTTCAGTGAAAACAAAAGACTCACTGCAGGACAGTTTCATATGTTTCATGTATGTTGCAAATACATATTCGCTTGTCGTTTTTCGACCTGGTATTTAAGGTTGTACTTTGTTGGTATCGGAATAGTTGTATTGTGTCTATACAGCATAAATTCAACCACTACAAATGTTCTTTTCTGTATGAATGTAATGTGTCTTTTGTTTTCCTAAGGTGTATTCGTGTAACATTTATTTCATAAAATCTGGGCAGTTGCAATCATGTGTATCGTATTATTCTGTAATTATAGATTATTATTTCAAGTGTCTTGTTTGAATACTAATGTGTGTTTTATTAAAAGCACTGGGGTGTGGAACAGACGCTGGTCAAAATATAAAGGCACATAAAAGGTTCCACTATTCACACTGAACACGACTGAAGTTAATTTACTCAAATTCAGAGGGCAATCTAATGACGTCCACTCACAAAGCCATGTTCATCATCAAACGTGTTCTTCAACTGCCTTCAGTCGAGTGCATTTTTAATAAGGTGGCTTAGGAAAAAAAAACACACAATTCTCTAGGAACAGCTAAGGCAATGCATATTAACGCTGCTCTGTTAACGTTAGAGGAAGTTTAACAACAACTACATTCTTGGACAAAAAGGCCAAGCCAAAAATGCCAAAATATTAAGAGGTCTTTTAATGGTCTTCACCATTTTAATCACAAATCACTGGTCAGGAAATTTGCATGAATTGCACAAATACTGTAGATAAAGTAACTAATCACAGAATAGCCTTCCCCTTTGTTTTCTTTAAAGCCGTGTGGGTAAATTTGCAGACAGCTTTTTACAGTCAGTGTTGATGGCTTCAAATAGTTCATGATTTGGCAAAAGAAATCAAAACTGTTTTAAAAACTTTTGATCTGACTCAGCATGGACCCACACATAATCGTGGACACACTAGAAAATAGGCTACTAAACGTGGACTAAACATTTCATCGATTGTTATTAAGGATGTAGTCTGATCATTTCTGTATGTTCTTTGATATATTGATCTCTCCAGCCATTGAAGCTAGATCCGTGTCTGTCAAGAAGAGATGCTTAAATGAGAACACTAGTGTACTATTTATGAAGGCTATATCTTTAACACCAAGCATATCTGCTGACTCTGTTGATTTTCTCCTTGATTCTTTTAACTCAAAAGTTAAAAGTGTAATTGCTCCTGTGAAAGTCAGGAAGAAGAGTGGTAGACAAAAAGCACCTTGGAGAAACTCAACAGTTTATTCAACAAAATATGAAAAGACAATGCAGAAGAGCAGAGCGCATGTGGCGGAAGACAAAACTTGTAGTCCATTATAACATCTATAAAGACAGCATCCATGCTTTCAATATGGAACTAAGCAAAGCTAGACAGACTTTCTTCTCAAATATTATAAACAGCAACTTAAACAACACACGCACTCTTTTTGCTACTGTAGAGAGACTGAAAAACCCTCCAAGCCACATTCCCAGTGAAATGCTCTCAGACAGCAAGTGCAGTGAGTTTGCTTCTTTCTTCTCTGAGAAAATCAATAATATCAGAAAGGTGATCAGCTCATCCTGGAGTTGCGCTGGGGTCAAACAGATCAGACCACTACCTGAGAAAGTAGTTGTTGATTTCGAAGAAATTGATGGCACAATTTTGGAAGAAACCGTAAAGCACCTTAAAACATCAGTCTACGCCCTTGACACACTTCCCACATCTTTATTCAAAAGTGTGTTAAACAGCTTAGAAGCAGAATCTCCTAAAAGTGGTAAATGCCTCACTTCTCTCTGGGAGTTTTCCAAACTCCCTGAAAACTGCAGTTGTCAAGTCCCTCCTAAAAAAGAGCAATCTGGATAAGACCATATTAAAAAACTATAGACTGATCTCAAATCTTCCTTTCATAGGCAAGATCATTGAAAAAGTTGTCTTCAATCAGCTGAACTAATTCTTAAGCTCAAATGGATACTATGATCATTTTCAATCTGGTTTCCGATCGCATCACAGCACAGAGACAGCGCTCATAAAGATAATAAATGATATTCGCTTAAATACTGGCAAATTATCAGTACTGGTACTACTCGACCTCAGTGCTGCATTTGACACTGTCGATCACAACATACTTCTTGACTGCTGGAAAACTGGGTCGGGGTTTCTGGGATAGTCCTAAAATGGTTCAGGTCATACTTAGGAGGGAGAGATTATTATGTGAGTATAGGAGACCATAAGTCTGAGGACACCCATGACATGCAGAGTCTCTCAAGGCTCAATTCTTGCACCACTCCTATTCAACCTGTACATGCTCTCAATGAGCCAAATAATGAGAAAGAACCGAATCTCTTACCACAGCTATGCAGACGACACACAGCTCTACTTAGCCCTATCGCCTAACGACTACAGCCCCATTGACTACCTGTGCCAATGCATTGTTTAACTGAAGAAAGTTTTGGCACATCCAACTGTTTACTTCATCAAAGACAAAACTGAAGTCATTGCGTTTGGAAACAAAGATGAAGTTCTCAAGGTGAATGCAAACCTTCACTCTAGGGGTCTAACAACTAAAAATCAAGTCAGGAATCTTGGTGTGACTCTAGAGTTAGACCAGTCAGTAGTCATGTCAAAGCAATAACTAAATCAGCATACTATCACCTGAAAAATATTACAAGAATTAGATGCTTTGTTTCCAGTCAAGACAAACTTGTGCATGCTTTCATCACCAGCAGGGTGGATTATTGTAATGGACTCCTCACTGGCCTTCCCAAAAACACCATAAGACAGTTGCAGCTCATACAGAACGCTGCTGCTAGGATTCTGAGCAGAACCAGAAAATATGAACATATCACACCAGTCCTCATGTCGTTACACTGGCTGCCAGTTACATATAGGATTGATTATTATTATTATTAAGTATTATTACTGGTATATAAATCATTCAATGGCCTAGGACCTTAATACATTGCAGATATGCTCACTGAATATAAACCCAACAGATCACTCAGATCATTAGATCACATCAGCTAGAAATACCAAGTGTTCACTCGAAGCATGGTGAGTCCGCTTTTAGCTACTATGCCAGCCGTAGCTGGAACCAGCTTCCAGAAGAGATCAGATGTGCTCCTACAGTAGGCACATTAAAACCCAGACTCAAAACACTTCTGTTTAGCTATGCTTTTACTGAATGAGCACTGTGCCACTGTTTGTCCGACTGTTTGTACTGTATTTTATTTTATATTTTTATTTTAATTATTTTAATTTCTTCTAAAGCACTTTGAATTACCATTGTGTATGAAATGTGCTACATAAACTTGCCATGCCTTGCCTAGTTGAAAAATGTATCATTTGAGTTTAATGTGAGACCAAATATTCAGTAAAGAATTCAATAGACAGAAGAAGGCCAAAACCTCAAGCCACATAATGGTTGTCTTTGCTATTTGATCAGGAGCATTGTCTTGTTGAAAAATAAAATCTGATCGTTCGTTTTCAATTGTGGGAAGCAAGCCATTCTGCAATATTCCCCAGTACTCCAAAGTATTAAATGACTTTTCACAATGAAGTAGCTCACCAGGACCAGCAGTTAAAAAGGCTCCTACACATCGACACCTCTTCTTCAATGCCTCTCTGTGGTACACATGCATTTATTATTATATTTCTCAAACAATGTTCAAAGACACTGCTCTGGAGTATCACCATGCAACTCGTGTTTCATTGTGACTCCACACACAACTTCCCATATTCTGAGTCTGACAAAAATTTTATCCATCTTTGATGTTTTTCTAAGACAGCAATGGCTTTTTAAGTAGTACAATTGCTTAAATTTAGCTAATTTTCTGACCAATACATTTTGGTTCAGACAATTAAAAGCTTAGAGTTTACCCATTTTTGACTTGGCCCATTATTTTGCAATCAATATTAATAACACTATTTTTTTATTTATATAGTGCCTTTCTGAATCCTCTCTTTACCAAGTTAGAGGCATAGTGTAATTTAGTAGTGTTAATTAGTAAAAAACTATACAATCAAATATCTATAGGCATCTTTACACCGCCAAGTTAAGGCTGTTCTGTGCAAGCTCAAAATTCAGTGCAAGGATGAAATGCTGCATAAAAGCCAGACTAAAGCATGCATGCTCTGACCCACCTCTAATTGTTGTGTCGGTGCATGTCACCTCTGAGCGGCATTAAACTGTGTAGACACCTAAATGCCACTTTAGAAGCGCTTCTGTGCCACCTTTGCAGTGTATCCAGATCAGATAGTGGACCTGCGCCTAGACACGACCACAACGCATGATGTAGTCTGCCAGATCCGAGCCGTATCCAGACCAGATGGACAGACTGATCTCATGAAATAGCGTATGTATAACACGCCAATTCGTATTTCCATTTTTGGCGTGCTATCAACACGCATAATCGCTTTTCAGCGTGTTTATGAACGGCGTTGACTTAATGTTACATTACTGTATATATAAATATATGCCTACCCCAACCCCGTCCCTAAACCTACCCATCACTGGGTTTAATACCATTAATAAGTGTTCCCCTACCATCCTAGGACAAAAAATATCGCTCGCCAGATGTTTTCTTCGTTTCGCTCGGACATTTAACGGCGTGTACATACACGCGGAATCACCCGGAGATTTAACGGCGTAGACATACACGCATACACGCGGATAGCTAAAAATGTGTATAGATAACACGCCACTTGACTTGAAAGTGGCGTGTATGTTTACGCAAAAGTCATGATGTCATGTTGAGATGGAGGACCTGCACCTAGACATGACCACATCGCATCCCTGAAGTGTCAGCAGAGATTGTGTCAACTAGACTCTCCCCTGTGAAGGCCTCATCGACACAACAGCCATCGGCACTGATCCTCAACAAACCCGTCTCCATACGGTGTGACTCAGATCTTCAACCAGATGGAACTGGATAATATTCTGATTGTTCCAAACCAATCTGACTTCTGACCTATAATGCTGCCTGAATCATAATCATACACTGTTCGTTCATTGGCCAGAGGAGAACTGCCTGACTGAGCCTGGTTTCCCCCAAGTTTTTTTCCAGTCTGCCACCTGATGGAGTTTTGGTTCCTTGCCACTGTCGCCTTTTCCACCTTTGTTGTCATTGTCTTGGCTTGCTTAGTTGGGGATATTAAATTTAACATTTATATATATATATATATATATATATATATATATATATATATATATATATATATATATATATATATATATATATATATATATATATATATATATTTAAAGGGTACCTATCATGGAATTTTGAAAATTACCTTTCATGTAGTGTGTAACATAGATCTAAGTGAACGAAAACATCCTGCAAAGTTTTAAATATGAAAGTTCACCGTATACAAAGTTATTATCTCTCAAAAGTAAGAGTCGACTCTGAGTCGTTGATATGAATCGATAGACGAACGATGCACTTTCGTACGTCACTTGTTCAAGTTATTTGAATAAGATACGCCCACTCATTGCATTAGGAGACACCAGGGAAAACATCATGTCGACGAGACGCTGCTGTGTTTTGAAGTGCGACGCAAAAGCAAACTTTTTTCATCTGCCCAGTGAGGAGCATTTGAAGACAGTGGCTACAGTTCATAACTATACCACAGAAGTATTATAGCCCGAACTTTTTCTGTGTTCGCGTCATTTTGAAGATGATTGCTTCACAAACCTAAATGCTATAAAGTATGAATTTGCGAGCCGGCTGATACTGAAGGAGGGAGGTTCAGTACCGAGTTTATTTGGATCAGCTTCCTTCTCCGAATCACAATCTGTAAGTAGGCTGTTGCTTTTATGTTTGTATCATGTTCTATAATTATTTTGTGTGTTGTGTACGCACAGGCACAGCGCAGCTTCTAGCAGCTAACTTAGGTCTTCAATGTCAATTGTATTGAAATATGTGAAGTGTTTGTCGTTGTTAATGGAGTTGTCACAGGGCTCTCGAGTGTCACGCATCACGCATTGAGCGTGACAGTCACTCATTTCGGTCTTTTGTCACGCTCTCCGGCCACACATTGTATTTCTCACGCTGAAAAACTATTTGTAATATATTTAATATGCCGCAGTGCCCAAAACTCACTTACTGTGGAACCAGCAGGATTCAAGCGCGTCTCCTCCAGTGTTGCCAGGTCCGTATGCCTGCACTGTTTCCGCGGGTTGTTTGTGTAGTGCACGCTGGTTGACGCGATTGTTTTATCCACTGGAACATGATTGTTATTGAGGAAACACCCGGGAACGCTATTTGAATATTTTTGGCCGTGATTGGGTTAGTTTGATGAGCATTTGGGCTGGTTTTGTTGTGCAGACCTGGCAACCCTGGTCTCCTCGGGTGTTGTTCGTCTGGTGTTGTTAGCCAATCAGAAAATAGCACTGTTGTATCTGGGTAAGATCTAGCGCAACAACCAATGACACCCCGTCGGCTGGGTGTCTAACATATCACCACAGATTAGCGTCACGCAAAGGCGGGGTTTGGAAAAATGACTGGCTAAACGATTCATTTGGGAGTCGGTGAGCAAATCAGGTAAAAATAAATGCATATTATAAGACAACAAAAGTGTTTTTTGTCATTGCATGCTTGTAAAACTGTTGTTGGAGACTCCCAGAACAATATTAGGAACATTTTAAATGCCATAATAGGTACCCTTTAAAAAAAAAAACAGAAATGAAACATCACTGAACCTATTTAAGCTGGACTGAGACACAATTTTCTTCTGGAAACAAACTTTTTTGCATTATTTTCCTGTTATCTCTGTAAAGCTGCTTTGAAACAATCTGTATTTTAAAAAGTGCTATATAAATAAATGTGACTTGACTATAAAACAGTCTTTTAACAGTATAAAAATATAGTTGCCTGAAGCCTGAACATAATATAAAACTGACTGTAAACTGCTCATTTAGCCATTGAGGAAAAAAAAAAAGAAAATGTGTAGAAATAACTATTATGTCATTATTTAATGTAATAAATTAAAATGAACAATGCAAGAAAAGAGTTAATTTCAAAAAATGGGAAACGGAAAACAAAGATGATATAGAGGAATTCCTAGTAAATTTACAGGAGTAATGTCTGTACTGCATGTCATAGATACTTTTGAGAACTAAAGGGCATCATGCTGGGATTAAAGACAAAAAAAAAGTTCTACAAAGGAAAAAGTGACTGCCAGATGTTTCCTTTGACATGCCACAGTGCAGCATTAAATTGAGAACATATGGTGTCCACCATCTTGCACAGAATTAAGTAAACGGGGCAATCCCAGAGAGCATTGTGATGTAGTCTTTACAACACTTGAATGGAAAACAAACTGTGAAAGAGTTGTATGACACACTGTGAAATACAGAAAGTAAAAAAAAAATAATAATACAGGACTTCCTTAGAGACATGAAGTCATCCTCAATAATAATAAAAAAAAGTCTGAAATGTTATACATTGGTGCCCTTTTCCTTTGGCTTGAACACTGAGGAAAATGTGTTTTATTTATTCCATTCCAACAGAAAAGATGATGTTCAGTGTTCAAGCTAAAATAACAATCTCTCTCAACAAGTAGAACGGTGTCTAATCAGAGGGAAAGTCCACTGAAACCGAGAGCTGGTGAAACAGGTGGGCTAACATACAAAAGCACTTGACAAACAGGAGATAAGCATTCATTCCTCTGCCCACATGAATGTGTGTTCACCATATGTTCTGCTTTATCCAAGAATTTTAACAGTAACCTACGTCATTGTCTTAAATAAATAGTGCTCATCTGTATTCAGGGAGATACGGCAGGAATGATGAGACACTTCTGTCAGGTAAAGAATGAGAATACAGTATGAAGAGACCAAGGTTTCACCAAGAGAAACCTTTATATAACCTTTATAAACCTTTATAAGAGGAAATAACCCCCAAAGTTTTATAGAACTGGGTTAAAAACAGAGTATTAAAAATGTCACATTAGTAATATTAAAGGAATAGCTCATAATTGTCAACCTAACCCTCATGTCCTTCACGAAACCTAAAATAAAAAGAGCAGTATTAACAGCTCAAATTTAGGATTAGGATATCACATTTAGGATTTCAAGGAAGAAATAAAAATAGCACGTGGTAAGTGAACACAGAATTTTCATCACTGAAAATTGGTTTTACATAAGCAGAATTCATGAAATTCAATAAAGTTCAATTAGCATGTTTCCATCTGTGTAATCATGTTTGCAGTTATGTTTTTTCCATGATCGATCACATTCCTGATGCATTTTGTGGATTTCGTGTACTTCCTGAAATCAATGCTAAAGACAAGGACATACAGAAAATGTCAGATGGAAAAAGGAATAAATTAGAAACCAGCAGCAGCTCTCTGGAGACTTTGCATATCACACACACTGACTGCAAATAATGTTGATTTATTATGGGGATGAATTATAGAAGCTGTTTTATTAAACGCGATGTCTTTCAATAAACCACAGACAAAGTCTTACAAAACACCCAGTCATATTCCAGCCCAAAATTTTAAGAATGAACAAGGAAATCATATTTTGCTAAAAGAAAATGCATTTTAAGAAAATGTATTTTACATTTCGACATTATTTTTATTACAATTAAGGACGGACACCCACACACAAAAATTTCATTCTGATTAATGTCAAGACAAGAAAAAGTAATTATATACAAATGGTGGGATTTTTAAAAAAAAATCATAGTATTTGGTAATGGTAATTTTGTGGAAAATATTTTTAAATCTCATGAAAATAACGCAAACATTTTTATAGCTGTAGAAAATATATTTTAAAGGCATCATTTTATAATTTATTATTTATTTATTTATTTATAATAAATTAAATAGAAATTATTTTATAATTCTATAGACGTTTAGATATGTTTTTGTGAGATTCACCAATTAAACTTATAGAATATATAGCATGAATGATAAAACAATTTTTAACTATTTTTAAAATATCTTCACTGCCTTTGAGAATAATAGTTAAAATCTAACATTTAGCACAAGTCTTGACCTATATAAAATAAAAATGTGACCTTTACAGTATCTACACTGATCTCACACTGTCAGTATCTTTATGCCAGAAGCAGTGTTGTAAAGCTGACTTGTACAGGTTACCTTGGATAGCACTTTTAGCACTGTCAGGCCAAAATCAAATAAATGGAAATTAATTAGTCATATTAAACAGAAAACTACATACAATAAAATAAAGCAACATCCACACAAGGGACACTGAAAAGAGTGTTTTCAGTGTTTGTAAGCACCTTAAAGCTTTCCATCCATACTTTTAAAGGAACACTCCACTGTTTTTTGAAATAGGGCTTATTCACATTCTTTCCTACATTTAGATAGGTGTGCAAATGCATTTTTGTCTCAGTGCATGCATTGTTATAGTTTGACAGGGTCGGTGCTAGCTTAGCTTAGCACAATGAATGGAATCCTTTGTTGCCAACTAGCATGTCCTGAGTAAAAGTGCTATTTTTTTTTTAAAAAAAAAACCCACGTAATTACTTCTTGTGGCCTGTGTATTCACAACAAGTACAAATAGCACTGCAGATTAACAATAGGCGATTTCCTAGGCAGATATGTGACTATTGCACAGGCGAAGCACTGCTGCTTAGGCGAAGCAGTGCTTCGCCTGTGCTTCCCCCACATATAGTCCCAAGTCAATATCTGCCTAGGAAATCACCTAGTGTTAATCTGCAGCGCTATTTGTACTCGTTGTGAATACGCAGGCCACAAGAAGTTATTACGTGGGTTTTATTTTTTATTTTTATCACTTTTACTCAGGACATGCTAGCTGGCAACAAAGGATTCCATTCATTGTGCTAAGCTAAGCTAGTGCCGACCCTGTCAAACTAAAACAATGCATGCACTGAGACAAAAATGCATTTGCACATCTAAATGTAGGAAAGAATGTGAATAAGCCCTATTTCAAAAAACGGTGGAGTGTTCCTTTAATTAACTCATCTTTGCTCCCCCTATGAATGTATTCCAGTTAACATTTCTCACCTCTAAATGGGTTAATCTGTTTTCACCTTAATTAAACTATTCAGTTGTCTTGATATAAATTATTTGAATCTCACACAATGGAGAGGCAACAACATTAACATCCATGTTTCAAGAACAAATGACCTAAATAGCAGGAAGGCCACACTAATGGAATATAACACAGGGTGGAGGCTGCCCAAGGCCAGTGTCACCTGCATTTAGCTTCAAAATCTGATGAAAACATGCTTTATTACAATTCACAGATGGATGAATAACACTCTCTCTCATTTCACACACTCATGCGCCTATAGGGAAAGACATGACTGAAGCATAGCGAATGGAACACACACACATAAAACAGCCTATTCTTCCATTTGTTTATTTTACTAATTGCACATAGTTCTTACATCACCAAAAATGATTATATTGTTGAAATAACTGCACATTTATCTAAAACGATCATGACTACCCAAACAACATGCACGGGTAAATTAAATGCACATGCGAGTAGCATTACGTGTAAATAAGCTTTCTTTAATTTCCATAGGATAAACACTGGCATCGGAATATAACCATCAAATCACTTTTTAAATCACATCGGGCAATGATCGACGACATAACTGTCACTTTACTAGACATAAAAATACAAGAGACTCCAAGACCCTGAAGGGACACACTGGGAACATCCATAGGAAATTGCAATTTAGCTGCACTTTTAAACTTTGAGCTTGCATTAACCTGCTGACATACTGTATGGCCGAGCTAAATATATAACTTCATGAGAAACTTGGACGACTGTGAATTACATCCGAGGCTGGAAAGAAAAAAAGAAGAAGAAAAAAAAAAGTCGCATTCAAATTGGTATGAATTATACTCCATTTCAGAGGAAAACATTCATGACAAATCTTTCAAAAATGTATTAATAATTCAGGGTCACACCTGAACTCAGACAAAATGTTTGAGTCCACATTACATACACTTTGGTCCTGAACCCTACCGTAGCCTGTGACCTGCTGTGACACACTGACCAGGGCAGCACAAATCCATTCCGGAAACAAAGGCGCCAAACGTGTGTTTGTTCTATCTAATCAAGCCCTGTCTTTGATAGCACAGGAAATGGGCAGACGGGAGGGTCCTTACTCAATGAAAACAATCACTAAAGACCCTCCAGATGGCACCGGTCCCCCCTCAGGAATGCTTTCAGGATTTCAAGGGAGTCGACTATTTACTTGTACAATTTCGTTATCTGTAAAGTAAACAAGACATTTAAATAAGACATCCTTCCAAGGGAATAATGGACTGTGGCGCATTTGATGTGATAATGTAGAGTTATATCACTTGCACTTGCTCAACTTCAAAAAACACACTGTTTTCAAGCACAGCTAATCTGATATCCTCAAATAGGCCCCAAACAAAGTGTTTTTGTATGTCTAAAGGATGTATGTCTAAAGGACTCATTCACACCAAGGACGATAACTATAAAGATAATGATAAAGATATCCTTTATGAAAATCCTTCTCAATATTAAAGAATAGCAAAGTTAACACTACAGCTATAAAGAATGATTTTATCCAGCTGATGAACGATAAAAAACATTGACAGCCAATCAGAATCCATTTAGCTGTAATGAACTCGAGCATTTAAAGTGACAGACAAGCACAAGCTTAGAATAAACAGAATGATATAATTCGCTGGTGTGGACCCTAATATAGTTTCGTTATAGCTATCTTTACATTCATCATTGTGGGGGTGAACGGGCCTTATTATGTCCAAAACTCAAAACGTTTCTTGTCCCGGACTCAGTTATTTAACCCTTTGGGGTCGGAAAACGCGCCCCCGCGTTTTGCTGTTTTGTTTTCCTTATCAGTGCAAAAGAGAATCAAATTACTCTGTTGATTTTGATCTTAAATCCGAGCCTCTCTCCTTATATACAGTCTATTGTAGACGGTCAGGGAGTTACGTCCGGTTAAAGGCGCACGTTTTTCGGCTTATATCTCGGTCAATCTTTGATCAATATTCCCAAGACTCGAATCGTTCGTAGTGCTGGACGGGGCCTTTCGAACGAGCCCACCTCCGAGGTCCAACTCGCCCGGCTCCCCGAGTTATAGCCGTTCGAAATCGGGGGTCCCAGTGAACGGCGATCCGGTAGGGGGCATCCCCGAGGCCCGCCACTCTAGCGTTTGGGCAAGGGTCCCCCTGGAACCTCCTTGCCCGAATTTGAGCTCTCTGGTTCTTTGCGTTCCAGAGATACGAGCGATTTCTTCTGAGATCGTGACGTCACCGGCATCCGCAATTTTGCAGCGCGCCCGATGGTTTTCTGCTAATATCTCCGCGAAAACACCACCAAAAACTATGGAACTTATATGGTTATTTTCAGCTCGACTAGATGGTCCCAACGAGCTCGGTGCTCCCCGAATCCGCCTAGTATTCACCGAGATATTTGCGTAATAGACGGTATTCGGTTGTTAAGTCTGACGTCACGCGTGACGTTTAGCCTCTTCCGGGCCCAAGCGCTCCGCTCGTCTTTCAGATCCTAGACTACATAAAACCTTTTCTTAAAGGGCTTTTTTTCCCTTCAGTGCCAGTGGGTGTTACTAGGGATTAAGGGATAGCACCCACTGGCGCCAAAGTTTCTTTATTCGTTTAAGATTTGTAACTTACCTAATCAACTGCCGCCATTTTCTCTTATCTTTCTCGTCACAGGGAAAGCGGTAGATGACAGTTAAATGTCACTTGTTTTTTTTAACTCCGATCTATTTAAACAACACGGGAACATGTTAAAACTCCGGCGAAAGCGGTAGGTAGGTAGAGAGGACCCGGCCTTTGGACCCGGAAACAGTATTATCGGAGAGCGCTTACGTCACGACTTAACAACCAGATTGTCTATGAGTACGAGCATGAGCGCTCTTATAAAAATTGGTTGCAATCTGAAACATCACCGCTAGAGGCCGCTAATTGTTACATAGAGCATCTTTAAGTGTGTATTTCTTTTTGTGGATACTCACAATAAAAACAAAGTGTTGTGCTTTTCGTCAAATAAAGAAAAATAAACATGATGCGCGTTTTGCCTTGTCTCTGTCAGTGAGGTCCGTTCTGAAACGCGTCCGAAAAATTAACTGTAACTCTGTCAATACTTGTCACAGAGATACGAGAGATTTCTCTTTATGAAGCTGAGATTCTCTTCTTTTAAATGAAGTAATTTACTAAAAAAATAAATATCTCCAGTTTATGTAATCCGTTTGAAACCAAGGAGAGGTACAGTTTTTTCATTCTCCCTTCATTATTTTTAATGAGCTGAGGCCGTCACACCCCCAGAGCTTTTGACATGGTAAATAGGCGATCTATGCATAGCACATGCGGCACGCCCTGCGATCAATGCCAAACAACACGAAGATTCTTCATCAGGTCATTCACTGATAGTTTATCGCGTTTTGAGCACGCTACTCCTTCAGAGGATTATGGACAGCGGGGACGAATTCACATTTTCCTCAGAGGAAACTTGAATGGCTGCATTTTGAAGAATGAATTGACCCCGCCGAGGATACAAGTTCGGAGTAAGTTGTTTAGTGTTATAATTCCTTTTCTGATCATAGAGCTCAAATGCATTTCAGACTAGCTATATTTTGCCTAGTTTTGATATAGGAAATATCCCTAACATTCGCGTAGGCCGTGTAAACTTTTTAAATAACTGCTTAGGTTATAATGATTTAGTGAAATATATCGATCCGCAAGTTTCGTTTGTGTTCTTCTGTGGTCTAGTGGTAAGATTGTTTGCCAAGCGTGTCTGATGTTACAGGTTCGAATCCGCCCTTGGTATAGTTTTTTTTTCTCTCATCAAAACCGAATATGTTCATCAGTGGTTACAGTCTATATCAAACACACACGTATACAGGACACACGTTTGTGTGCATTTTATTTTGTGATTTCACCGGAATGAATAGTGTCCGCAGCGGTGATAGATTGAATAGCGCGTCCGAGTGAAGACTGCGTGCGCGCCGCCACAAGAGACTCACTGTATCCATGACACTGATAGCAGCGGACACGAGCGCTCAGCTTGAGTTCAAAAACAAAACATTTTTGCGCTAGATCTCTTATTTAAGAGCGGACTATATGAATGCTCTGCTAGTTAACTGGAGATGTTTTATTTGTATTAGGTACAGCCGTTCATTGAGTGTATTAGTAATGCGTGCGGTCTATATGGGCCATAAACAGATACTCGCGGTGACGCGGTCTACCCATCAATAGATGTTTCTCCATCCATCAACAGATACATTGTTCATCTATAATCATAATTGTCCATCAGTTTACTTTGGATAATGTGCTAACAGTTTTTGCTTTTGTTTTGTTGTGTTTACATCGTCACCATCAGCCTTCAGAAATCATTCTGATATATATATTTTTTAAATCAATGTTGGAAACAGTTGTGCTGCTTAATTTTTTTTAACCTGTGATAGTTTTTTAGGATTCTTTGAATGCACCTTTTTTTATATAAAAAAACAAGTTTGGGTTTTTTTTGGAAAGGATGTGTTAAGTGATATGAATGACTTTAAGTCTTTATGTTCTTATGATTTCTATTTTGAATAAATGCTGTTCTTTTTAACTTTTTATTCATCAGTGAATCATTCTTAGTTCAGGCTGCCTCACAGCACCTTGGGCCATTAGCCATTGGGGGAGTGTCTTTAGTTTTCCCAGGTGTAAATCACATTAATATTCATGACCATTCACACATACCCTGCATACAGCACTGCTGATCCAAAAACTGATGTAAGAAATTCAAATCGTTATATTGATGTTTCTGAAAGCGTGGTCTGAATGATTTTCACTTCATTTTGAAGTAAAAATTCTAGCCTATAAGAATAGTAACTCAAAAGTATTGTGGACAACTATTCAGTATGTGTTAAATGGCCTTATTGCGGTGACATTTTTTTTCCCAAAACGTACTAACCACGCATATTATTTTTTTTCTATAAAATGCAAACATGTACATCCATTTTGCTCACATATTGTAGCAGAGTTTGTGCTGAATACAGCAAATTTATATGTTGGCAAATGGTATGTTTTAAGTATAGCTGAAATAAGCACAAATGTCAGGGCATGTCAAAACACCTAAAGAGCCACAAAACAGCTCAGACCCCAGAGGGTTAATAAAAATAAGGCAATGCAATACAGGCAATATAAACAGGATCTCATATAACATTGCTATAAACAATAATGATTATAATTTTGAGGGGGAAAAAACACTAAACACAAAACAGATTCTTTACAATTACGTGTGTGTGTGTGTGTGTGTGTGTGTGTGTGTGTGTGTGTGTGTGTGTGTGTGTGTGTGTGTGTGTGTGTGTGTGTGTGTGTGTGTGTGTGTGTGTGTGTGTGTGTGTGTGTGTGTGTGTGTGTGTGTGTGTGTGTGTGTGTCCATACACACATTTCTACAGATTTTATATACACTGAAAAAAATAAATTTCACTGAGAAATTGCTAGTTAATTTTACAAGCAATTATAAAGAAACAGCAATTAACACATTGAATTAAATGTGACAAATTTACTGTAGAAAATTTGGGGGGGGGGGGGGGGGGGGGGGCTATGGCTACTATGAATACTTCCTTACCCACTCCTCCCGGTACCTGCAGAAACGTTTTTGGTTTTTAGTGGCGCATTGGGGTTTCAGTACACCAGCCATGTCAACAAATCAAGGAATGAAAATGAGCTTATCAATGCATATCTAAATTCGCACCTATGGTATCTTTGTAGAACTCAAAAAACAGAAACAAAAAACATGCTGCAGCCAATGAGTAGCCGGCGGGGGCTGGCTGCAGGACGACTCAACCTCCACAGACAGTTTTTAATGTTTTATCATGACTAATAAGTAGTAATAACTAGTCAAGGTTTTGCTTTAGTATCATTTTCGGGACAATTAGGGCCGGATTCGGGACAACAGCTTAGATTTCGGGACTGTCCCGAATTTTTCGGGACGTCTGGTCACCCTACGCTTACGAGAATACTTGATTAGTTGGTAGAAGTAATTACACATTAATGAGCACATATAATTTTGAAAGATCAAAGTGTTTTTTGCTAAGAATCAACTTAAAAAAATTACACAGTGTAGCTTTAAGAAGTTATTGTGGCAAACCCTCAAAGACATTCAGAAAAAAGACACATGTCCCCTACAGAGGGGAAAAAACGTGAATGGCTCCCAGGAGGATGTGTGATTTCAATTAGTTTTTATCCTTGCAAGGCATGTTGGGTTGATTTGAGTTGATCTGCTCAGTTTTAAAATTTCACATGGTACAACAAGAGACCTTCAGTCAGGGGATGCAGAATTTAGATTATGCAGAGATGTACAATGTACACATTACTGCAATACAGACACATGTCAAATGCACACTAAATGCAGCACGAGTACAAGAATGCTAGGAAAGTCCTATTTTCTGACCTGCCACAAATTATCCTATTTCCAAATGAACAGATGAAATCTAAGAGGTGCGGCAGTAATTTCACAGCTGACGTCAAGAGATGCGAAAATGCGCCAGACATGGACAGTGGACATAATTAAACCTCAGCAATTTTCAACGTGACTGAAACTGGGTCCCACAGCAACCGAGCTGGAGGTGTTATTAATCCACAACTGCTCGCCCCACGTTTGTGCCCCCAGTTTAGTCTGAAAGTAATAAACACAGAGTTCATGCTGTTGTCAGATGTTTGACCTGGCATTCTGAGAAATCATGCCTCTCTCACAAATTTCCCAGGAGAATCCATAGTGGACACAACAAGGACAGGTGCTGTTATCTGAGAGCCATGGGGTTTTTAGGCCACAGCTGTTAGGGAAAGAGCCCAGTGAGCATGCCATATGCCTCTGGGAACATCCTGTCGTAGTTGTCTGGGCGCAGCGTGAGCCAAATTAAACTTAGACAGCCTGAATGTTAGCAATAACACAGATACATTGCATTGAAAATCCATTGAAAAACACATTGCAATGGGTCAGCAAAACTACTTGTGCCATGCTAATGTTTTTAATAAATGTAAAAAAATTATTTCATTTATTGGACAGTGAAACTAAAACAATGGCCAAAACAGTGTTGGAGGTTTCACGCTTATACATGCACAGCCTGGTGGCCAATCTTCACTGAGTGCAAATTTCATCAGTAAGAGCAGAGTGTGGAGGTTGAATTGACCCAAACAACATAATGAGAGACATATCAGAGGTCAAAAGAGGACAAATTGTTGGTGCGCGTCTCATCTGTGACCAGGACAGCAAGTCTTTGTGATGTATTGAGAGCCACGGTATCCTATCCAGAGTAATGTCTGCATACCACCACAGGACGAACCACATCCAATCTTTTGGCAAGAGGAAGCTATCTGAAAGGGATGTCCAGGTACTAACCCAGATTATATCTAAAAAACATAAAACTACAACTGCCCAAATCACTGCAGCACACCTCGACTCTCCTGTTTCCAACAAAACCTTGTCTGGTGGTTTTAGGGTGTGGACAATGTGAAACATGTATTTTCTCTCATGAATCCACTCCTTGGGAGTTACGGTGTGGAGAAGCCCCAAAGAGGCTTATGACCCCAGCTGTTGCATGCCCAGAGTGAGTCATGGGGGTGGATCAGGATCAGTGATGGTTTGGGCTGCAATATCAGGGAATTCACTACTGTGCTTGATGGGTGCGTTACAACCAATGACTACTGAGCCATTCTGGAGGATCATGCGCACCTAGTGGTTCAAACATGAAAGTAAGTTGAACATCTCTCATGGCCTGCAGTCACCAGATCTAGACATTTTTGAGCCACTTTGGGGTATTTTGAAGGAGCGAGTCAGAAAACAGCATCATATGCTGACTGAAAGGCTCAAAATCTCTCTGACCACTGTGCAGGACTCGTATTTGTCATTCTCAAGACGGACTGATGCTGTATTGGGCACAAAAGGAGGCCCTACACTATACTAATAAACTATTGTTTACCCTATGTGGATGATTACATTTAGAATAAATACTGTAAATAAGTAAATAAATAAATGTTCATGAAATTCTTAAATGCTTATGAAATCTCACAAAAGTAAGATTTAGTATCATAAATAGCAGTCCGTACCAAACCCAGCTATACATTAATGGTAATGCAGATGGGGTCATCAGCTGTCAAATTTATATGGAAAGTCGTTCCATTACTGGTGCCAACTTGCGTCAGACAGCGAGCTTGGTGACGATTGGTGGGGTTAGACCCCGCGTAGAGACAGGTGTATCATATTTGACACTCTCTAACGGGAAGTGAGAATCCCGGAATAAAGCCAGCACATAGCTCTGGGTGTGTGTAACCAGAGCTTCTCTCATATGTGTGATTCAGTACGGCTCCTGAAGCCTTTGTGCAGGAGATACATTATAATGCCCTTGTGCATTTAAAAGGCTGGTGGGAAACAGACACAGGAAGAACAGTCTTCTGTAAGGTCCTTGAGAGTAGCCTGAGCTACATTAATGTGTCCTCACTGACTCGAAAATAAACCAGTCAACCACCCACTGAGATGAACTCATACCAATGCTTTCTGCAAAGTAAATCCATTAAAAATGTGCATTACTAACATAGACAGTGTATTCAAAAGCACCTTGACATTTTTGGTTTAACCATATCTCTGGGTTTGTTCATAATGCATGTAAATCTGATCAAAACAGATCTTTAGGAGTGATTGTCCACACTGTCATTTTGCAAGTGATGAACTCAGATCCTTATTCAGATGGTGTGGTTAATATCCCCTATATCAGTACCGGTTGCCATAGTAATGAAATAAGTGACAGCAAGAGACATGAGGGAAGGTGTCATTGTGGAAGAGGATTGAAAACTGAAATGATACATCTTTCCATGACGGAGTTGAAATCATCATCCTTCAGAAAAAATAAGCAGCAGGAGCATTACTGTGAAATTTACACATTTATACATAGAGTACTCTAGGTCTGAAACCGTTCACTTATTCACCATTCAATATAGTGTGAGAGAAAATGAGACGCAGCAGACAATACTGCGCTATGCTATGCATATGACGTTAGGCTGTCATATCCCAATGAGAGGGGAATAAATCCTGATATCCCATGTATGGACTAACAGTGGAAAGATCCAGATTTCAAAGAACTGGTTTAAACCAATTCACAGATACTGTATATTAGAATTATTATCTTTCTTTATTCATTACATACCAGTTCGCATTTTACATCTAATTTCGGTAGTCAATTGTTGTTTTAATTATATAGCCGTTTTGAGTAAATTATAAAGATTATGTGAACTGCCGAGTGGTTTATAGTTCCAATGTCACTCTTCTTCAATGATAACCATACATTTCCACCAAAATATCATATATTACAATAAGTAATAATATAATGGCACCTTCAGTAAAATACGCTTTCAGAATCTTATTGTTATTTTGTTTGGATTCCATTTATGATAGTGTGATGTATACATCACAGTATTACTTCAAAAATAACAGCCCATTCTCACCCCAAGGCGTCATCTAACTGACGCCTTGGGAATCAGTTTGACCATGCTTCAATATTCGACGCTAAAGGTACCCTTTAGCGTCAGTTAGTTGACGCGATCCCAGGGCGTCATCTAACTGACGCGTTACCCTTAGCGTCAGTTAGATGACGCCCTTCTACCCAGACCTAAACCTACCCGCGTCATCTAACTGACGCGTGACCCTTAGCGTCAGTTAGATGACGCCATGGGATCGCGTCAACTAACTGACGCTAAAGGGTACCTTTAGCGTCGAATATTGAAGCATGGTCAAAATTGTCAGTTAGATGACGCCTTGGGGTGAGAATGCGTTGAAAATAACTATGGTATAGACCTTATGTAGCCCCGCCCCTTTTCAGCGCTACGCTCGTTGTCTTTTGACTTCCGGTCTGTAATTTCACAGCGATCTTGCATAGGTGAATGAACGGCTCGTTTAAAAAAAATCCGGTCGACATTTGTTAAGACATCTGCTTTACAATGCTTATGATAAACATTACAATGGTCATGATAACTTTTGTTAACTCTACAATAAGTAAATCCACTTCCAATGCTAATTACTCCTCGACAGCGATGCCATAGAGATATACGAGCGACCGCAAAACCGGAAGTTCAAAGACAATATTCTAAAGATGACGGCGCCCACGTTTCTCTCGTGCATAAGGTCTATTTTAATGGAAACTATTATGGTAATTTTGTGTTTTATATGCTATGTTCTACAGTGGAATGTTTTACAAACACTTTGCAATTGCGAATCAGTTCATGTGAATCATTTTAAAGAACTGGTTCAGAAGAATGACTTGTTCGCGAGTCACTAGACAACAAACAACTAAATGGATTTGAGTCGGATCAGCCAAAACAATCAGATTTTTGCCGCTTCTCTGAGCTAAGCCATAGTCTCTATTTGCTCAGACCGTAATGCACATCAGTGTCTGGATGCTGAGGCGAGAAATGGGATGCCCGTGGGGATCCTTGCATAACTGAGAGCTGGGGAGCTGTCAAGTACATTTTGAGTGCTCTCTCTTTCTTTCTCTACATGGTGAATGAAACAGAAGTCTAAGATGTGCTCTAGATTATGAATTCTTGAATCCACTCATTTTTAATGACTTGTGCTCTGTGATCTGACCTATGTTACGACAGTATCAGCTGGGACCATAGTGGGATAAAAGGTGGGGAAATTCTTGTCCAGAAGACCTTACCACAATTACTTCATTTTATATTTAAAACAGTCAGAGGCCCTGAATTCCCTTTTTTTTTGGCCCCGAGTAGCAGTACCACATTTGCAGTTGTTAGCGCTCTGGTCTACTTCAAGACGTCTCACATTAGATTTATCTTTAGATCTACCCTTTCAGGATTTAGATAGTTGAAATCACATACATTTTCTAGAGCAACAGATTATTTAGTAATGAGCCACCTTAAAGGGATAGTTCATCCAAAAAATTTTTAAAAATTAAAAAAATAATCTGTCATCATTACAGGTTCTAAACCTGTATTAATTTATTCTTCTGACCACAAAATAAGAGATTTAGAAGAATATCAGTAAACAAACAGTTGAGTTTTGACTTCCATAGTATTTTCTTTCCATACTATGTAAATCAATGGGGCCCATCAACTCTTTGGTTACTGATATTCTTTAAAATATCTTCTTTTGTGTTCAGCAGAAGAATGAAATTTCGCCTTACTGAAAACATATACATTAACATTTAGGCTGCATCCAAAATCGCATACTCTCTTGAGTAGGACTTATTTTGAACAAGCAATTATTTCGTGGCTGCTAAAAAAAGTTTTGTAAATTAATTTCTGTAGTATCAATGTAATCTGGACATAATCTGGTTGGTTTGGTATATGGCTCTATGGAGAATATAAATGGGAGAGAATACCAACTGTTGCACTCTTATGCAATGGTTTTCTTAGTAAACAAGCATCTGCTTAGAAAATGCTGTTAAATGACTTTGCCAACCTTAATTTGTTGTGTTGGACGTTTCACTTCCTTGAATAGAAGCATTGTTATTTCAGTGGCACCTAATGAATTTAAAGCCAACCCATGACAGGTAATTGATCATAGATTGCGACTTTTGTCCACACATTAGCAAGTCTGCAAATGGAACGGTACAGACAGTTTGAAGATATTTGCCATGGTATTTTATGGTGATCACTTCTTGTTTTTACCTAAGAGTCTTTCATACGAACGAGGTACAAAGCAAGAAAGAGGAAACTTCTGTTCAGTTCAGTCTGTAGTCAGAAGGAAAAAGCATTGCTGTTTTCCTGTGATTGTGTAAAATCACATTTTTGAACTACTTGTGATGATTGAGGGTTTCAGAAATCATCACAACCCTCTCCGGAGAAGCACTCAACATTTAATATAATAAGACAAAATAATGGTGACAAGTTTTTTTGATTAAGTAAACCATGTTGAACGCCAATGCTTAGTTTATCTTTATATTTATAGAACATTTAAGTGGAGCAAAAAAACAAAAAAAAAAAACATCAAAGTTGTCCAAAGACAAGAACGGGAATTGTTCAAAATTCATGTATAATTGGATGAAAATCCACTTCAAATGTTGACTACTGTAAATATATATATATATATATATTTGGAAGATGGAGGATATGGGAGGATGTTCTTGTAATAACAAAAAGCAAACCCAAATCCAAACAAAGCAAAGCCAGTGGGACTAATTGCCTGGTTATATTTTGACAAACTTTACTTGGTAAGCAGAATAAAGTTTAATTAAAATGTTTTTGATTAATTATGCATGAAAGTCACATCAAATTCCTAGAGTTGAGCAATGAGCAAAGTGCACAGCTGTCTACACATTCACGCCAGAGGGAAGTAGAGCATATTTAGTAAACCTCATGTTCCCTTTTTGGTATTTTTTTTTCTTTTAATATTGCTGTGGTTCCTTGATCATTTTCCCATTCATCAACTGTGGTGGAAATGTATGCATGGGAATGTATGTCAGTCTGACTAATTTCCAAAAATCATAAATGGAGAAAGAACATAAGGACACAAGGGGACTTATAAGAAAAAAATTCACAGAACATTTGGTACCTAGCAACTGATAAGGAAAACATCTTCTCAGTATGGTTGGTGAAAATCATTGTTTATATTTTTCAATATTGTTTATATTTTCAATTTCCAAGACTACATGTAAGAACACATTCAGACTGGCCATAGGGAACATCGGGGAAAATTGGGGTAAGCTGTGTTCGACAGAATAAAGAAAGTGACACAGGAAAATAGAAGAGGGCGGATGGATGGATGGATGTTTTTTTATTTTCTACAAAGTAAAGAAAACACACACACACACACACACACACACACATATATAGGCCTATACGTATATTCACATGTCGTTCGTGTGTGTGTGTGTGTGTGTGTGTGTGTGTGTGTGTGTGTGTGTGTGTGTGTGTGTGTGTGTGTGTGTGTGTGTGTGTGTGTGTGTGTGTGTGTGTGTGTGTGTGTGTGTGTTGTTTTATGTGATTTATGAGGACACAAATTTGTATTATGACATGTGTATTACACTGGTATTACAACTTGTGGGTGGTTTATGAGGACGTTTCAAAAGTCCTCATAAGTCAAATGGCTTAAAAAACATAAAAAACAATGTTTTATTAAAAAATTAAAAATGCAGCATGTCTCCTGTGATGGGTAGGTTTAGGGACAGGGGCAATGTAGGGGGATAGAATATATTGTTTGTCCAGTATAATAACCATTACGCCTTTGGAGAGTCTAATGCTGTTGCACCAACGTACGTTGTGTGTGTGTGTGTGTGTGTGTGTGTGTGTGTGTGTGTGTGTGTGTGTGTGTGTGTGTGTGTGTGTGTGTGTGTGTGTGTGTGTGTGTGTGTGTGTGTGTGTGTGTGTGTGTGTTGTGTGTGTGTGTGTGTGTGTGTGTGTGTGTGTGTGTGTATACTGAACCTGTGAAAATTTCCCTCAGGTGGGTGTTCAAGTCCATTAATGTTTGGTCTTATTATGCATAAGAAGGGTTAGAAAATGTGATGCATTGTGAAGAGGATGAATCACAGCAGCAGTGACTAACATGGCCTCTAAAAACACTTGAAGCCTCGTGGCTGGACACATGTGGGTTTATTTTAAAGAGTCTAGAAAAAAAATATGTAGCTCTGCCTACATTAACAATAGCTCTATAACGTTACGTACAGTGGCGTCCAAAAGTCTGAGACCATTTTTTCATCCACTCCTGGAAATTAAGTTTAAACAAATAAAAGTTACAATGTTAAATAATAAATAAATAAAAATCTACACCTTTTATAGATTTTACACAAAAACTTTTCATAATTTCATAATTCATAATTTCTCATTTTCAATGCAACTTTTAAATCAAATTTCCATGCTTGATAGTATGATTGCAAAAAATAATAAATAATAATAATTAATCAAAAATGTTTAGTTATTTATTCTTTTACTTTAACATAAGATTTTTTTTTACTAGTGATCTTAAACTTTTTGGACCTGACTGTATGGTAATTTGGCTTCAAAATTAAAAGGTTAGATCAGCAAATAATATTCTGTCATTATTTACTAACTCGCATGTCGTCCAAACCCATTAGACTTTTGTTCATCTTTGGAACACAAATGAAGATCTTTTTAATGAAATATGAGCGATTTCGGTCCCTCCATTGACAGCTACGCAACTGACACTTTGAAACTAAAAAAAGTTTCAAAGTAAAAAAAAGATCGTAAAACTAGTCCATATGAATTGAGTGGTTTAGTCCAAATTTTCTGAAGAGACTCGATCACTTTATATTCTGTACAGATTGAATTTAGGCTTTTATTCACATATTAACTAGCCGGCCCCATCAGACTCTCGTACATTTAATTTAATTTGTACATAGAGTCTGGCACCGCTCCATTGTAGGCGGGTACTCTATTGAAGTCTAAAACTATTGGACCTGCCCAGAGTCACTCTATCTGCCATAACCAATCGCTAACGTTTGGTCGTGACATATGTATTTTCCCGAACCTCGTGGGGAGGATGGCCATAAACACAAAACCAAGCAAAGATTGTTCTTGCTCCGGCTTCAACTTCTTGATATTCGGCAGTGTTCCCACAACGGACCGAATGGCTTCGCTCGCATCTTTCTTATTTAGAACTACAACTCAAAATAACGCACGAGTCGACATCATCGTCATCGTTCTCAGCCACTCCCTCTGTTCGCTGATTGGCCCGGTAAAAAATTGATCGGAGAAAACCAAAGTCTACAGCAGAATCCTAGACGTAGTACTGAAGGAAAATGAAAATTGAGCGGAAGTACGTAGGAGGGCGGAGCCAGGCTACATATTAACATTAATCAACTCACACATCAGTTATGGTAAAACGGAAGCTCAAGCTGCTTGATTGACAGCTTGAACCAATGAGGTTCCTTCACGTGTTAAGCAGCAAGAACCAATGAGGTTTATTCTGGCACGTCAAGCAGGTTCGGTTGAGCTTGTTTATGTTTGCTGATCAATGTTAATATGTAAAGTTGTTATTGTCTGTACTTTACATTAGGGCATGGCAAACAATTTATGTAACAGCCTGATTGATGCAAATTATGTAAACAAGACCCTTGTCTAAGCTTTTAGTTATGTAATTTTGATGACAAAGCTTCAGTTTTGACACATAGAAGAGAAGCCACTTGGCTGTAAATCCCACTGTTTTGTCAATGCCCTACACAGACCTTTATCTTAATTCTTGTCATCATATCCAGTCCAATTATATTAATCTCTGCAAATGTCACTGTTGCGGTTCCAGCTTTAAAAGCACAAAATCTTACCTCAGCTTACCTCAGCTGAGAATGACACTGTAACGTTGTGATCTCCACTGTCGTCGCTCCTCCGTGAGAGATACCGGTGCGTCTCATCAGTAATCACCCGCTCTCTCACGGCCCTCGTCCTGCTCGGCCAAACAAGCTAGAACAATAAAACAGAACACGCGCAACAATTAAGACTTTCACTCTGAAAGACCCACTGCATGAGGAAAACGATGTGCCATTATAACTAAAAGGGCTCATTTTGTAATGATTCACAAGACTGATTAGTCACTATTTAAAAAAAGTTCCAGATGTCATCACTTATTTCTTCTGGAATACCACAGCAAGATACAAAGCTCTCCAAGGATTTCAGACAGCAGTGACACACCTACAGTAGCCAAATAATGAGATCCATATGACATGCCTTGAAAGCTTGTTTTGGTTCACCTGTTGTAAAGACACAATCAATCACTATCAAACACTCCTCATTTGATGACAACCTGGAAACAGACCGAGTCTCATGGGCCACAAACCCACTGCAAAGATTCAAAAGTGACAACCGCATTTAAACCGAGGCAGCCAAATTTAAAACAATTAAATGCTACAAGTGAATTTCACCACATTTTAATGGGCAGTGCAAAAAAAGTAATAAAATATGGACTGTACCTATAGGCTATATATCTGTGTGTGTGTGTGTGTGTGTGTGTGTGTGTGTGTGTGTGTGTGTGTGTGTGTGTGTGTGTGTGTGTGTGTGTGTGTGTGTGTGTGTGTGTGTGTGTGTGTGTGTGTGTGTGTGTGTGTGTGTGTGTGTGTGTGTGTGTGTGTGTGTGTGTGTGTTCATATTTAAATATTTATTGCTTAGCTACTTTGATTTATTTATTATTTATGAGTGACAGAATTTGGTGCTAGCTATTTCTGATGACACAAATACTAGCTAGACTGATATGTCTGCGGTTTTTATTTATATGTATTTATTTATTTGTAAACCTTTACAGATTTCCTGCCACTTCAGACAATATTGAAAAAAATGGCAAATTTAAAGTAAATTCATTAAATACCTAAGATTTTTTACCTGAGTTTGTTTATAGAATGCAACTGGCACTCGTGAACTACAGTGAACTCTGTGTGTACAGACAAGGACTCAGGACTCATACAGTGACAACTGTATTTAGTTACAGTGTGTTTGTATCCATGGTGACTTGATGCCGTGATGACAGTGAGGCATGCAATGATGAGCTTGCTCAAGTATCACATGCTTCCATCTTAGTCTGACGCAGATAATGCTAACGCTACCACCAGAAGGATTCTTCTGCCAAAGCTGTAATTGCCACTAAAGCTCTGTTAAAGAGCCTTATATGCTTTTTCGGATATCACCTTTCATGCAGTGAGCAATATAGCGATTTGTGAATGTATAACGTCTGCAAAGTTTCAAAGATCAAAGTGCACAGCAAAAGGAGTTATTGTCTCCCAAAAGAAAGAACTAATTCTGAACTGTCTTACTTCCTGCTCGAACCTAAGTGGTTTGTAAAAAAAAAAATATATGCCAGCTTTGGTCTTCATTAGTTGCCTGTGAACAACATCTACTTTGACCCTCAAACACTGCAGTTGTAGCGGAGGCATGGAAAAGTTTGGTTCATATTGTCGACGTTAAGGAAATGCTGTTTTCTGCGCTGTGAAAGCAAATCCACTTTATACTTTCAAAGGATAAGGACTTGGGATGGAATGGGTAAGGTAAAACCGACGGCATCATTACAGTTTGTATCACTATATATACAAGTGCAGAGGAAGCTTCCAGAGCTGAAATTCAGATATGGAACTGAGTTTCCCTTTCAGTCGCTGATGTTCGCCGTAGTCGACTTGTCGACTGATTGGGATCTCCCGGTGCAGGTGGTTCTACAGCGCGAGTGCAGAGGTGGTCGCGAGCCTTCAGAGCTCTCAACTGCTGTTTTAACAGCATCACAATTCTGTGTTTGTGCTTGTTTGTCTGATGGCCAGTTGAGGGCGAAGAAAGTGAGTGCTTCAGTTGCACAGGCTGCACCATCCCTGTCAGTGCTGCCGCGATCATTCCCCCGTGTGCTCCGGCACTGGTGAGAGTTTTTCATTTTCTGAAAGAGCAACATGGGTGCATTTGCATATTTTTCAAGATGTCATTCCACCCGCGCGTTTCTGGATACGGTCGTTCCCTGTTCCTCTCCGATGGTCACAATTGTTGCATTTGCAACTCCTAGGCGTTGACACAGAGTGCCTCACTGAACAGATGTTAAATAGAGTTGGAGGGTGGTCGACACCTATCACGTTTGCTAGAGAACCTGCCTATGTGTCGAACCGCTGCTTACCGTGGGCTCCCTTCACATGAAGCCAGTTTCACTGTATGCCCGGTTCGAAGTGTCGGCTTGCTGTGCCATTCCCCTCCTATGGACTGTATACGTGCGAAATTCTTGCTCCAGTAGAGTTCCACTTATTAGCCGATCGAATTCCTCCGTACCCTTCGGCAATGGACGTGGTGGAACGTCCTAAGCCAGGCCTATCACTCGTATGCACTGGTGGAACCTGTGTTAGGCTGGGTCCATATGTTGTGATCCCTACGGCGATCCTATATGTGTATTCTTCCACGGTACGGCTCCCTGCGGCCTCCCTCACTAATGAAGACCTTCCTTCCCGTCACTGTCCGGTTGAGTCTCCCCCCTGTCATAGGCTTGAGCCACCCCAGTGACATTCCATATGTTTTACTGCCCGGTCATCCACCCAGTCAATATGTGTATTCTCCACATGTTACCTCCCTTTGGGCAGGATGTGGCTTCCGCAGCGTCCCTTTCTTCCATTGATAGGGCACGCTTCCCAGTGGTCCTGTGGAACAGCAGTGACTTCCCTGGCCTAAGCCCTGTCCCATCTCCGCCTCAAAAGAATGCAGAGAGATCAGGAGGCTTCTGTCTAGGCACTGGAAGGTGGCAGCACTAGTGGCCTTTTAATTAGGATCCCAATCAGTCGACACGTCGACTAAGTCGATAAAAGCGACTGAAAGGGAATGTCTCGGTTACGTAAGTAACCCTAGTTCCCAGAAGGAGGGAACGGAGACGTAGTCCCGTCGCCACTATTGCTGGACCACCGCTGACTCCAGGCTCCGCTCGGAAAAACAACTGGTGGTGCATCCACTTCCGTATTTATACTCGGGGGCGGAGTGTGAGATGCAGATCTCGAACACCAATCTGCATTGGCTCGTTTTTACAGTACTCGAAGATGACAGGCTCCATAAGCGTGATCCCAATCAGTTGACACGTCGACTGCGTCTCCGTTCCCTGGGTTACATACGTAACCAAGACGTTAATTTCTGACTGAGACTGAGCCATCTGACCAATCAGAGGAGAGGAAGCTCTTGGAAAGGAGGGGTTTAGAGAGACTGGATCCAATTCAGACACTGTGAGAAAAGAGGTGATGCTGCAATGTATATTATGAGAAGTGTTTTCTAACCTTGAACACACATAAACCTCAAAAAAAAAACCAGGAACCTTTAAAAAAGCATAAAGGGGCACTTTAAAGAGCAATGAAATCAACCGTAAGCCTAAACAGAAGTTATTTTGAAAAACAGCAATATTGATAAACATACTCATTAGTCAGACCAGGTCTAAATTTTTTTGCACTGTGTGAACAACAAAAGAACTCCTTGGCCTCAATAGCAAAGGGGCGTCAGGCTTGCAAAGTAGCATCGGAGATCTGCAGTTGGATGGTGCTGAAGGAATCGGGGGTTACGGAATCATGCCACAGTGGCAATTCAGTTCTCCCATTACAACATGTGACGTCACTGACCCTCGTCTTGGCAGCAGCATTCAGAAGATCAATACAAGAGTTAAGAATGAGGAAGTGACAGTAATCCCACTATTACAGGATAAGCCAAAAAGCTACTCTAGAGAGCTTTTATATTTACTATAAGGAATAACAATTTAATGTATTTTATAGATCAAAACATTTAACGATACTCTATTTACATTTACATACATTTACACTACTGTTCAAAAGTTTGCAGTTGTTAAAATTGTGTTGAAAAAAGTCTCTTTTGCTAACAAAGGCTGTATTTATTTAATCAATATTGTGAAATATCATTACAATTTAAAATAACTGTTTTCTGTTAGTTTTTTTTTTTTACAATTTAAAGTGCAATTTATTCCTGTGATGAAAAGCTGAATTTTCAGCATCATTACTCCAGTCTTCAGTGTCACATAAACCTTCAGAAATCCTTCTAATGCTGATTTGGTTCTCAAGGAGAATTTCTTAATTTTATCAATATTGTAAAGAGTGTGGAAATGGCATATATGTTTTTTCACAGGATCCTTTGATGAATAAAAAGTGAAACAGGATCAATTTGAAAAATAAATCATTTGAATATAAATGTCTTTACTGTAACTTTTGAGCAATTTAATGCATCCTTGCTGAATAAAAGTCAATTTCTTTAATTAAAAAGTAAAATAACTTGGTGACCAAGATAATAATATTAATACTCTTAATAATTAATAATACTAAATCTACTTCTACCCAGAGTATCTTATACATGACTAAAATAAACATTTGGTTGGGAATCAGTGAATAATAAGGCTGGATAATGCCACAGGACCAAGAATCATAGTGTAGGATCTCCCCATTCTAAAAGTAACCAAAGGGTCATTGTGATTAAAGGCCAGTGACTGTCTCTCGCTATTCAATGTATTGACACTTCTTGCTCATTTTAGAAGTTGTTCCCATGATAGAAAGGAGAGCTCTATAAACCAAATGTCATCTGCCTTGTTTCCTGCCATTGTCCTGGTGAATGCCCAGTTAGCATGAGAGGGGTGGAATTAGCATCAGCTTCCTGTTTGCCTAAAGACCATTTGCCAACACTCGTTGAAGGACATCTAACCAGTCACTACTGATCAATATGTATATCAACATAGGTCACTCTTTAGTTTGGGGAACACAAACTGAATTCACTATTAACTATGACTTTTGCCTGAATAAAACCGTTAATAACATATTAGTTTGTTAAGTTTAGGTATGATTAAGGGATGTAGAATATGGTCATGCAGAATAAAGCATTCATATATATGTGTCTTGATTTGGGGTTGAGGAGATGAGGCGAGGACTCAAGTGCAGGAAACAAGGTCATTGTTCTAATAAAGATGGTTGTAATAATAAAATAAAACAAAAACTACCCCAAGGGGGATGACTTGATTTGACTTGACTTACAAAAGAGGATAACGAGGGAGGACAATTGGGGCAAATAAATCAATAATCAGGTAACAAGATGGGCTGGGTTAGACAATAGACAGGAGAGCACATGGCACAAGGAAACATACAATCACAAGCCATGTGCTAACACAAAACGAGACATGAACACGCAGACAGTGAGAACACTCATAAGCCACGTGTTCACACAAAACATGACAACATGAAAGAACGCAGCTAGTGTTAAACACAAGCTGTGTGCTACACGGTACAAGACAAAACAGGAGTGCCAGGGCTCTGTCACAAAACCAAGAAATAGACTAGACAGAAGGGACAGAACCCTGTCAATGTGCTTTATAAGAACTAATAAACAGCAATATGCTATAATATACATGATAATAAGCAACTTAATACTGAGAATTGCCCCAAACAAGTATTAAACCAATACTAAAGACAACATGCAAATGATACAACACACTGCAGTCATTGTGCAACTTTTTTAATGATATCTGAAATCCCCAGTTTTGAGAAACATTAATACTGGCCCCCTGACTGAGCCTGGCTTCTCCCAAGCTCTTTCTTGTTTTAAAGTTAACTACATTGAAGCTAATTAAGGAGGTACTATCTATTTTTGTTTAGAAGCTTTTAGTGTAGCTTACAACTGAAAAATGTTTTACTGGCAGTAATGTAACTACTTTATGAGAAACATGTCACTCACAACCTACAGTTTTAAAATTGTTTCCACGACTGAGAATCAATACTGAGAATCAAGCAGTCAATGTCAAAGCTCAAGAGACAAAAATGGTCCTTGGGAGTCCAAATATTGTTGGACCTTGGGAGGAACACAATTGCAGCACAACAAAACACATGTCAGAGATAAATGTATATTTATACATAAGCACCTTGTAGACAGTTTTATTACATAACCCTAGCCAAGCATTCCTGGAGCATAACTCTAAATGTCAAGACTGAACAGCCGGTAAAATATTTATAAATATTTCATTTACAAATAGTTTACATTTGTAAGGAACCTAGGTTCCTTAGAATAACCTATATTAGGTTCCTTACATGCTAGGTTTCACTTTGTCATTTACTTACCGACAGTATTGTATAGTACAGCCAAAAGTGCACGGAAAGTTCATTAGATAGATCCCAGTTCACTAAATAATATATCTGCTCTTGTTTGTATAATACATGTTATTCTTTTGAACTTTCTATTCGTCCAAGAATACTGAAAAAAAATTACGGTTTCAACAAAAATATTAACCAGAATAACTGTTTTCAACATTGATAATAATAATAATAAAAATTGAGCACCAAATCGGCATATTATAATGATTTCTGAAGGATCATGTGACACTGAAGACTGAAGTAATGACTGCTAAAGATTTTGCTTTGCCAGAGGCACAAAAAGAAAGCAGCTTTTTTTTTTTTTTTTTTTTTTTTTTACAATATTACTATTTTTATTGTAGGCTATTTTTGAGCATAAGAGGCTTCAAAAAGCTTTAAATTCTTACCAACCCTAAACGTTTGAAGGGCTGTGTTCTGTATATATACGGCTAAATATGATTCATTTTAATAGCCTGTATTGGTGGTTGTGAACAGTCAAATCAGTTTATTTATGTAATACTCTTGACAGTTTCAAAAGAGTTTTACAGAAACTAGTGCCACTGCCAATCAAAAAGCCAGAAATAACTGTTTTATAAAAGCCTTTAGAATATAGGCTGACAGTTTCACAAACCAATAAGGGATGAGTGTCAGTGGTTATAGAAAAAGGGATAAATAGTGGCAGCAGTGACAGTCTTATTGAGTCTGTGCAAGTTGTGTAGGCACATAGGAGTCTTGGACATGACCTAAATAAAACCCAAACCTCCAACTACAAGCTGTCAGGATTTGCCAGCATACAGTAAAGTTTTGCCAGTAGAAGAGAGGGGCCAATGTGATGGTGATGAGTGTGTAGAACTCTGAGCTGTCAGATCCATAAATTACAAGCACCAAAAATAATTCAACCAAGCATCCCATTGGAGAGTTAGGCCACCCTAGTCTATACGTTAGAGGACTAATAAATGATTGTGGAGTTTCCTTCCTCCAGTCCCAGAGCAGTCAGTTTTTCCAAATCAAATACTATTTATTAACTAATGAAAACAAAATTAGAGATGGAGCAGCAAGATTTCAAGAGAGGGAACAGCCAATGGTACAAACAAAACATCATCCATCTAAAAGGGATGGGAAAAACTAACTTGATTTCAAAGTAAATACAAATAAACAAAGATCTGGTCTGACTCATTTTCTAATCTAAAAAGAGTGGGAAATAAAGACTTTTGAATAAAAGGGCACCCTGCCTCCCTTTACAACTATGACGGTTTTAAAGGAAAACAAAATATTGAAAATTGATATGGAGTGTCTATCCCAAACTATGGCATATACACACTTTGATTATAAGAGATCTCATAAATACCAAAAAGTCTGCACATATGAATCCCATCAAGTTTAGTCTGCTGGTTGAGTCCAATATTCAGTTTAAAAAATCTGTCAGTTTAATCTCCTCGTGTCCACTTTTAAACCTCAGATTTTCATAACTCAACTGATCTTTTTTCTACTATACTTACACACAACTGCACTGTAACTTATGGAGCCCCTAACATGGTGATGGGAAAAATATTAAAAGGATGGGGGGAATAATATTTCAGTGCTGCTGTTCTCTCGCAAAACTTTTGTGTTCTCCCGAGAAACCCGCGGAAACAATTGTTGCGTAAAAAAATACAGTTTCACAGAGGAAAGCATACATTTTGCGAGGGAACGCAAAACATTTGCAAGAGAATGCAAAAGCACTGAATATCCATCTCATATTTTTTTTGCCATCAGTAGTAACCATGATTTGTGGGGGAAATTTGCGATTTTTCTGATAAAAATGGCAATTGCAATTTTTTAAAAAAAAAATGTCCTGGTTTGCTTTGCTTGTTTGTGGGGATGCACAAATTATGGCCAATATTTTGTGATTATTTATCAATAGGGCTATATAATAATAATAATTATTATTGTTATTATTATTACGAAAAACAAATATAAAAATATAGCTGCAAGCAGCCATTACCGGGGCCAAGCGCAAGAAGCAGCAACAGATGCCATCATGGGTGGGAGTGGCAGACCAACTGCAGCAAGGAACAATTAAAGACATTTTAAGAGAACTTTGGATAAATGGCTAAAAAATCATATACAGTAACTTTTAAGATGATTTAATGGTTTTTCACTTTTGACAAATAGCTGGCGCAGTTACGAAATCGATATGATGTGGTCAGAGTGAGGTGACAATGACACATACAAAGTTTGGTGTCAAAATGTCAAGGCATTGCAGAGATAAAGACTTAATAGTCATTTTGGCAGCATGCCTCAACTTTGCTGCTGCGGTATACGAAAGCGGTTTTGTCTATCGTCACGAAATCCATAACTTTTAGTCGGCATGGTCTGGAAATGATATGATTAGAATTTGGTGAAAATCCGACGAATGGTCTAGGAGGAGTTCGAAAAAGAAGGTTTTGAAAGTAAATAAAGATGGTGGAAAGGAAGTTCGTCTAAATATGTCAAACCTTGTATCTATGTTCTCAGCATGACCCAAGGAATCTAATAAGTCCAGTGTCATTACAATAAGCATATTTATTCAAAAGTTATTTGCATTTTTGGAAATTTAATTTAACTTTTGACCAACAGGTGGCGCTGTCTCAAAATCTTTTGAGTACCCTCAGGGGATGGTGCTGGTGGCAAATTCTGAGTTTCTTAATGTTACAGCATGCATTTGTTAAGTATAGAATTTACATCACAAAACTGTATTGAAGTCAATGGGAATTTCATGTTTTGTTCTATTATAGCAGCACCAAGAGGCAAAATCCCACATTTTTTTTTCATATGTCCTCAGAATGAGCCCATACATGTGTGTGTCAATTCAGGTGAAAATATTTCAATTCACTTCGGAGTTATAGACATTTATATGAAAAAACACGTCAAAAATGACTGACACGTGACTTTGATTGAATTTTACTACCCCTTACTATCAATATGTTGGCATTTGGGCAATGGCTTTTAGTCAGTGACCTATGTTTCCAAACTTCTGACGGTGGTTTCGTCTCGATCGGACTAACGGTTTCGAAGATATTGGCAAATGTTTTTTAAGCGCTAAATCACAACGCTACATAAACCGGTAGATGAAACCTAGCATGTTTGGTATCTGTGGACTCGGCAAGGATTCAGGAACTTAACGAGATGACTCCCGTGAAAACAAGTCAACCACACCCAGAGTTATAAGCATTTGAAAAAAAATAATGTTACCACTAGGTGGCGCTGTTTCGAAACTTCTCAGGCTCCTTCAGGGTATCGTACTGATGACCCATACCGAGTTTCGTAACAATTCGTTAATGTGTTCAAAAAATACAGCATTTTAGCACATCATTCAAAATGTCCGACATCCAAAATGGCCGATCTGGGAAAATTGGATATCAGTCGACTTGGTATGACGCCTTGAATCTAACGAGGCCACTTTTATGATTTTTGGACAAACCGTTCAGGAGTTATGAGCAAAAATAGCCATTTTTCATATCTCCGGACCAGTAGGTGGCGCTGCGCCGAAACGCTGCAGGTAGCCTCAGGTCATGCTTGTGATGACATGTACCAAGTTTGGTCTGCATACGATAAAGCGTTGCGGAGATACAGCCTTACGTTTGTTTTCGCAAGCGCTACTTAAAATTAGTTTGCATGTTTATCAAAAACTATTTGACGAATCAACTTGAATTCCATAACTTTTTGTCCACACTGCCTGAAGATTATCTGGTGCAATTTTGGTGAAAATCAGAGCATCGGCCTAGGAGGAGTTCGAAAAAGTAGGTTTTTCTGAAAATTCAAAATGGTGGAAAAAATTGCATGACGTCATAGGGTGCAATCGAATCGTCGTGAGCTCAGGAATCAGAGGAAAAGAGAATTTTGTTGATAGGCCTTACGGTTCAAAAGTTATTAGCATAAATAGGAGTGAAACTTTGGACAGGTGGTGGCGCTAGAGGGAATGAGTTAGAGACACCAAAATTGATGTACTTAATGTTGGCACTGTCCTCTATCTGAATGTCAAATCGGACTTTCAAATCGGACTTTCGAAAAAACTTTCCCGGACACGGTTCAATGGGCTGCCATAGACGCCCAGTCGGAAGAATAATAATAATAAAGAACCGGAACAGATACAATTGGTGCCTCCGCACCTTTGGTGCTTGGCACCTTATAATAATAAGAAACGGAACAGATACAATAGGTACTAATAGGTACTGTACAGATACTAAAAATACAAATATATAACAACAAAATAAGAAAAATAAGAGTATTTAGGAAAAATAATATCATTATAAATTGATTTTACATTACAAGTATAAAATTACAGTCTTAATTCAAACGCTAAACCCTCATACTATTATTTGGACAAAAAAAAAAAACCTTTTGTTGATACACGCTTTTTAAGTATGGGAACTTTTTTGGTGCATGCTGCGTTCCCAAATGCACATGCAACAAGCTGCTCACGTGTAAGAACACATTTATAAAATTTGATAATAGCACTAAGCCATTTCACAAATCCAACTTATTAGCCTAATTAGAAGTTCACTTTACAGAGCACTACTGGGTAAAGGGAATGTAGGCTACATCATGACTTAAAGCTGTACAACCTTGGGTTTAGAAAGCAAATAAACAGAAAACAAGCAAACAAAGAACAGAAGAATAGTGTGAGGCGTCGTATTCCTCCTCCTCTTCCTCTGTTGGTTTGCCTTATTGTCGGTTGTTACAATGCAGTCTATCTTTTGATTCTCCCCTTCACATGGGGAAGGTGGTATTTATCAGAATCCAGGGAAATATTCAAGCAATTTTTTGGAATGCCCACACAATCTGTCAGAATCTCCCTTTCAAAGAGGGGTTTTAACTCTAAACAAACAGCATTGTTAATAGGATGATGTGGCTGCTGTCAAATGAAAAGAACTGAATAGAGAATGATACAATAAGACAAAGCATTGCAGGCTCTTAACCGGCTGGATTGTGTAATTTGTGCACTCAAGACATTCTTCATTAAGACATATTAATTGTGGCAATCATGTAGTAAAATACCACTCACTTATGATGATATCTGTGTGTGCGAGTTTGAATAGGATAAACTCATTCTGTGAAAAGAGATGAAAATGTATTTATAAAGGCCTTAAATTACATAACAAAAGTTGAGTGAGCTGCAACTCAGAGCTGTTTTCCATCTGCTATGTAACAGTTATATAATCAAACAACATATCAAATCAATACAGGGCTTTAAAGGGCAACTAGAACATATGGAACACTTCAGATAAAATATGTGCATGATCTATTTCTTCTAAATTGGAGTGGATGTGTCAGTAAAACATGATTGAATTCATTTGTGGCCATGAATGATAAATGTATAATGTTGCCCTAACCCTAAACCAGACCTTACCCATAGCTTATCCTTAGACTCAAATGGAAATGATAGGTGAAAACACTAACGTAGAAGCACCTAACCCTGCTTGTAAGCCTAAACTTGACATAAACTGTAAAATTGTCCCTGAAATATGTTTGGTTGATTGGAATGTTGTTCAAGGATCCAGGAACATGTTGTACTTGGTGACATCACGTTCACAGTGTGACTGTCAGGGTTCTGTCACTTGTGTCTAGTTTATTTCTTGGTTTTGTGACAGAGCTCTGACACTCCTGTTTTGTCATGTCTTTGTGTGGGCGCGCGGCTTTGAGCGTTTTTGAGCCGTGCGCTCTCTTGTCTGTGTGCCTGGTTACATGTGCGGGTCGTGGTGTTTGGATCCCGGCACATCTGTCTAGTTTGGTTTCGGTTCTGTGTTTGGATTCGGACATTGATGCCCCGCGTGTTTGTCCTCTGTTGTGAGTGCACATGATGAGCTTACGCTCGTTCTCGTGCGCTCTGTCTTGTGTGAGCGTGCGGTTTGGAGTTCGCTCGGGCTGTACACTCTTCTGTCCACGTGTGTTGTGTTTTGTGTAGCACGCGGTTCGTGTTTGCATCGACCGCGTGCTTTCATGTCATGTTTTGTCTTGTGCTGTGTAGCACACAGCTTGTGTTTTACACTAGCTGTGTGCTTTCATGTTCTGTGAACACGTGGCTTATAAGTGTTCTCATTAGCTGCGTGTTCATGTCTCGTTTTGTGTGAGCACGTGGCTTGTGATTTGTTTTACTGGCCATGTTCTAGTCATGTTTGGTGTGAGTACATGGCTTGTCGTGTGTTTCCTTGTGTAGCTGCTCTCCTGTCGATTGTATAGCCCCGCCCATCTTGATACCCGATTATTGATTAATTTTGCCCCACCTGTCCTCCCTCGTTACCTGCTTTTTTTGCTCTCTCTATTTATTCTCCTTGTGTTTGCAGTCCTGTGCTGGTTCATTGTCGGATGTTTACCCTTGTGTGTTCCTCCAGTGGTCAAAGTCTTCCCCCTTTGGGTAGTTTTTGTTTGTTTTATTTATATTTTTAATAAAAGCCTTCATTCTTCTGCGATTGAGTCCTCGCCTCATCTCCTCAAACCCTGACAGGGCCCTCCTTCAATTTTTTTTTTTCACCTGTTTTACATCCATCAGGAGAAAATAGTAAGTCTGATTATAACTTTGAAAAATAATTGCTTATCTCTCCTCAACATGCTACACAATTTGAGGTATCATTCACAAACTATACAAAAAAAAAGTGAAAGGCTACTGGTTTAACATGGAGATGGAAAATGTTTCTAATGTAATACATGCACATTTGTGACTTCCTTTTATGATTAAACCAAACTGAAGTCTTCCCATAGACATCATTAGTCATTCTTGCTGGTATATCACATTGTGGTAAAGTAGCCGTCATAGCCTTAATTCATTGAGCCATTCAGACTGTTCAGATCCCATGTGCAAATGACTGTATAAAAGTTCACCATGTTCAAATACAGGAAATGTAGCTAAAAGCACTTGAAGGACTTATCTTCTGTCTGGGAGATACAGTAAGGGGTCAGTGTCTACAGTCCGTCATGGGAATCATTCACTGCTTATGAGGAAGCATGCAAGTTTTTGTCTGGGAAACTTTATTAGAGGAACACGATGTAGATGTATTGTAAACTGAAAGAACAAAATAGAGCACAAATACTGAACAAAGGGATTTCTGGTTATCATGAAAGTTATACAGGGTAATAGTATAATTTTATAGAAAAAACAAACACACACACAAAACATATATACACATGGGATTTTATAGTTTATACTCAAGGATATGAAATCTTTCCTGTTGTATTCCATTATGTACCACTCAAACACATTATTTACAGACCAACTAACAATACTGAAAGGCGCACACACAAAAACATAAGGATCTACATGTAAAACAATAGTCGTCTACATTAACAATTGCAACAAATGAAAATTGTCATTATTTCGTTCTAAACCTGCATGACTTTCTTCTGTGTGCCACTCTTCAATACACGTAGCAAAAGGGACTGGGACTGTCAAGCTCCACAATGTAATATTAATACTATATATATACTTGCTAACATGGATGTATACATGAGAAAATTTATTGTACTTCTACTCCTTTTTTCAAAAAGCTGAGAAATATGCTTTCAACTAACGGATGTTGAAATCTCACTTAAACAAAAAAAAGGGTAAAAATAGAAAGCACAGAATTAATTTATGCCGTTTCAGAGATGTCCGGGACAACATTTTCCTTTTTTTGTGCTTAAATCCTTGTGGTAATAATGGCTCTACTGATTATAATAATGATTTGTATTGTATTGAAAAAGTGATGAAGAAACATGATAAGATAACGTTTAATTTTGCATTAAGGAGCATCGTTAATCAAACAGCACTCTTTTTCTCTGCCTGCTAATTAGAATCTTGTTTCCAGAGCATGATTTTCATGAGTGAGGCTTCTGATGCACACACACACGTGGCTTAAATCTTTATTGTGCAAGCTGCCTACAAAGGGCTCTGGCAGTTGCACAAACCCCATATGACACTGAGAAACTGGAAAACTACACCTACACACCAGTCAATTGTTTTTCAGAAACAATACTGGAGATTCAGGATGCAAGACTGGCATTGAAAACCAAGAGTACACAATGTAAAATAGTAACCAAATATGGCGTGACATCACTGTATTGGACATTATATAGGCCTAGCTCTACTTAGAACTGCATTAAGGAAAATATCTCAAATCTCTTTAAATTAGTTTTAAATGCTAAAGTTATAGCCTGTATCGTTTCTAAAACTAGTGAAAAAATAAAAAAGGCAAATTATACAAAGTCAGATATATTAAATATAAGAAATTACACACAAAAATAACAAATTGTGATATGAAGTCATACGTACTGTATAAGACTTCTAAGGTGGAAACATGCTCCCATAAGTCCCATAAGTTTTGATACACGTCTAAAATGAAATGCAGTATTGATGAGGTGGCATCTAGGGATTTTAACAGACGTGGCTGTCAGTGTCACATACACAACTATCAAAATTTTAATGGTGATAAGGAGTGATTATATATAGTTTTAAAGCACTGCAAAGAAAGGACAGAACAATATGACAAATTACAAAAAAGCTAAAATCACTCCTGGAAACACTGTTAAACACCGTGACACTTGAAATTTCTCATGCATTAGACAAAACAAATTATGCAACCCTGACGCTAACGGTTTAAATTGCCGTAATTGCACCATTTAAGCAGGCAAGATTTGTAGTTGAGCTAATAGTGGAATGCAGGGCCCTTCAATTGTGCACTGGTGGTATAGCCTGGCAAGCCAGACCTACATCAAGGTCTGGGAACTCACAATTGGCATACCTCAATCCGAGGGGCGGGATAAATGGTTGTCTTTCAATATCTACGCAATAGGATAGCGCTACAACCAACCAGAGCAACGAACGGCTGTGGTTGTGGCTGTGTGATTCCCATGCGTTTTCCCACAAGCGGAGCTAGTTGATATATTAAACTTTTGCCGTATCCGGTCGTCAAAACTCTGAACACATCTTCCTTTTTTACGAATGACTTAAGTGACGTTCTCTTCCAAGTCCTCCAGAGTCACGGCCAAAGCCGATTCGAAAGACCGCTGTTCGCCAGCAGCATCTTCTTTGTTTTCAAGTAACGTTAGCAGGGAATCCCCTATGGAAATCACGCGGAACCGTCACAACTCTGCTGTCATTATGTTAAGCCCACCCACCAACTCTATACACGATGTGATTGGCCTGACCAGAGTTTGGTTTTTCCAGCTCGAAAAGCCAACGAAGAGTTGCTAGACCGCACTTTGCTGCAAAATAATTTTTGCTGCCGCTAGGGTGCGTCTAGATTTCTAGGCTACACTGGTGGAGGAGACTGATACCGAACTTTCAGGATGTTGTTTGACAAGTTTCAATGAAATGTGCATTGTGAGCACAATGTACAGAGAAGTACATAGGACATCATCTGGTCCAGTTCTACACACACACACACGCACAGTGTGTGTATTGTATATTTTTTCCCCTTACAATAACCCTCCCTTAACGCATACCCATCATTTTGATTTATAAGCATGTTCCCTCATAGGGATTACCCATGAATCAGTGCGCATTCAGGTTGAAGTCCCTACTGTGATAGAAAAAACAAACACACACACACACACAAACATATATACACACGGGAATAAAGAACCTTAAACTGTAACACAAAGAACAGTTTCAGCATAAAGGCTTTTAAAGTAACACCAGGTAAAATTTAACTTTTGCTCTCGGGGTCCCCCCCTACAGTTGGGAAAAAGTATTGTCCTCTACTTACTGTCGTAAACCGTCATGAATGTAGCACATGCATTTGTTGACATCCATGATAGCCGTGAACACTGTAGGAGGAGGTCACATGCAGGTGTTCTGCTAGCTTGCGTCGCGTGTGAAATGTCTTCATCCCAGGTACAGTAGCATATATTTCAGCATGTCATATGAATATAATTTAAGGTTGTTGTTTTTTTTTCTTACGACAAATGATCGCGATGCTCACGTTTACAAGCCAGCATCATTATAGTAGGCTAGTCTAGCCTATTGGTTACCGTTTTACTGAATCTATACTTCAATGCAATGTTTGAGTGGTAGATAATAACCATATATCGTCAATATTATAATATCAAGCTATATTATTATATCAATAATGCGCGCGCGTGCGTATTAATGCGTAGGCTACTCTAGCACACACACGCAAGGTCTCTCGCGCTCTCCTTCTCTCTGTCGTGCGCGCTTGTAATTAATGCGTACTCTAGCACACACACGTACGGTCTCTCGCTCTCTCTTTCTCCCTCTCTGTCCTGCGCGTATTCAATTTAATAAGTCGGGACACTAAAATTAAACGCTAAAACGCTGGCACAGTGTTGATCCTTGTTCTGCCTTTAACGCGATCACTTTCTCTTTTTGCTTTGCTCCGATAAAACCTTTGCTTTCTTGTTTTTCTGTGCTGCTTCGGCCATGACTATAACATTTGGCTCGCACGTCCGATTTTAAGGAAGTGGGGGTGGTGGTGGAAGTGACGTATATGCCGTAAAGCAGTCAAATTTTGTAGTTCTCTTTGTTCACCGGTTACTACCCGAAACCCAAAGTTTAAAAGTACGATTAAAAACGCTACAGACCCCGTCAGGCTATGGCAGACGTGTCATTCAACCTATTGTAAGTCGATGTACCATCACAAGAGAGATGAAAATATATTATAAAGGTTGAAAAGTTACCCGGTGCTGCTTTAAGGTGAATGAAAATAAAAAGTACATTTCAAGGAGGGAACAACTAAGCGAAAAACCAGTAATGAAGGAGCCACACATCTGACTCATCATCCTTCTACTCGTCATATACTGCAGAACACCACACAACTACATCCTTTTCCCAGCATGATCATCACTGACCCCCTATAGGCACGTCTGCTAGAAACAAGCACCCAAGTGCTTTCACCTTCTATTGACTGTCATCATTGTCATCTTGGTTAAAGGAATAGTTCACGCAAAAATTAAAATTTTGTCATTAATTACAGAAAACTCTCAGATTTCATTAAAAAGATCTTTATTTGTGTGCCGAAGATGAATAAAAGTCTTGCAGGTTTGGAACGACATGAGTAATGACAGAATTTTAATTTTTGGGTGAACTATCCCTTTAATGGGGAGTTAATGTGGCTACATACAGGAAAGGCAATAGAAGATAAGTAAAACATTCTGCAAAAATGTTATTGGCATCCCTGTTATAGGCTCCAGGGTTCCTGTGACCCTACATAGTGTGGAAATGGGTTAGGGGGAAAAAAAATGTATGAGTAAATTTGATATTTCTGTTTATTGCTCAAGTATTCCAAAAAGCATTGCAATTTAGATTTCCATCTAGTTACACTCTCCACTATATCCATCATTTTACATGTTCATATATCTCAGTGAGCTCTGAACCCCTTAGCATAAAAATAAAAGATGACTCATCCTCACCTCTTGTGCTGGTGTTAAAAATAGCAAGTCAACATCACCAGATGAACTGGACTTTAGAGAAGCCTTTATATGAGCTGAAAGACTGATATGGAAAGAATGGATCAGCCAGTGAATTCAGAAAAAAGCCACCAGAGTGACCCTCAAAAATGAACTGAGGTTGAATTATTATTATTATTTAGATGTTATTTGCCATCAAATGCCACACAACAGCTTCAATTCAACAATTGTGGTCAGCACAATTATTCAGCCTGATAAAGCATTTGCTGCAGCCAGATTGAAACATTATATCTGATTAGTATTCTCATGATGACATGTGGCTGGTGGGCGAGAGCGGAGATCGAGAACATGTGGAGGATTCACAAGCAATGTAAAATGAGACAATCAAAACAAATCACTTCTCCTTCTTTGAAATCAAAGTTTATAATAAGAATATTAGAATTCTGAAACAAAACAAAAATATATAATCTCTTCAGGCTGGGAATCACCATTGACTTTTTCATTTAGTGTGTATTTAATTTTGTTTTGCATTTCATTTCATTTTCTCCAATGCCTAAAAACATAACAGAGAATGTTGGTGAAAAGTGTGGAAAACCAAAGGTATAACTAAAACTGTTTTTTTTTTTTTTTCAAGAGTTACACATTACAGTTTTTCTGAATTGCTAAAACGCATGTCTTGAAACCATCACTCACTTTCTCAAAACCTTAAACACAAAACCAAATTTTCAAACCACATTCAGAGAACCTCTGATTATTCTGGCCTCAAAACCATTTTATATGTGCTCAAAATCTAACAATGCTTTTAGATCATACACACAGTGAGCCAAAATTATAAACACTACAGATCATTCGTTAAACACTACATAAAAAATGGAGAACGCTAAATCCAAAGCATGCAGTTACAGGAAAAAAAGTATATTGTAATAAAGTAAACAAATTTTCCAATTACGTAAAAAGTGACAATGTACAGTAGGTGAATAAATGGTATACACTGCAAGTGTAGTATTGTAATGCATATTGTAGGCCCATCGAATGTCTGTATTCAGCTCTTGCATACTGTGAAAGTGACCCAACTGCAAAGGTTACAGTAAAAAACTCTAAATGAAAAGCATATAGTCACTCAGATTTGTGCAACTGCAGAATCAAGGTCAATGAGAGATTGTTTCTGCTTCAGCATCATGTCTTCATGTTGGTTCGGCCGGAGGAGTTTGTCCACATCACAAACAATATCATCTTTGCAGGCAAAGGGAAAAACCCTAAAGCCAGATCCAGCCTTGAAAACATCCACACCTGCTCTTCCTCATCCTCTTCCTCCTCATTCACCACCTCTAATACACATACTCTTCCTTCTCTCCCTCTTATATTGTTACCATCCATTATCAACATTCAGTGCAACATATTGAGTCAATGTTGGGACTCTGAACTGACTTGCATTATGTACAGTTGGTTTGATCACTTCATTAGAAATATGTGTTTTGTTGTTGTGAAATTGAGTTGTTGTGTGTAAACGATGACAACTGTGTTTTAGTTGTTTAACTTTTGTCTGCCTGTGTTTAGCATTTTGAAACATAAGTGCATCACAGTGCGAAATGTGTTTTAGTGAGTGAAAATGTTTTTAGAGTTTTGAAAAAAGAGTGCATGAGATTTGCAAACAGTGTTTTACATGTAACTACCTGAACTTGTTTATTGTTTTACAGAAAGAATGATTTATTCGACAAATTGGTTTAGGCTATTGAGAATTTGGCTCAGAGAATGGGGTTTAGTTTTAGCAATTCAGAAAAACTGTAATACATGGGTTACCTTTCCAACAAGAAATCTAAATTGAGTGGCAGTTTTTGTTTTATTTATTTTTTACCTTCTGTCCTCTTTTTCAGGATAATTAGCTAACTAAACTATAGTTCATTGCATGAGACATTTTTCCATACAAAGAATTTCAGGCCTTATTTGTTCGTTTTGTTGGACCTCAGGGACAAAAAGTGTAATGTATTTCATATAAAAATGTACTAAATGTTTTACCTCAGCATTTTTTTAATTTTTTTTTTTGCCCAGATCTGGTGCCAAACTGCTACATACACATAATCAAATAAGCTTATCCATTAATATATGCAACAATGATTGGAGTGTAAAGGATGGTGGTCTCATCTCTAAGGTGGGCACTATTGTCAGTTGAGAATATACATTCTACTGGAATACTGTAAATGAAGCACTTTTTACTATGATCATCGATCACGTTGAAAACACGTAAGCAGCTTTGGGGTAACACCAATACAATACAAATCAGCAATACATGTCTAATTTGTATATGATAGATTTTCCTTCATGCAGTCTTTTCCTTATGCATGTCAGCAAATAAAAACATATAGACAATTCAGCTCTCAAAGACCATTGGGCTGATGAACACTAGCTCAATGAATAATGTCTGTTGCTGATCCCATGAAGATGAGATCTTTCTGCATGCATACATCTGTGAATACTCTCACTAGATGTTGCATAATAGTTTAACATTCAGTAAGGGCTTTACAGATTTATGAGAATGCTGTAAAAAAAAAAAAACTAACTTGTCCCTATAGTCACAATGTCTGCTGAATAGATAGTTTGCAGTCAAACAGTTAAAATAACCTCCATGAGCAGATGTGGCTTAACAATTATTTCTAAAGATAAATAGATTAAACTAAAAAAAGTTACATTTCAAACCTTACTTAACATATGCTATCTTACTGCAACACAAAGAGGTTAACATAAGTATGCATAACGTGAATGAAAAAAGTACCCAAGACACATCTATTAGAATTACAACTAGATTAAAATAAAGTAAACCTGGAAATCCAGCCAAAGCAAGAAGCGCAGCCATTTTTAAGTGCGACGAAGACTGCGAAAACTGTCGTCTTTTATATAAATTAACAACATATATTAACTCCCGTTTATAACTCCCAATAATGAATTGCAGCTTATGATCATACTTTAAATTGTTTTGTAATGCACAAAGGGTGAAAAGTTCCAATACTGCCCAGATGGCAAACTGGAAGGGACTTTACTTAAGATGAAATAATTATATTTAGCCTAATCAAAAAGCCATTTAAAACCAATCCTTCTTGTTAGCTCTGATAGGAAATGGATGCAACTCATTACTGTGTTTTCTGAAAGCCATAACCTATTAATAAAATGCAATTAATGGCATCTATAATTTTTTCTTTTGTTAAACACATCAATCTCTTATGAAAAAAGCACTAACAAGAGGTTTTAGCAAACATACCCATGCACATCAACATTTCCATATTATTTAGGTTATTCGAAGTCTCTGACCTGCCATGTTGAACCAGCTCATCTCTGTTTCCCACAAAATCCTCCTGGGGTAGTACATACAGCATGCCATTTCCCATGACCAAATGTCACTGAATGATCTCAAATCAACCTTAACAGCATAACTCAGCATGACCAGTGAAAACAGACTGGCAGTGCTGGGAATAATTATGACACATTATAATGCAAGTTAAACAAGTTTCTGGTGGATTTATAAAATTATGTTCCTTTCAAATATGTTGGTAAATGTACTTTAAAGGGCAAGTAAGAAGTAATCAAACCCGGACATCATGTTGGCATCATCTGTTTGCTGAAATCAGAGAAGGATTTCCTCATTTCCTTCCATACAGGATTTCTGTGGTTCTGCCACTTTCCATTGTGTAGCTAAACAAGATAACGTGGTTGAAGGCCCGTTCACACAAAGGACGATAACTAAGGATAACGATAAACATATAGTTCTAAAAATCGTTCTCAAATCAAAGAAAAGCAAAGTTAACACCACAGCTATAAAGATAACGGCACAGAGAAACCATATAGTTGAAATCACTTTCAGAATCATTTTATCCAGCAGATGAACGATAAAAACAGTGACACCCAATCAGTATCCATTCTGCTGTAATGACCTCAAGCATTTTAAGTGACCGACAAGCACAAGCTTAGAATAAAACAGAAGAACAATACCGTTCACTGGTGTGGACGCTAATATAATATATATATATATACATTTTAATGTATCTTAAAATGTCATTTGGAAAGCAGAATTCCAGCAGTCATTACAGTCTTGTGTGTGTGTGTATATAAATATATATATATATATATATATATTTATACCATGGTCTTGGTGAATACTCGATTCTGAGTGCTGCTGCTCTGAATGAGGCCCTGCGGGAGTTTTACGCAGCTGTCCAGACAACCAAGGCAGGAGGAGAGTACAGCGTTTCAAGCCTAAGGATCCAGAGAGCCGGTATCAACTGTTTGATTAATTGTTTTATGTGTAATAAAAAATAACTATGCCTACCTTTGTGTTTCATGAAAAAAAAATGCATTTTTGAACCTGAAGGGTTCTACAAGCTGAGCGGACTATAAATATCTCCGGTTGCTAAATAAACGGTCAGGCAAGTTATTATTTGTAAAAACTAGATTTAGCCTAATTAAAATATAAACTAATGTTTTAAAGGGTACCTATTATGGATTTTTGAAAATTGCCCTTCATGTAGTGTGTAACATAGATCTAAGTGAATGAAAACATCCTGCAAAGTTTTAAACATGAAAGTTCACCGTATACAAAGTTATTGTCTCTCAAAAGTAAGAGTCGACTCTGAGTCGCTGATATGAATCGTTCGACGAACGATGCTTTTCCTTTGTCTAGTTGATGTCAACTTGACAAGTTATTTGAATAAGATACGCCCACTTATTGCGTTCGGAGACGCCAGGGAAAACTAACATCATATCGACGAGACGCTGTGTTTTGAAGTGCGACGCAAAAGCAAAGTTTTTTCATCTGCCCAGTGAGGAGCATTTGAAGACTAAGTGGCTACAGTTCATATTTACAACTATACCACACAAGTATAGCTGAACCTTGTTCTGTGTTCGCGTCATTTTGAAGATGATTGCTTCACAAACCTAATGCTATAAAGTATGGATTTGCGAGCGGGTGATACTGAAGGTTCAGTACCGAGTTTATTTGGATCAGCTTCCTTCTCCGAATCACAACCTGTAAGTATTATTAATATTAATTGTTGCTTTTATGGGTTTTGTAGCGTCGGGGCGCGATGAGGGAAGGCGCAGTAAGTGTGTCTGTGTGTGTGTGTGTGTGTGTGTGAGGGTGAGTTACGCTCAGCGCAGCTTCTAGGTCTCCAATGTAATTTTTTTTTAAATATGTGAAATGTTTGTCGCTGTTATTGTTGTTATCATAAAGAATAGAGCAATACCTTGTAGTACTGCATTGCTTTATCAACATGTTAATGCGTTGGGCTAACACAAACAATAACTGACTGGGTCATATGATCTGACCAATTACCGCAGATTAGCGTCACACAAAGGAGGGGTTTGGAAAAATGAGTCGTTGAACGAATCATTAGGGAGTCGGTGAGCAAATCAGGTAAAAATAAATGCATATTATAAGACAACAAAAGTGTTTTTTGTCATGTAAAACTGTTTTTGGGGACTCCCAGATCAATGTAAGGAACATTTTAAATGCCATAATAGGTACCCTTTAAAAATGTTTTATTTGGCAAGTGACCATGGTATAAGTTTTCCGCTGCATCCATTAAAACCTGACAATGGACACCTCGTCGGGCATTAACCCTTACATATATAATCGTTTACAAAATATGAAGACATTTCAGGCCTGATAGGTTGTTCACGTAGTCATTTGAAACTCTTTTACTATTAAAAGCTTCAGGGTAACCCACAGGGTAAAAGCTTTTTAATTATTATGCCCGAGGGGGGCTAAATGGAAGTTAGAAGAATGGAGAAGGAAGTAACCGACATTTGACACTGTGATCCCCCACGTCTCTAATATAGCAAAAACTATTCCGGAATACTTCTAAGCTCAACTCGGCTATTTAGAGGACCAGAGAGTTCTGGGAAGCTTTGTGCTCATACTGCAACTGATGTGTGCCATGCAGCCAGGCCTTTAAATAAGCCTGTGATGTCCAATAATCACACACACTAAATCTAGTTTGAGAGGACCCACTCGCATTCTTCACTCCATGAAAGATTTGTTACATAAACTGTAAGTATCATGTGGTTGAACCAGTTTATCCCTTCATGTCAATCTAAACCTGTATGACTTACTTTCTTCTGTGGAACAAAAAAAAAAGACAATTTTGAACAACATTGAGGTAAAAAAAAACACTGAACCCAATTGAACATCATTAAAAATCAACACAAACCCATGACTGTCAAGTGACATGCCTGTTCTGGTTGTCATTTCTGCAGTGTCAAATTGCACTTATATCATGTATAACCCTGAACTGACAATGTAAAAATGCTATTAAGTAGAATTCACATTTAAAGTCACCATGGAACCAAATTTTTTATGGAATATTACAGTATTTATTATGAATGATTTCTCCATGTACATCATTATTTTAAAAACAATTCATGTGTCCTCTTAATTTTAATTTAAATAACTCCCCCTCACTTTTACAACGACATCTCTTTTCTTCTATGATGACGTGTTTTCTGGTGGGAAAGGACAACCTGTCACTCTAATGAGACCGACCAATAGCAAATCCCAACCATCCTATCTATTCCAGATGGACAAATTCAAATCCCAGTCTACATTTTTTTTTTTCTCATTTGAAAAGCGTTTCACTCGGATATGTCACAATAGAAAAGAAAAAAAACTATTGCAACTTCCATTTCATGCTAACATTAAAACATGAGTAGGCCTATCTTGTCCTACCCTGCACTGGTAGCCCAATCATTCTCTCACTTAAAGGGACTATATGCAACTTTTTCCCCAAAATAAACGTAACAATAGCCTTTTTATTTGACCATTTATGACTCAAACATCTCCTGTTGAGCATACTGACACCTTGTCCGCTCACAGTGGGTGCACCTATTTAGCCTGTATCCTATGTTTCCTATTTTCTGTCGGGTCGGATTTTTCCCGCGCTGTCTGCGGATGTGACGTCAAGCGCGTTCATGTTAAACGTTTCAGATCACTCTGCCACCACCGCTAGTCAGCAAGTAGCCTACACTCGCAAACTTATCTCAAACAATATATGTTTTTGACTGTTCTTACCTCGGTAAACATAATGTTGACCTCCTTGCAGGCAGCAGATGACTTGTGAAGTGTGCACGCACGTACGAGCGCTGCGAGCAGTGTTGCCAGGTCCGTATGCCTGCACTGTTTCCGCGGGTTGTTTGTGTAGTGCACGGGTTGACGCGATTGTTTTACTCACTGGAACATGATTGTTATCGGGGAAACACCCGGGAACGCTATTTGACTATTTTTGGCCGTGATTGGGTTAGTTTTGATGAGCAATTGGGCTGGTTTTGTTGTGCAGACCTGGCAACCCTGGCTGCGAGAGCGAGCAGAAAGGAAGAGCAGTTCTGTTTTTTGGCCACAGGTGTCAGTCGCGAGTTTAAATTTCAGAAAAACGCATATAGGCCCTTTAAAGTCTATCTGATTCTGAATTTGTTCTTTCCAGACAGCATTCATTTGTTCACAATCTGTTCCAATCTACTCTTGACTAGGAAACTTCAAACCAGCATAAACCAATCTAGAGCAGAAATGCATGCTGGTATAAGCTGTTTAGGTGCAATAAGAACTCTTGTGGGTTCACATCAGTCGTTCAGGGAGGATAAATCTCTGGCCTGGTTTACCTCTACACACTGTCTGCTGCGAGATGCGTGAGCTGGCGGGCAGTGATCCGCTTACGGCTGCGGCATCAGACTGGCCTGAGAACATCAGACAGGCAGAGCAAGAGGAGGAATAACAATTACCCTATGGAGTCAGGACACTTCAGACAGAAAAAAGGTTAAACAGGGAAAAGCTCTGACTGGAAAGGAGCCACACTTCATATACACAAGTGACTTGGAAAGTTGCAAGTGTGGTAAATCATAATGGCTCAAGGTACTCCAAAATCCCCTAAAGTAAGAGTTTTTTTATTAGTGAGAGATTTGGGATATTGAATCAATCATTTATAATAAATATTGCAATATTCCAAAAAAAATAAGAATTGTCAATTTTGATGGTGTTTTTTATTTCGATAATTTAACATGCTTTTGTTTTAAAGTGTACCATAGAAATTTGACATCTGATTTGTGGAACATGTAGGGCAGATTTATTTAAGATGAAACAAAAATATACAAAATATATACAAAGTCTTGGATGCTAGCGCACAAGGTCATAGACTCACAGTCTGGTTCTAATCTAGAGCTCTAACTGTAACCACTGTGGTTAAAGATGTTACTTTATGTACACTAGTGCATGACAAAGATCTTTTTGTGCCCTTCTGAGCACTTGACATTTCCCACAAGTCTAATGGGGAGAATATAAACAACACTTACAAATGTTTATAAAAACAGAACTCAAACCAGCAAGCAGCATGAATATCTCTAAAACCCGAATACATGACCGTAAATAAAACTATAACTTACCCATCCGAGTGTAGTGTTCAAAACTAATATCACAACAGATCATCAAAAGTGAACTTTTTTCAAACATTTCAGCATGTTTTCAATTGTGTTATTACAATACACAAAATCACAAAGTATAATTTTCACAACACAACATCATTTTTCATCTCTGTTTGTTCAGTTTAATACATTTCTCTATTATTTAATCCAACTAATCTTAATGGTTAATGAATGAATAATTTGGTACATCTATAGGCTAGATCTAAAGATACAGATTCTATAGATATAGTTTCTACTTTGTTTGCAATTTCCGATACTGATTACCAAATGTAATAAATTATTTTTACATTATAATCAATTTATCTTAGATTGTAACCACTGTTGTAAAATGTGTGTGTGGTCTGTGTAGCTTGGTAAACTATCGGGACAAAACGTCCCCAAACGATGGCAATATCCGAAATCCTTGTTCTTATGGGGACATGTTTGGTCCCCATGAGGAAAACGGTATAAATCATTCTAAGTTATGTTTTTTTGAAAATGTAAAAATGCAGAAAGTTTTCTGTGAGGGGTTGGGTTACTATAAAGGGATCACATCTACAGTTTGTACAGTAAACCATTATATCTATAGACAGTCTACATAAAGTGTGTGTGTGTGTGTGTGTGTGTGTGTGTGTGTGTGTGTGTGTGTGTGTGTGTGTGTGTGTGTGTGTGTTTTGCAATTTGTGAACATAGAGCAGGATAGATTTCAAGGAAGAGGGAATTGACTGTGTAACATCAGATTAATCAGAGATGCATCAGAAAAACAGATCAAACATTACATCAAACATCATTTACAGTAGCCTACGCCATGTGATGCTTTAAACAGATTACCATGGTAGAGACTGCCACATTACTGACCCTTATAAAGGTCAACTACAGTATAGATTCAGTCATATGGCACAATGAGAACATTTACAGTATTGGCAGCAAACTCTGTTCTATAGCACAAAACCTCATGGCTGTGTCATTACTTCATCACCCCTTTTGATAACACTGAATAGATACTATTACAAACATTATGGATCTTATGCTACGTAAGGTAATGTAGCCTGTGTACTGTAATTATTTTAGCAACAAGGGTGATTTAAAACATGTAGGCCTATCTTGCATTGCTTGCGATTAAATGAATTAATTGTTAAAAGTACTAAACTGAAAGAAAATCATGCTATTGTGTTTCTGTGATTAAACTAAATGTTTTCATTCCATATTACAATAATCTTGTGTTTGAGACAATGATTATGTGGACTGAAAATGTGTAACTGAATGAAAGCATGGGATGAGGTTTTGGTCACATGCAAGTGTGATCAGTTTGGATTTTTGTACTAAGAGGTTTGAAAATGTGCCCTACTTAGGCAAATAGTACCAAAGCGATTAAAAAAAACCCTGTAATGCTCTATAATGTGAACAACAGTTTGTAATTCATAATAAAGTTGTTTTTACTTTTACCTGTGACATGCTGAACGCCAACCGGATAGGCCACGGTTCAAACTCCTTCCTTCTCTTCACTCGTTGTGCTAAACCTATATCGCCATCTAGTGGCTGAATTCTGTTCCTGCTCCAGTTGTGTTTGACAGTTCTACACGGCTGTGCTTGAAACCGGGCAAATAACTACATAATTAAAATTAAAATTGACGGCAATAACGAGGCTGTGAATTTTTGTCATGACGTCATTTTGAAAGATAATTTCGCCATGGGTTCTAAACAGTTTCACTGTGAAGTAAAATAGCAAAAAGTAAACAAATGTAGAAAAAAAATATTAAGAAAAAGTATAGAGTAATTTTTAGGCTAATAATAACATAATTTGATATGTTAACATAATAACAGGTTGCTATATAGATTACAGTTGCGGACACAATTTCACATCTTTTTCAATGTTGTGATAAAACTACTAAATTAGCCAATCTTTTAGTTGTTTCTCATTTGATGGTCATAAAAAATACATTATATTTTATTTGATTTTTTTATAATCTTTATTATAGTCAAGTAGAATGAAAAAACATTAACAAATTACATTAAAATTAAAGATATGCTTAAAAACTTTAAGAAATACAAACATTGCCACTGTTTATTATGTGCAATATATCATTTATATGCCCAGTTTTGTTTATTCCTAATTGTATACTTGGTTCTCAATACAAAACAAATTTAAACTCCACCACCAATCAATTCTTCTTTTTTTTTTACTGTTTAAGTACATAATGCCAAACAATACAACTGTTATTATTGCAGTTCCTTCATGAGAGATTCTTCATGCTTGAACAAAGCGCTGACCAGGTCCTTGGCAATGCTTTCACAATTCACACAGTCAAGCAGTTCCCTCATCTTCGTCTGGCGTGTTGGACACGCTCTCACATTTGCAACTGATTCACTGTGCAAGTCAAGATCATCAATGATTGGATCAATGTTCTTCACTTTTTGAACCAACTGACTGGTGTTTGCTTTCAGAAACTTTTGATAATCTGAGAATATAAAAATAAAAAAATTAAAACAATAACAGGAAAAGGAGAATGAAGGCAATATGGGAAAGAATATAAAGATTGAATCTAACCTTGAATTGACCTGTTACCATTTTCTCTTCTTTCCCCGTCTCTATCAGGTTTCTGGACTGAAACATTAGAAAAATGACAATCAATCCTATTTATGTTTTAAACATTTTTTTATTATTGCTGCCATGAATTGAGTCAATAGACTATGTGCACGTTAGCATATGCTACTTCCGGCTGCGAAACCGATATGGGGTGTCTAGTTTCCGGTAGCCTGATGGACAACGTAGATTATGTATATTTCTCCAGATGTCTTGGACATTTACCGAAGATTACAGTCGATATTATAATATAATATTAGAGTCGATGATGTTCATCGACTGGTTAGTGATTTTTCTCCAGCTCCCCAGAGCAAGAGAGAGAAAGGGGTTTAAATATTACATCTCTCAGTATGTCATACAGGGAGTACACATGTAATACAGGGAGTAAAGGTATCCGACGTTGGGAAAGGGAACTAAAAAAAAGTTCTCGCTCTAGACTAGGTACTGAAAGAGTTATAGGAACTTAGTCCGGTCGGAACACGCGAAAAAAATGGTTATAGGAAGGTTCTAGGCACTGCAAAAGTCCCTCCGGGCGGAAAGCGGCTATAGACACCGTGAGTAGTGACTTTTCCCTTGTCAGTGGTTTAAAATATGTAGTTGGATTGTTTCATGTAACTTAGTTCTTCTCCCTCGCTGTGTTATGGCTTTGCTATGTGTGGATACATGTGCTGGTTACGTTCGTGAGACAGCTGATTAGTACTCTTGTCATTGACCGGAAAACAGTAACGTTACAGGAATCACCAACCCGTCGATCGCGGTTCACAAGTCGATCTTGGAAGCATTTTAAGTCGATCACGAAGAGTTTTCAAAATCAGAGAAAAAAGCCTATTGTGTGTAGTAAATGGTGTTCTAATCTAAGAGATACGGAGGCGCGCACGCTGTTACAATCACGTCATTTTTGCGGCGCGCACCTTTGGGCTCATGCGGACCCGTCGAGTTAAACAAGGCTTTACGCTTTAACCATTAAACCAGCTCAGCCACAGTAAGTTTTTTATGTTTTAGGTCCATTGCGAACGATTAAACTAAGTTAACGCCGGTCCACTGATGTAAACAAGACGGCAACCGGAAACGAAGTACCCAACGTCCGCCCTCAAGCCGGAAGTTAGCATTTTTCTCGTGCACAGAGCGAATTCATGACTTTTGGGCAGTATTTGGCTTTGATAAATCTGCAGTAAATAAACAAGTTTGATTAGCCTTTATCAGCCATTTATTTTACTGCAGACTTTAGTAATAGTTACAATTCTGAGTCTGAATAATCCAGGAGCATGACACTAAATAAATAAATTAATTTTAGCATATTCTACAAAACTCAATCCAATAGTACCAAAAACATAAAAAAATTTCTGTATCCCAGATTTGCACTTGACACTTAAGTGCAGAAAATGTTTGTCTTTTATTTTGTATTTAGCGCGTACGTTTCCAGGTGGTTTGGTCACATGGGTGTATTTAGGCTACCTGGTAGTGTTTTGTTTAACTTGTTACATTGTGTAGATGAGTAGCGAGGAGTGCTCACTTTCTGTTGACCGTGTATAGGTTTTCATTGATATCCCTTATGAAAAAAGAAGTATACTTCAAGTTAATTTTATGAAGTATACTTAAGTAATGTATGAAGTATACTTAAGTAATGTTCAAGTATAATTATGTAGTAAGTATACTAATGTCAATATGTACTAGTAGTAAGCTTGTAAGTGTGCTATTTTAATACCGCTTGGGACTAAATTGAACCCGTTATTCAGGTCCCAGGGAACGGCAGTGTTCCCGCTACAACACTGTTAGACCAGAATGTAACCTTACTTAAAATTGGTCCCAAATAGTTAACTCTGAGTGCTTAATTAAGATTAATATAAACTCTGTTGCCGAGTCGGTTCACATAAAATATCTGTCAGTTCATACAATTTTTCAATAAGTACATCCAATCATAGAGTGCAATGGTGCCTGTCCCCTTTTTCAGCGTTGCTGGTTCCGGAAGTATTTTTGCAGTAATTTTAGTGATTTTAAAATAGTCTTCGTTAAGACATGAAACAAGCCAATCTGCTATGAGGTGAATCACAACACTACAAACTTTGATTTTAAGCAAAAAAGTTTTTGAAAATCTGACAAAAAGACAAAGGTAGGCTATACAAGACTGTGTAGTGTAACTTAATTGTTTTAGTGAGGAAAATAATTAAAAACACATTAAGCATTGCAAAAAGCATAATCAAATTAAAAACTATGGATAAATATTAAACTACTGCATATATAAATATATATTGTATGTATATGTGTGTGTGTGTGTGTGTGTGTGTATATATATATATATATATATATATATATATATATATATATATATATATGTATGTATATATATATATGTATATATATAGTATGTATTTTGAGAGTGTAGGGAGATTGTCATTTGCAATTCTTTATGAGAGTGGGCGGAGCTAAAGAGCTATTTTGGAAAGTGTTGCTTTTTTCGACTGATTGGCGTAATTTTCACAACAGCATCATGGGTAAAGTAGTTTTCACTAGGAATTCCACTATTAAACATGATTATTTTATTCATGATACTATTAATAGGTTATCGTTTAAAATCAATTTCCTTATGGAGAAAATAAATGGAGTATTTACTTCCAGAACCTGGCTGTTGCTCTCTATTACGTTTCCCATTCCAAATAAATATAAACCACACTAACTTGTTTCTTGAATGCCTGATTGTCCCGCAGTGTTTGCCGTCACTAGAGAGAGAGAAAAAAGGAAAGATTATGTTATTTTAAATGGCAAAAATCATGCAAGCATCCTTTAGGCAGTAACACAGTGCAGTACACTGATCTGCCCTGTTTTAACAAAACACGCTATTTAGGGTGAGACTTTAAAAAAAGATTGAATCTAACTGGACTGAAACATTCGGAAAATATATCATTATTTTGAGATTTGTGTTTATTTGTTTGTTTGTTTGTTCCGAAGAATTGAGTCCAATGCGCAGGCTATATAATTTTGGAGAATTTTACAGTTCTTTTACATTCAGGGCAGTTTATCACGAAATTAGCCTATATCTGAAAGAAGACACTTGACCGCGCCCAGCTACGACTCTTACACCGAACCAGACAAGATGCGATAAGATTACAGTGACAAATAATTTGTCTGTCCACACTAGATGCGACACACTAGATGCATCAAAATCAAAACCCACAGCCAATCAGAACAGTGTGTGGGCGGAGTCTCGAGGCAAGTGCACAGCACCAGAGAGTAATCTTGACGGCACTCGCAAGAAAATGGATATAGGCTATATAATCAAATTCACTAATATTACACCATTTAAACATTATTAAAAATACATAGGCTACTAAACAATCTTTGTCAAAGAATACACTTGTTTGTATACATTTTGAACGTTCTTTCTTCCATTTGTTTCATTTCAAGATCTTGGGTGAATTATCCATTGTATAGCTGGACGATATTATTATTTTTGTGGGGTTTTTAGACTCTCTTTACAAGAACCAACTCAAAACTCTTTCAGTAACCATAAAGTGAGCGGAGTAAAAAAAATAAACTAACCTTTTTTTAACTAACCCTAAACTAAATAATACTCTAATACTCCAATTATTGTATCTTAAAATAAGAAAATTAGTATTTAATAAAAAAATATATTAGTTCAATTATAAATTTTGTTCTTTTATGGAATACTGCAGTATTTATTATAAAAGATTTATACGTGCGGATTCATATTTTTTAAAAAGTAAAAACTTGTAAATTGATCAAAATCACTTCCGCTCCCTCTTGCAATGTCATGTCTTCTCTTCTCCGATGACCCTTATTCATCGTCTGGAGTCGTTTAAAGCCCTTTGAAGCTGCACTGAAACTGTCTTTTGGACCTTGAAACGTTTGGTTCCCAATGAAGTCCATTATATGGAGAAAATCCTGGAATGTTTCATCAAAAACCTTAATTTCTTTTCGACTGAAGAAAGTAAGACATGGACGTCTTGGATGACATGGGGTTGAGTAAATTATCAGCAAAAGTTTTTTTTAAAGTGAACTACTCCTTTAATTCAAAGTGAAAACAAGTGGTTTTTTTTCTTAAAGGGTTTGTTAATACATTGATGTTTTTAACATGACTGTGGTATGAAGCAGGTCGCGATTACTAATGAGAGACAGATATCATCGCCACACGTGAGTCCCGCGGATATAAAGGATAGGGGTGTAACAATACACAAAACTGACAGTTTGGTTTTCCCACGGTTTTGACGTCTCTGTGCGATTCGGTTTAGAAAGCTAAAATTGCTTTTTTTTGTTTGTTTGTTAGGCTTTTTTGTAAGGGTTAGGCTTTTTTATTTAAAGCTTTTTCTTTAAATTAATTCAATCACAATTAAACGTTTCGCAAGGATTAAAAAAAATCTGCTAATGCTGTGAACTAAAGGTTAACAACAGAGCCTAGACTTTTAGCCTAAATTCAGATATAATAATCAACACCCAACACATTGTACATTTCTCTGAACCAACAAGCTGTGGACACTGGATAACTTCTGCTGAGGCAAAATACAATGCTAGTGACACGCTATGCAGTTTGATTGACGTCTTTCCGTTGCAGAAACACTGAGTGATTACTAGGGGTGTAACAATATATCGTGCCACAATATATCGCAATACAAAAATGCAACAATACATATCGTGGATAGTGACAATATGTATCGACCCCTGAAAAAAAAATCTAGTTTTAAGAGTTTTAGTGTCACTACTACATTAAACTACTATATATAATGTTGATTATAATGTATAATAATGCTATGGGGGAATATTTGTGGGTCCTGATATACCAAATGTCTTATGTTACCTGACCAGTAAAAAGTGTCCAACATTATTTAAAATATATCTAGTCAGTGAAAAAGTGCAAGAATATTCGTCTAAAATAGTTCTGTATTTTCAGCTTCAGAATCATGAATATTTTTATTCTGGTTTCACAATTGTCCTTGGGTTAAAAGCAAGCCTATTCATTTACACACACACAATGTAATATCAAAGTTAGCATTTTAATCAACAGTACATTTTTTGTCAACCTTTTATCATATATCTTGGAGTATCGCAATAATATCATATCGTGAGTTCAGTATCGTGATATGTATCGAATCGTGACATGAGGGTATCGTTACACCCCTAGTGATTACACGAGTTATGATGCCTTTCAGTCAGTATACTGTATCTTTCAACATACCTTCAGGTGTCCATTCATGTTTATTCTGTAACTGAGGAAGAGATGATGGCGTTTACCCACTTGAAATGAGGAGCTAGTACAGTGATCGGTCACGCCACATCAAAGAGCGCCAAAACGACATTTATTGTTTGAATTTCGTGATCAATTATTGTCAGAATTTGAAAGATTACACCTTGCTTATTATCGAAAGTAACAAAATACGGAGTTTGCTATTTGGTGTTAGTGGTTAGGCTACAAAACTGAATTCGTTGTGTACACATAAGACATGAGGTGCAATGAGCCGGGTTGGGCGGGCCGGGGTAGCAGGGGGCGGGGCGTGTTCGGTACGCCATGAGAGTATCGCAATTCGAATCGTGGGTTCTGTATCACGGTTTTTCAGTTCGGTTTGAATATCGTTACACCCCTAATAAAGGAATAAGGACATTTCATTCTACCGAACTACCCGCAAGTGCAGAATTGCTACTCACACAGCTCAGTTTATTAGACGAATGAAAATTGTTAGGTAACGCAGCGCTGTTTCACTTGGTCTACACTTTCACACTAAACTGCATTTGAGTGTTTTGAAAGTTATAATGTTATTCTATGTGTTAGTTTGTCTGTATGAGACTAGAAGTAAGCTAGATCAACATTAGAATAACATACTGATCATATTCTAACATTTCATCATGTTGAGCTATATAACATTGATTAGTTTTATGTACATTTGCTCACCTGTCTAATAAAGTACATGCAAGAGTGGCGTCTCTGTCAAGTCAAAGTTTGTCACAGACGTGAAGCTTTCGGCATCTCGAAAACGCCACGCTGATATTGTTGATCCTCGTTTTAGTTCTCCTTTTGTCCCAAAGTCTGCTTGCCATGGTCCATAATGTTTGAACGAAACAACAACAGCGTGAGCGTGCCGCTAGACGTAACGCAGTTGTCCACATCTGTCGCCATGGTTACTATAGCAGTACGAGCGGAAACCAGGGATAACGCGGATATTACGTCATTGACAGGCGACAATCACCAGGGACGACCCATCATTTAAAATAGGTTTAAAATTATTTAAAAATCTTTGGGAACTTTTGGGATAATGTAAGTACACAACTGCAGGAAACATATCACACCGTGCAAGTGATTTTTGGATATTTTATTAAATCGTACATATTGTACCTTTTTTTTTTCTTCAGCAAACAAGACTTAATATCTGGAGTATATGCATCTTTATTTACGAATGATCAGATATTTGTACTGGAAAACAAGACAAAAAAAACTGAGTATGAAAATTACTTTTTGGAGAAAGTAAGGATGTACACTAAGATCGCGATACGGCTTAAAGCGATTTTATAAAAATTGCAAATGCTTCACTTAAATTAAATGTATGCACTTGCATGTTTCAGCGTGTTTATATGCATGAGAATCTCATTATCTGCCGGAGTTTGCAGCAGCTTGGTTTACAGTAAATTCTGCTCCACACAAACTCCATCTCTGCATCTGCATTTGCTTAATGCATTTGGGAACGCAAAATGCGCCAACCATCTCATCATTCTTGTAATGAGAAGCGCTTAAAGGTGCTCTATGTAACAATGAGGCCTCTAGCGGTGATGTTTCAGATTGCAACCTATTTCTATAAGAGCGCTCGTGCTCGAACTCATAGACAATACCGTCTATTACGCAAATATCTCGGCGAATACTAAGCGGATTCGGGAAGCACCGAGCTCGTTGGGACCATCTAGTCGAGCTGAAAAGAACCATAGCTACAAAGCTGAGAGCACTAAATGATATTCAAAGTCACATTACACGCTTTTAACATTAAATAAAGCACATAAACAGAACCTGAGATTATCATAATTTGTCAAACTTTGTGTTTGTTGTTCTAGTGTGAAGTCGCAGAAAAATAGAAAACCGTTTCTAAAATTGAATCGTCGCGTGTCGCCTTCGCGACTGGTAAGGACAAAAACTCTGATTAACATGGAAAAGATAGGCTACCTTTTATCATGCGTCACGTGTAGGACACAGTGTAGGCTAAAGGCCTAACTGAATTCACCCTGAAGCCATTTTTTCACTAGGCATAACAGGTTTGTCTTTTGTGGCTCGAATAAAGAAGCTATGGCCTGGTTTCACAAACTGGGCTTAGATTAAGCCAGGATTAGTCCTAAATTCAATAAGAGAATTTAAGGAGCTTTTATAAACATAGTGTGGCCAGGGTCACGGTTTTCCACACAATTGGGCTATTTTGAAAAGGCATTTGTGGGAAATATTACAGAGCCACGGATCACACTTTTTTGGGATATACTTATATAATGTAACACGGCCGAAAAAGTTTATCTGTAGATAAAGAAAATTTTAAATACATCCTTTTACTAATGTGTGTTCATCCTTGGAATGAATATCTGGCAACCCAAAGACAGTCGAATGAGCTGAAGTGAAGGTGAGACATATGAGGGGAACACTTGATGTCACTTCACACAACATAGAAGTTACGTGCGTGTCACCCACATATTATGTAGGGAAATTTAAGGCAGGTTAATTACGTTTGGCATTGTAGATTAATTGCACTGATGCTTGTGTGTACAAAACAAGAGTGTATAAAAACTATGAAGCCTGATGGTCTTGACTGAGATAAAAAAAATATATACGTTTTTTAATTTATTGTATGAAGATGTGTAGCCTACAATCTACAATGTTAAAAGAATTTGGGAAGTGCACAGACAATACGTGTTTTAAGGCAAAAATATAGACTTATCTTAAATAATTTTTTAACTGCTAAATCTCTAATCTGCGGAATGCTAAAAGGGCAAAATGTATAATTAAATGAAATTGTGAAAATGTGTTTTGTGAAAAGCGCAAGGCTATATAAATAGCTTCGACTTGACTATTCAACCCGATCTCACGGCAATTTGTACAAATTTTGTGAGGTGGCTAATTCGTAACAATTCGTATGACCTCACTCGTACGAATTAGTACGATTTTTGATAAATCGTACATATTTTACGAGTTGCCCAATTCGTATGAATTCATAGGAATGACCTATCCCTGACCCCGCCCCTACACCTACCCATCACATGGGTTTAGACAAATCGTACAAATTCGTACGAGTGAGGTCGTACGAATTCTTACGAATTAGCCACCTTTTAATCACAAATTCATATGAATTGGTCGTGAGATAGCGTTGGACCGGGTGTCATTCATATTTATAGCTTACATTTTAAACAATGTATCATGCAAAGCGCTGAAAGTTAAAATCAAAGACAGAGTAAAAGAATTTAAAAGTGGCCAACCGAAATTTAAAAAAGTAGCCTATAAGTAACTGAAGAGAAATAAAATACAGTTAAAAAAATTAAATACCCCTATGCACATAAACATGTCTAGCAAAATAATCTAAATAAGATTTAAACTCCTGCAGCTGTCAACTAAACTGTGATTGGACAGAGGAAAAATTGGGCTAGTTTTCATTCCATGTGGTTAGGTTTTGAGTCGGCTTTGGGCTGGAAATTTTCCTGGGACCTGGCAAGCCTGGTGTGCATCTTGAGACAAAACAATGGCACTGACATAGGCTATTAAGATATGTCAGTGAAAGTTGTTTTCAGTTAAAACAGCTGTGTCTGTGAAATGTCTGTGAAAGCGGGCGTATGTTTTATAGGAATTGTTATTTTTATTTTAGGCAATTTTTTTGTAAACACCAAAACTCGTCGACGCACTTTTTGTTCATTCATGAAGTAGGCTATAGGCTAGGCTAAACTTTTGATTAGGCTACCGCTACATTAACTTTTTATATAGGCTAGCTACTTGAAGTTGTGCACGAATTTGCTAAAGTGTGCAGGCAAATCTTCTTACTGAGGCTGGATGAGAACCATATGAAAAATTGCACTTACACTTTATTTGTTTATTCATAAGATAAAAATACCGGACCTTGATAGGCTACATTTTCACAAATGATACGAAATTATGATGGGAATGATACTATTCCCAAACCCAATCTTATAAAAAGACTGTTGCTGTTTAATTCCACTTTCAACTTACTTTATAAAAACATTTTAATAGGCTATATTATGCAAATAATGTACACAATGCGTTTCATTTAGGAAAGCAACATGCATACCTGAAGTGTCCACTGTTTTGATCCATTCTCTGAGTTCAGGAGAACATTCATTCACATCATCGTTTTTCAGCAAATTTAGAAAACTTCGACACACATTTTCACCCTTTCCATAGATGATGTCCAAAAGTTTGATAACTCCCTCCATGGGAACTGCCATAGATATAAGATGATCGTACTCTGTCGATGTTATAAATTCGTGCTCTTGAACATGTTGCAAAATAATACTCCAATCCAATTTAAGCCAACGGATGAGCTTAGTTTTGTTTTTCAAAAGGACTTGATCCATTTTTGACAACAGGTTTACGCTACAACCTTACTGAGGTGCACGAAATACCATAGAGAGTTACTTTCGTTTTCGGTCTGTGCATTGCATTTATTCTAACGGTGGGTGAAGATTAGCCTGGTTCTACCAGACTCTCGTACATTTCATTTGTACATAGAGTCTGGCACCGCTCCATTGACAAGCGTCAACTCTATTGAAGTCTAAAACTATTGGATCTGCCCAGAGTCACTCTATCTGCCATAACCAATCGCTAACGTTTGGTCGTGACACATGTCTTTTCCCGAACCCCGTGGGAGGATGGCCATAAACACAAAACTAAGCAAAGATTGTTCTTGCTCCGGCTTCAACTTCTTGATATTCGGCAGCGTTCCCACAACGGACCGAATGGCTTCGCTCGCATCTTTCACCTCTGCCATAACTGAACTACAACTCAAAATAACGCACGACATCAACGTCATCGTTCTCAGCCACTCCCTCTGTTCGCTGATTGGTCCTACAAAAAATTGATTTCTGGAAACCGAAGTCTACAGCAGAATCCCAGACGTAGTACCAAAGCCCGTCTACGGAAAGCCTTTGGTTGCAGTTCCATTCGAATTCCACTAGAGGTGATCGCGAGCGAGCGCAGAATGAATGGGAGTCTATAGACTGTTACACTGACATTGTTCAGTCTAGTTCACCGTTTTCATTATCATATTATACATTCACCTATGTTGACATTGCTGATTGTTAAAGATACACAAATAGTTAGTGAAATGCCGTATGCTAGATAACATCACATGTCGGCTAAATAAAGTCAATGTAACGTTATCATGGTATGAGCATGGAGCATTAGTTCAACGTCAAGCTGATAAAAGTAGCCTATTATTGTAACGTTGCAGTGGGGGTTTGAGTTTCCAGCATGTTGTGTGATGCTTTCGCCGTTGCATTGAAAGTCTTCGTGTGGCCGGTAGTGAATGCTCGCTCTTGAGATCGAGCACGCACACGAGCACGAGCGCTCTTGTTGCAATCTGAAACATCACCGCTAGAGGCCGCTAAAAATGACATATAGCACCTTTAAGGCTGATCAAATATATTATTAATATAAGTAAGTTGTAAGTAATTTAAATTTTGATAATTACTATATTTTTTCTTTAACACAGAAAAGCAGATGCCTCCCCCTCAAGCAGATTCCAGCAGCTGTGAAAGTGAATGTAAGTGTCTTCCAATGATTGTTTTTTCTTCCTCTGTCTAACCCCACCACTAAACAGAGGTGTATTTCATCTTTACCAGGTGTACAGTACACTGCATTAAGATGTATAATTAATTTGCTACCCCAATATGATGAAAATCTCTTGCTGGCGGGAAATAAATACTACTGTTCCCCCATAAAACTATACACTCAACTACTAACACCATATTCTTTCAGTTACACTATATACCTTAGGTCTCAAAAAAAAAAAAAACACAACATACACTAAATCACTAAATTAATGGTTAAAATCCATAATGCACCAGAAAGGAAAATTATGGTATTTTAATGGGCATTTTGAGGTAAGTACTAAGAGTCAAATGTGTCATTTTCAACATTCGATATGTTGACTGTCCTTTTCGCAAATGATCACATTCTGTTTTTCTGTTTGCTGTTTTTATAGTTTACACAACACCACAACTTTTTTTTTCTGTTTTGGGTTGTGTAATTAAAATAGAACAACACATCTTAAATGTTCTAAAAAGTTGTTTGTATGTTTGTTGTTTTTTACAGGAGTATATGCTGCTACTTCTCCTCCTCCGCTCCGTCTTCATCATCATCAGAGCCACACACAATCTCTAATTCGCTTCAAATCTGCAGAATACGGAAGAGAATCTGCACATTTTTGAATAAATTCTTTTTATAAGGTAAAACTTTTTTAAAACATTTGTAGGCATTATCAATGCCTAATGCTAAAATGTTTTATTTGTTCACCAAGTAATTTAGCCTAGCTACTGGTCAGGCATTTTTTGTTAACTCGCAAAACAATAAGGAGAAAATGACAATTTGATGGATAATTTAAATATATTCTGTAATCACATTTTGGTAATGTATTAATTAATTGTTAATAAAAACAAATTAATTGTAATTGTATATATACCGTTGATGAAAACCAGCTGATACCAAGGTATTTTAGGCCTACAATTCTAACATCATTTTTCATGAAAAATCAGGATTGTATTTATTTTTCGAAAGTAAGGTTAATGTAAGTAGCTTCTTGCAATACTCTCCTAAATGAGTAATAAAACCTACGTGCATTACCACTTTAATGATCGTCCTTTATTTTTCAGTGCATTTGTTTTACAATATATGGCTATTACTGTCATGGGATTATTATAACTATTATGTAGTAGTGTAATGTAGACAGACACAACTAAAAGAGATTTGAATTTTACTTTGTTTAATTTGCACACTGAATATGGGTGGAGCTTTTAATTTTGAACTCTCAAAGTGCACCAAATTGATGAATTATTAAACATTAAAATGCACAAAATTTTCTTACAGGGGGCATGCCCCCGAACCCCCCTAGAAGGCCCGAGGACCACCCACCACAGATTTAACTTGGGATTAATGACTGTGGAGTTTAATTGTAATTTTGTACTTATTACATCTGTTAACTCTCACTCGCTTGACTCGCTCATAACATGGCATTAGTTGGTGTGGGGTGGGGGGCGGTCAGGGACCTGGATATTGGATAGGGGGCGCTGGCCCAAAAAAGGTTGAGAACCACTGGGCTAAATGTATCTCTTTCTCCTCCTTGTCGTTGAATAAACGTAGATTTTATTGTTGATTCCGCAAGTTCAATATAGATTATAGGCCAAAAGTCGAATGAACGAGTACTTATGTCCTTTCGATTTCTTACAGGTCAGGCCATTGTTGGCCGGAACACGCTAGCATTCTGCTACTGTGTGACGTCATCACATGTTTAAACTGATTTTTAGAACAGATAAATGAACTTAAAAATGCAATTTTCAGCAGAGTGTATTATATTTGCCCTCCCTTTTGAATGCAACTTTCAAATTACTTGACAAAAAATTATATCCTGAGAAAAGTGGATTTCTGGGGGTGAAACCCCATAGACTCCCATTCATTCTGCACTCGCTCGCGAGCGCCCCCGCATGGACAGAGACGTGTTACTGCAGCCAGTCCAGAAACCGGAAGTAACCAGACAGTGCCAATTGACCCTTCGCAAAGACCCGCCCTCCTTAGTTACTGTCGCTATGTTCCGACAAGCTACGCCGCTCTCACGCTCTCACCATGTTCTTACACAGTGAAAAATACATCGCGGAGCAGAGAGGAGACTGACAACACGCGGACAGACAGAACAGACCAGGTTACTTTTCGGTTACTTTTGATATTAAACATATTAAACAAAGTCTCAGCTTTCAAATATGGTCATTTTTTAAAAGAAATTTAAACAATAAATACCGTTTTGGGGCTCTTTAATGTGCCGTGACAGATCGCTGTAGAGCATCCGTCAAAGCTGCTCGTGATCCGATCATCTCTTCCTTCTAGTTCATTTATAGCATCAAATAAACATGAACGAACATAAGAAGTAATGTTGTTTTAACCGCGGAAAGGCGCCAGTATATTCATTTTACCAAGTTCAAATCCTCCTAACTCTACTGGCTGCTTTTTCGGACAAAATGGCGGATGGCGAAGTATGATTGGTTAGAACACCTGTCAATCAAGCTCCACGCGAAGGGTCAATTCTCCCCTTATTAGACATTCTCTGGTAGTACTGAAGGAAAATGAAATTGAGCGGAAGTGCGTAGGAGGGCGGAGCCAGGCTAGGTGAAGATCGTGTCAAAAGAAAAACAGCTGCCTGGACATACTGTTAGTTAGTTTATTAGTTTATTTATTTATAGGCTATGCTTGTTGTTTGCATCTTACAGCACATTATATAGTCTATTATCTATCATCCACTGAACTTAAAGGGTCATGAAACCCCCCTCTTTCAGCTCAAATCTTTTTGAAAAATGCAACTTAAATGGGCGTGGATGGCTGTGAGAAGGGAGGGAGTGTGGTATGGCCATCACTATCATCGCCAGTGTCCCATGCATATCGACTGTCACTAAAAATCAGTGGTAAAACGTGAGGAAATGCTAGATTTTTTTATAGCTGGCAAAGTTAAAGTCTTATGAAATACACTGACATTTTATTATTGTCCTTTCAAAAGTAACTGAATGCCCTTCTACATAGGCCTATATTAGCCTACAGTAATCGTAATTCTATTTAAACATATGAATGTAGGCTACATGTATAATTATAATGTCATTATAAAATATATAGTTTATATAGACACTATAAATGCATATATTTGACAATTATTAATTTTCCGCTTAAAAAAAAACCTTTCCGTGCATATCTACGCGCCCCCTGAACCGCCATAATATTGACATGTGGAGGTGGATGACTTCGCATTTTAGACACCTCTGAAGGGATAGGGAAAGTCCTCGGGACTTTGTACCGCATAACTCGCAAGACGCAACCTGCTGCACTGGTTGTCAACAAGGCGAAGTCCACCATTCTCCAATTCTCGAAGCTCTCTCTCGTGTTTGCGGCACACACACTAGTTTAGATGTGACCGTGGTTGTCTAGCCCTGCCCTGGCAGCATCACGGCCGGGCCATGGGGAAACATATTCAACCCACTTGGACTTTTGCAGGACGAAAACAAACATTTGCGTCCCATGATTGGCTCTCTCGTCTACTACGTGATATCACATTGACCTCTGTCATCTGTCACTTCTCTTTCAAGGTAGTGACGAAACGCGCTCTGTAACGCTGTTTGTTCGCTGTCGGCTACGGTAGAAATATGACGTCATAATATGGCGGCCTTCATAGAAGGGGATTCCCGCGCTTATGTAGATATAAATGCCTAATTCTAAGGTAATAAAAACATTACGGTTTATTAAGTAAGTTCTTTATACACAACTGAACACATAGTTATGGATGTCATATTGCATTTCTGTTAATAAATAGTCAAAAATGTTACACACTGCACCTTTAAGTTGTTTCTCATTTGATGGTCATAAAAAAAACATTATATTTGATTAGATTATTATAATCTTTATTGTAATCATAAGGTCAAGTGGAATGAAAAACATAAAAACATTCAAATGTATTTAAAGATATCAAAGCTTAAAAACATACGTATGAACTAAAGAAACATGAACTATGATACTGTTTATTATGTGCAATATATAATGTATATGCCCAGTTTGGTTATATGTATTCTTACCCGTACAATATAATTGGTTCTCAATACAAAAAAAACATTAAAACTCCACCACCACCAATCAATTAAAAACATTTAAGAATTTTTTTTTTTGTAAGTACCAACCAAACAATACAACTGTTATTATTGCAGTTCCTTCATGAGAGATTCTTCATGCTTGAACAAAGCGCTGACCAGGTCCTTGGCAATGCTTTCACAATTCACACAGTCAAGCAGTTCCCTCATCTTCGTCTGGCGTGTTGGACACGCTCTCACATTTGCAACTGATTCACTGTGCAAGTCAAGATCATCAATGATTGGATCAATGTTCTTCACTTTTTGAACCAACTGACTGGTGTTTGCTTTCAGAAACTTTTGATAATCTGTGAATATAAAAATAAAATAATTAAAATAATAAAATTAAAATGAAGGCAAAACGGGAAAGAATATAAAGATTGAATCTAACCTTGAATTGTCCTGTTACCATTTTCTCTTCTTTTCCAGTCTTTATCAGGTTTCTGGACTGAAACATTAGAAAAAAATAGGATTATAGTGAGATTATTATTATAATGATGTAAAAAAATAAATACAAAAAATAATAATGTATCATTGCTGCCATGAATTGATTTAAAAAATGGGGCAGTTCTTTTGGGTATAGTATTTAGCTTCGAGTCTGCTGTCAAACAAACGGCTGATATAGTTATAGTATAGTTACAATTCTGAATCTGAATAATCCAGGAGCATGATGCTAAATAAAATAAATGAATCTTGGCACATTCTACAAAACTCAATCCAATAGTACCAAAAACATAACATTTATCTGTATCCCAGATTTGCATATGACACTGTTAGACCAGAATGTAGTCTTCCTTCAAATTGGTCCCAAATAGTCAACTCCGAGTGCTTAATTAAGATTAATTTATACCCTGTGTCTAATTTTATACATTACAAAGGTGAAAACTGTTTTAATAGTTTCTCGTGTATTACACTTACAATTTGCCGGCACATTTGATTTGGCAGAGGGTGCTAAAGTCATATTCATCTCAAAGGAGCCTAGAGTTGAACCAGTTATGACAGGCGAAAACACATAGCCACCATCAGATGGAGAGATGTTGCCTGTTTACATAAAATATCTGTCAGTTCATCTGTCAATTGTTCATCATTATACATCCATTAGAGTGCAACAGTGGCCGTCCCCTTTTTCACCATTGCTGGTTTCCGGAAGTAGTTTTTCGTTCATATTTCCCAGTGATTTATAAATAAATAAATAAATAAATATACACACATAAGCTGAAATAACGCGGGCCGCAGGCTTTATCAGAAGCAAATGTGATTTAGAAGCAAATATTAACAACCTCTTAGGTCATAGTAAGTCTGTCTTTAAAATCAAATTCTGTATTGGAGAAAATAAATGTTTTTAATTCCGGAAACTGGCTGTTGCACTATGTATTATGTTTCCCATTGCAAATAAATATAAACCACACTAACTTGTTACTTGGATTCCTGATTGTCCCGTAGTGTTTGCCATCTCTAGAGAGAGAGAAAAAAGGAAAGGCAAAAATCATGCAAGCATCCTATAGGCAGTAACACATGCAGTGGATTACAGTACATTGATCTAACACAACACATCCGCTATTTAGGGTGAGACAAAAAAAAAAAGAAGATTGAAACCTTTTATTGACCTGTTAGCAGCTTCTCTTTTTTCCCATTTTTTTTTTGGGGGGGGGGGGGGGGGGGGGGGAATTATTTTGAGATTGGTTATTTATTTGTTTGTTCGCAAGAATTGAGTCCAATTGAATGCGTGTATAACTTTGATGAAGTTTACAGTTCTTTTCCATTCAGGGCAGTATAATAAATATTGAACCATCTGAAAGAAGACACTTGATGGCGCCCAGCTACGACTCTAAAGGCCTAAGTGAAATTCACCCTATTAAGTCTTTTGTGACTTGAATATAGCAGTAGCTATGGCCTGGTTTCACAAACTGGGCTTACCGTAAAACTTCAAATAATAGCCGAGTCCCAAATAGACTGTCTCTTTTACACGCCTGGTGTGGCGACAGGTTTGGGTAAATAAAGGCCGGTCTCAAATAGAGGCCGGGTCTGTTTTTTAGTTTCGGTTGTATTTAATCTTCTAAAACCCGTCGGATGATTTTTGACGGCCGCCAAAGCAATTTTTTGTCCCGCCAAAGCCTTTTTTGATCTATGAGTAATGTAATAGAATGACTGCTGCACTTGACAGGGCGCGAACAAGCTATATATATATATATATATATATATATATATATATATATATATCGGTTCAAAATATCAGTTATCGGTCTACTTGGTCTGTAATAATCGGTATCAGCCTCGGCCCTGAAAATCACATATCGGTCGACCCCTACACCGAAGTGTCAAAACTGATAGTGAAAGGGGCTGTAGAGCTCGTCCCCTATAAGCCACGCCCATTCTGGCTGGCTCGAAGTGTCCTGATTGGTTCGCACATCCTAGCCGACACGCCATAGGTTCGTGCAGTTGCCGCAGCACAAGCCACTGCGTTTTCTCCATACGCTGATTTCAAAAAAGAAAGTTCACTTATAAAAAAAACTTTTGCTGATAATTTACTCTCCCCCATGTCATCCAAGATGTCCACGTCTTTCTTTCTTCAGTCGAAAAGAAATGAAGGTTTTTGATGAAAACATTCCAGGATTTTCTCCATACAATGGACTTCATTGGGAACCAAACGGTTCAAGGTCCAAAAGACAGTTTCAGTGCAGCTTCAAAGGGCTTTAAACGATACCAGACGATGAATAAGGGTCTTATCTAGCGAAACGCTCAGTCATTTAAAAAATAAATAACAAAGTTTAAGTTTTATAAGCACAAATGTTCGCCTTGCTCTGTTCTGTGATGAGCGTTCATGACTCTCCTCTTCGAACTCGTTCATCAAAATTAACAAATCTTTTTTCGAGTCATGACTCGAAGGGTCCTTGATAAGACCCTTATTCATCGTCTGGAGTCGTTTAAAGCCCTTTGAAGCTGCACTGAAACTCTCATTTGGACCTTGGACGGTTTGGCTACCAGTAAAGTCCATTATATGGAGAAAATCCTGGAATGTTTTCATCAAAAACCTTAATTTCTTTTCGACTGAAGAAAGAAAGACATGGACATCTTGGATGACATGGGGGTGAGTAAATTATCAGCAAAAGTTTTTTTAAAAGTGAACTACTCATTTAAACCCGAAGACTCGAAAAAGATGAACTAATCATTTCTCTTTCAGGTACTGACAGCATAGTCTCTATGGGACTGACAGGAAGAACGGAAGACTCGGACCCGCCCTGAACCCGAACTCGAGAGAGTTCTGGACACCGTTCTGGAAACAGAACTAATCATTTCTGTTTCCAGTACAGATTCAGAACCCATATGTTGTGCAATGCGCATGCGCGGTCAACACAAAATGAACAAATCACTCTCTGAGACAACTCGGTAGTCCCGAGTCATTTTAAAGATCGTTCATGAACGACACATAACTACACCGGAGCCTCGCTTTCGATTTCAAAATGGCGGCTGCGTGAAATCAGCGTATAGAGTAAGCTACAATACTCGTTCCTTACTCGAACCGAGGCTACGTTAGTAACCGAGACGTTTTTCATCTATTGTATAATTACTATGTGTACAATTTGCAATGTTAAAAGGTATTTATTTTATAAAATTATGAACATCATGATTTTCTGTAAAGCTGCTTTGTATTGTGAAAACCGCTAGGCTATATAAATAGCTTTGACTTTACTTTTATGGATGGCTTTATCTGCTTATCTCATTTTGTGACAGTGTCATTCAAATTTATAGCTTATATTTTAAACAATTAATTATGTAAAGATGAAAGTTAAAATCAAAGACAGTAAAAGAAGAATTAAAAAGTACCAAAATTCAAACTGAAGAGGAATAAAATACAGATTAAATAATTCAATATGCATATAGTGAAAGTGGGCGTAGCCTATGCTTAATAGATTTTGTTGTTTTTGTTTTGATGTTTTTGTTTTGTTTTTCCAAAACCAAAATTTATCGACGGGATTTTTTTTTTTCATTCTTAAAGGGGTCATATAATGGTACATACATGCACCTTTACAAATTGATTGTACTGAAATGTGTGTTGGCAGTGCCTGTACACAACCATCATATAATGATAAAAATCCAACCAGTGATTTTGTTTTAATCTCCTTATATGTTTTCCACTGCCTCAAATCGAGCCGTTCGACCGTGTGACGTCACGGCTGACGCAGCTGACGTCACGGCTGAGACGCAGTGGCTGAGTTTGTTTTTGAAGGGAATATTCCCCACGATCAACGTAAATGCTTTCATGTTTGCGCGAATCATTTCACACACCAGACTGCTTTATAAACGAGGAGGGTCAGCAGCCTATAAAGCTGGTTTTGCTAAGAAGCTGCTCCTGAAAAAAGGATCGGTACCAACTATTCATGTAGTCAACTATTCACCTCCAGAAGAACTGAAGTGAGTGTAACGTTTTATTAACCTTTATTTTAATATTTACATTAATCTTTGCAAATCGCAAGCTTCACGATGAATGCGGCTAAAGTTTACACTCACGGAACATTACGGCATGTTTTCTATGTACGACGTTCTCAATATAATTCATAATCCCATGTTTATAATGAACAAGCGTTATGGTTATTGTGTTACAAACGGTGTACGCACAGAGGGGCGGAGTCAGCAAAGCTCATTATCATTTAAAGGCACATGCACTTAAACGGTGTGCTGACAACAGAGCTGTTTTTGACCAGGTAAAATAAGTGTTTGTTATTTTAAATACTAATGAGAATTTTTAATTAAAATATATTACAATTTTTTAATTTAGACCCTAAAGAATCATATTAGCTTGTACAAAAAAGGCATTATATGACCCCTTTAAAATAGGCTAAACTACTTTTTTGATTATATTTAGGCTACTTTTTTGTACTTGCAGTTGATCATGAGCTTGGGGTACGATAACGAATTTAATAAGTTGGGCTGGCACATCTTCTTACTGAGGCTGGATGTGAGAACCCTATGAAAATTGCACTTACACAGTTTATTCATAAGATAAAAATAACGGACATCTTTTAGTAGGCTACATTTTTTCACGAATGATCTCTATATGAAAACACAGCCTATAGTCAGGGCCGTTTGAAGGAATTTGGAGTCTGCCCCAATAGATGACTATAATACCTTTTTAATAGAATAAACAGTACCAGTAAAACATGTGGGTTGTCCTGATACTGTACTTCAAAATGTAATAGTGTAAAAATTGCCACACAGATTAAAGTAACTGTTCAAGATCCATTGGTAACTTATAAAAATAATGTCATATTTGCATAAACTGTCACTACCATACCATATATCCCGACACTAGCACATTAAGATAAGCTATGAAAAAATCATGTTCCTCTGCCTCTTTCTGGTTAAACAATGTTTATAGATGGGTAAGGTTACAAAGTAGCCAATTTATTGAGTAAAAAGACTGTTTGCTAACAGTTAAATGACATTTAACTAAACATTAAATAACTAACAATTTACCATATATGATGGTTATTATAAAGTGTTACCGAAAACTTAAAGATATGTTAGCATTTCCATATTTTGATATTAGAAGGGAAGGGATGCAGCTGCTTTTTTCACTAATGCTTAAAAATATCCCAAGCTAATGTTTGATGCACGGAATTTATTGTTGGTTTTCCTAACCCCCATTGGTAAATAGATTATTTATCACGGTGGAATAGTTATAGTAAGTTATAGCATATGCCACTTTTCATCAAAACCTATTACAAAGCTATAGTAATTTCATGTCATTTAATACGATAAACAGTGATTCTGGAACAGATCTGCGTCTTCCTTGTCCCGTTAAAAAACATTTTAAGTATATAAGTTAACTATATTCCGTCCGTTCGAAAAAAAAGTTACACTAACAGTTCGTTAAAAGCAGCATTTGCCGTCAGGCAGGTTAGCTAAAATAAGCATATTTTTGCTAGCCTAAGTTACCTGCTGCAAAATTACACCATTTGTACAAGACAAGTAGCCTAGAGCTATTTTATCCAGTGTAATTTATCACTTAGACCTACCACTATCTTGTTTTGTTCTTATCCTCCTCTTCCTTTCTCTTCTCTCTCCATGGATCTGTTCCCATCTAGCCAAGTCCAGTTCACATCCCCGGATGTGTTCTTGATCCGCCCCTTTACTGCGGTCAAGCCAGCCGCGGTTTGAATATACACGGTCAAGCCAGCCGCCAAAAAATAGGTGTGTGCGCCTTTTACTATGAATACGGTAATGTCAGTAACAGACGCGAGAGGGAACGTGCTCTCTCTCCACTATGGCGATCGCTCTCTCTCTCTCTCTCTCTCTCTCTCACTCTCTCTCTCTCTCTTCTCTCTCTCTCTCTCTCTCTCCTCTCTCTCTCTCTCTCTCTCTCTCTCTCTCTCTCTCTCTCTCTCTCTCCTCTCTCTCTCTCTCCTCTCCTCTCTTTCTTTCTATTTCTTCCTTTTTCTTTCTTTCTATCCTTTTCTCACTTTCTTTCTCTTCCTTTTTTCTTTCTACCTTTTCTCTATTTCTTCTTTCTTTCTCTCTTTCTTCCTTTTTTCTTTCTTTCTATCTTTTTCTCTTTCTCTTCTTTCTCTCTTTCTTCCTTTTTCTTTCATTCTATCTTTTTCTTTCTTTCTTTCTTCTTTCTTTCTTCTTCTTTTTTTTCTTTTTTTCTTTCTATCTTTTTCTCTCTCTTTCTTTCTTCCTTTTTTCTTTCTTTCTATTTTTTTTTCTTTCTTCTTTCTTTCTTTCTCTTTCTTTCTTTCTTTCTTCTTCTTCTTTCTCGTTCTTCCTTTTTTCTTTCTTTCTATCTTTTTCTCTCTCTCTCTCTCTCTCTCTCTTTCTTTCTTTCTTTCTCTTTCTTCCTTTTTTTCTTTCTATCTTTTTATCTCTCTCTTTCTTCCTTCCTTTTTTCTTTCTATCTTTTCTTTCTTTCTTTCTTTTCTTTCTTTCTTTTTCTTTCTTTTCTTTCTTTTCTTTCTTTCTTTCTTTCTTTCCTTTCTTTCTTTCTTTCTATCTTTTCTTCTTTCTTTCTTTCTTTCTTTCTTTCTTTCTTCTCTTTCTTCCTTTTTCTTTCTTTTATCTTTTTCTCTCTTTCTTTCTTTCTTTTCTTTCTCTCTTTCTTCCTTTTTTTCTTTCATTCTATCTTTTTCTTTCTCTCTTTCTTCCTTTTTTCTTTCTTTCTATCTTTTTCTCTCTTTCTTACTTTCTATCTTTTTCTCTCTTTCTTTCTCTCTTATTTCATTTTTTTTTTCTATCTTTTTCTTTCTTTCTTCCTATCTTTCTTTCTTTCTTTCTTCATTTTCTCTCTTTCTTTATCTCTCTCTTTCTTCCTTTTTTCTCTTCTTTCTCTTTTTTCCTTTTGTAGCATATCAAGATGCTTTCTTTTTTCTCTCTTTTTATAGGTCACATCTCAATAAATAGTTTTATGTAAATGTTTACAGCACAAGAAATAAAGTATTCACTCTTTCTAAATACATTTACTGCATATGATTTACTGTTCTCTTGTATTCAATGTGCCATACAGTATACAAACCCCATGCGAAACGATGGACATTTTCGACTTCAGAGGCCCTTAAAGACCTCATTTCTAATGAGTAGAAAAAAATAACAGTCAGGTATAATACGGGGCGTCCCATACAGTACACACACCTCATATTAATCCATTTTACTGTAGCATTTTGGAGATATGACACTTTAATTGACTTCAGAGGTGTATAAATACCACATTTCTAATAAGTAGAAAAAAATAACAGTCAGGTATAATACGGGACGTCCCATACAGTACACACACCTCATATCAAACCATTTTACTGTAGCATTTTGGAGATATGCCCCTTTAATTGACTTCAGAGGTGCATAAATACCACATTTCTAATAAGTAGAAAAAAATAACAGTCAGGTATAATACGGGACGTCCCATACAATACACACACCTCATATTAATCCATTTTACTGTAGCTTTTTGGAGATATGTCACTTTAATTGACTTCAGAGGTGTATAAAGACCTCATTTCTAATAAGTAGAAAAAAATAAAAGTCAGGTTTAATACGGGACGTCCCATACAGTACACACACCTCATATCAAACCATTTTACTGTAGCATTTTGGAGATATGCCCCTTTAATTGACTTCAGAGGTGCATAAATACCACATTTCTAATAAGTAGAAAAAAATAACAGTCAGGTATAATACGGGACGTCCCATACAGTACACACACCTCATATTAATCCATTTTACTGTAGCATTTTGGAGATATGCCCCTTTAATTGACTTCAGAGGTGCATAAATACCACATTTCTAATAAGTAGAAAAAAATAACAGTCAGGTATAATACGGGACGTCCCATACAGTACACACACCTCATAACTAACCATTTTACTGTAGCATTTTGGAGATATGACACTTTAATTGACTTAAGAGGTGTATAAAGACCTCATTTCTAATAAGTAGAAAAAAATAACAGTCAGGTATAATACGGGACATCCCATACAGTACACACACCTCATAACTAACTATTTTACTGTAGCATTTTGGAGATATGACACTTTAATTGACTTCAGAGGTGTATAAATACCACATTTCTAATAAGTAGAAAAAAATAACAGTCAGGTTTAATACGGGACGTCCCATACAGTACACACACCTCATAACTAACCATTTTACTGTAGCATTTTGGAGATATGACACTTTAATTGACTTAAGAGGTGTATAAAGACCTCATTTCTAATAAGTAGAAAAAAATAATGTTCAGGTTTAATACGGGACGTCCCATACAGTACACACACCTCATATTAAACCATTTTACTGTAGCATTTTGGATATATGCCCCTTTAATTGACTTCAGAGGTGCATAAATACCACATTTCTAATAAGTAGAAAAATAAAAGTCAGGTTTAATATAAGACGTCCCATACAGTACACACACCTCATATTAAACCATTTTACTGTAGCATTTTGGAGATATGCCACTTTAATTTACTTCAGAGGTGCATAAATACCACATTTCTAATAAGTAGAAAAAAATAACAGTCAGGTATAATACGGGACGTCCCATACAGTACACACACCTCATATTAATCCATTTTACTGTAGCATTTTGGAGATATGTCACTTTAATTGACTTCAGAGGTGTATAAAGACCTCATTTCTAATAAGTAGAAAAAAATAACAGTCAGGTTTAATAGGGGACGTCCCATACAGTACACACACCTCATATCAAACCATTTTACTGTAGTATTTAGGAGATATGCCCCTTTAATTGACTTCAGAGGTGCATAAATACCACATTTCTAATGAGTAGAAAAAAATAATGGTCAGGTTTAATATAAGACGTCCCATACAGTAAACACACCTCATATCAAACCATTTTACTGTAGCATTTAGGAGATATGCCCCTTTAATTGACTTCAGAGGTGCATAAAAACCACATTTCTAATAAGTAGAAAAAAATAATGGTCAGGTTTAATACGGGACGTCCCATACAGTACACACACCTCATATCAAACCATTTTACTGTAGCATTTTGGAGATATGCCCCTTTAATTGACTTCAGAGGTGCATAAATACCACATTTCTAATAAGTAGAAAAAAATAACAGTCAGGTTTAATACGGGACGTCCCATACAGTACACACACCTCATATCAAACCATTTTACTGTAGCATTTTGGAGATATGCCCCTTTAATTGACTTCAGAGGTGCATAAATACCACATTTCTAATAAGTAGAAAAAAATAACAGTCAGGTATAATACGGGACGTCCCATACAATACACACACCTCATATTAATCCATTTTACTGTAGCTTTTTGGAGATATGTCACTTTAATTGACTTCAGAGGTGTATAAAGACCTCATTTCTAATAAGTAGAAAAAAATAAAAGTCAGGTTTAATACGGGACGTCCCATACAGTACACACACCTCATATCAAACCATTTTACTGTAGCATTTTGGAGATATGCCCCTTTAATTGACTTCAGAGGTGCATAAATACCACATTTCTAATAAGTAGAAAAAAATAACAGTCAGGTATAATACGGGACGTCCCATACAGTACCACACACCTCAGATCAAACCATTTTACTGTAGCATTTTGGAGATGTGCCCCTTTAATTGACTTCAGAGGTGCATAAATACCACATTTCTAATAAGTAGAAAAAAATAACAGTCAGGTTTAATACGGGACGTCCCATACAGTACACACACCTCATATCAAACCATTTTACTGTAGCATTTTGGAGATATGCCCCTTTAATTGACTTCAGAGGTGCATAAATACCACATTTCTAATAAGTAGAAAAAAATAACAGTCAGGTATAATACGGGACGTCCCATACAATACACACACCTCATATTAATCCATTTTACTGTAGCATTTTGGAGATATGTCACTTTAATTGACTTCAGAGGTGTATAAAGACCTCATTTCTAATAAGTAGAAAAAAATAAAAGTCAGGTTTAATACGGGACGTCCCATACAGTACACACACCTCATATCAAACCATTGTACTGTAGCATTTTGGAGATATGCCCCTTTAATTGACTTCAGAGGTGCATAAATACCACATTTCTAATAAGTAGAAAAAAATAACAGTCAGGTATAATACGGGACGTCCCATACAGTACACACACCTCAGATCAAACCATTTTACTGTAGCATTTTGGAGATATGCCCCTTTAATTGACTTCAGAGGTGCATAAATACCACATTTCTAATAAGTAGAAAAAAATAACAGTCAGGTTTAATACGGGACGTCCCATACAGTACACACACCTCATATCAAACCATTTTACTGTAGCATTTTGGAGATATAGGCCACTATACTACTTTAAACACCTATAAAAACCTATTTTCTAATAAGTAGAAAAAAAACAATGGTCAGTTTATGTACGGGACATCCCATACAGTGTGCACACCAAATATCTAACGATTTTACTGCAGCATTTGGGAGATATAGGCCATTATTCTACTTTAAACACCTATAAAAACATAATTTCTAATAAGTAGAAAAAAACAATGGTCAGTTTCTATATGGGACGTCCCATAGAGTGTGCACACCAAATATCTAACCATTTTACTGCAGCGTTTTGGAGATATAGGCCATTATTCTACTTTAAACACCTATAAAAACATCATTTCTAATAAGTAGAAAAAAACAATAGTCAGTTTATGTACGGGACGTCCCATACAGTGTGCACACCAAATATCTAACCATTTTACTGCAGCATTTTGGAGATATAGGCCATTATTCTACTTTAAACACCTATAAAAACATCATTTCTAATAAGTAGAAAAAACAATGGTCAGTTTCTATATGGGAAGTCCCATACAGTGTGCACACCAAATATCTAACCATTTTACTGCAGCGTTTTGGAGATATAGGCCATAATTCTACTTTAAACACCTATAAAAACCTCATTTCTAATAAGTAGAAAAAAACAATAGTCAGTTTATGTACTGACTTACATAATACAGTGTGCACACCAAATATCTGACCATTTTACTGCAGCGTTTTAGAGATATAGGCCATTATTCTACTTTTATTAGATCCACATCATATCCAAAGTCTTTAAAAGAAACAGACAACTTATACAAATAATAAAAACAATTCTGGCAGTTCTGACAGGTTTAAGAATCCACATCCAGCTTTAGGTTAATCCAAAATCCAAATCATAATCCAAACACAGCCAAATGGTCAAAACAAGGATCAGATAATACAAACAACAAGGCAGAAAACACAGGCAAACACGGAAATCCAGGAAACTAGAAATAAGATCAAAAACCATGACACAGAACACCAGAATAACACTTAGAAATGCAGTGAAACATTAGCAAGACTTTGCAAAGACTGAGTGAAAAACATTGTAATGACACACAACTGGAAGTAATCAAGCCTAATGAGTCTATGCAATGGGTTATGTGAAATTAAGAAAAACAAAAGAGATGGGAGAAATGCACTCTGCTGGAAAACCAAAGTCACTCAAGCTGGTTGTTGTCACACATAATTTGAAGTTACAGCAGTGCATCACATCAGCTAAATGCTAAATCAGCAAATGAACCAATAATTCATGTTCTTTGATTATTTCACTTAAGCTGCATTTTATTAACATTATGTGTTTAAAGTCCCCGTGAACCGGAAGTTGCAAACGACTTTTCTCCAGTGCTGTGACGTATTTCCGAGAGAAACGGAATACTAAATGAGGCAAAATAGTGAGCGTGGCTTTTTTTTTTCCAACTAGCACCTGATTGGATCTAGAAAAATGCACCTCCTCGCCATCTCTCCTTTCACACGCTGTGTGCCTGTCTAATGTCAGTTGGAGGGGCGTGGTTACGGATGTTAAGCAGACACCTAAACCGTCAAGTGTACGTCATCGGGCAAGGTCCTCCAGTGCAGAGGGGAGGGGCATTTTCAGAATTTGATTAAAGATTACGAAGCCAAAAAAATTTTTTGTGTGGATTGACTTGCATGGATGAATTGTTCACCACAAAACGATCAATTTAGGCAAACAAAGTAAGTATGGTCAATTTTGATTTCATGGGGACTTTAATATAAAGTCATGTGATAAAATGGCAATTTTTGTCCCTTTAAACTTATAAAGCACTAACATTTATAACTAAATTTTATAAAGACATAATTTTTCCAAATAAGTACAGTATGTAGCCTACATTAATTTGTTACAGCATGGCCAATGTTCAGCAGATAATATTGGATGTACTTCAACAATTTATCTTTTTTTTTATTTATCTCAATCTGAAATCAATCTATTTTATTTATGTCATTTTCTTAAAAGGTATGTTTTTAAATTAAAACAAAATCACAACAATCACGGATATACTTTTTATTTATTATTTATTTTATTTTGTGATGTAGGCTACATTAGCCATATTATAGTTCATTGCATTACCGCCATCATAAGTTGCGGCAGAAGAGGGTAAGTTCCCTTTATCGAAAGGGAACTCGCGATGCGTCAAATGACGCCATGGGAACGCCTCCAGCGTGAATGCGTCTGAAGCATCTATGTCAACTAGTCCAATGGAAAGAGAGAATAAACGTCACGGGTGGGTGACGTCATGACCAGGAAATGATAAAAGCACATCCGTAGCAAACCGGCATTTTGCTTCTGTTGCCTCAGCAAGCGATCTGTGTTATACTGTCTCTGTCTATTTATTGTTGTCTGTTGCAATATTGTTGGAAACGTTATGGCGAAACAAGTTTACAAGCAGTGTGTTCCTCCCTGCCGGCGTTATTTAACGGGTGGGGACACACATGAGCTTTGTGTGATTTGTTTGTAAGTGGAGCATGCGGTCTCAGCCTTCAAGGGGGTTTTGTGCCAACACTGTGAGATGCTACCGCTCCGCATGCTCCGCTCTCGCCTGTCACTCTTGAATGAGAGTGGGCAGGCTCGCGATCCTCAAGGATCAGGACCCGCGTCTGCCGAGGCAACGCGGAGAATGCATTCCTGGGGATCGCAAAAGGATCTTTCGGAGGGGTTGGAGACGGGTTCGAGGGCCTTTTCTCCTTCCTTACCCGGAAGATCCAGCTCTCTGCCCCCGGTGTCGGAAGCACGCTCTGCGGTTTCTTCCGCCCGGGGAGAGAGCCCTCCATTACTACAATGCTCTTCCTCCAAGGAGGTCGATGTTATGAGTTTGGAGAGTGAAAGCACACACATGGGGGAAAGGGATTCACAATTTATTTCCCCAGCATATGATGAGCTGGTGGATGTTATGTCGTGGGCTGTAGAAAAATTAAATATTGTATGGCCATCTGAGAATAAGGGCGCTCGTCCTAAAAGCAAACTAGATGAGCGCTTTTTATCTTCAGCCACATTATCTCCACCACGAGGGCTTCCTTTCTTTCCCGCTTTACATACTGAGATATCTAAATCATGGAACAAACCATTTTTATCTCGACTTTTTAGCCCTCAAGCTAGTACTTATTCAAGAATTAGAGGGCTAAAAGAATATGGTTATGAGTCGATGCCCCAGGCGGAACAGAATTTAGCCAGTTATCTTGCGCCTGGTCCCGCATCTTCTCTAAAAGCCCCGGCTTTGCCCACTAGAACGCTTAAATCCACCTCGGTTTTAGTGGGCAAAGCTTATACGGCAGCAGGTCAAGCCGGAGCGTGTTTGCATACAATGGCACTACTCCAGGCTTATCAAGCTGACCTGCTGGGGGATCTGGATAATAGCGAGGGAATTAGTCAGGACGATGTTCGAGAACTTCGTCGGGCTACTGATCTTTCTCTCAGGGCTACTAAGGAGACCGCCAGAGCAATTGGGCGGTCTATGGCAGCCTTGGTAGCTACTGAGAGGCATTTGTGGTTAAATCTTTCTGAGATTAAAGAAAAAGATCGAACGTTTTTATTAGACGCTCCGCTTGAACCTTCTGGTCTCTTCGGTGACGCAGTTCATGTGGTCGTTGAAAGATTTCAGGAGTCTAAAAAGCAATCTGACGCTTTTAAAAAGTTAATTCCTCGCCGTGTCCAGCCCACTGGGGCTGCTGGGCGTGAGCAGCCCCAGCCGTCTAGCTTATCATATCATGTGCAACAAAAAGAGAGTGTTGCGTCTCGTGCACCTCCACGTAGACACTGGAGACAGACGCAACCCTCTCAACCGAGGTCTTCTAAGTCGAAGCCGGATCTGAGGACCGTTCTTCAGGCGAAGAAGACTTCAGCTCAAAAAAGGTCTTGATGTTTAGGCGTCAGGCCTGTGAGGACAGCCCCGACCGAAGTAGAGCGGTGTACACCTCATTATACGGTGCCTGTTCCATTTCGGGGTCCTCGCGAGACCGTTCTGCCAACCCTGCCACCCTTGGTGCTTCAGGGTGCAGCGGTCTCCAGCGAGTCGCTGATGCTATGCTGCGGCACAGCATCAGTTTCGCGCCCTCTGAGGGTGGCTTTAGAGCAGCCAGGTCAGGTAGTTCCTGCCATTATGTTTCAGGCTCCAGATTTGGCTGTTTCAGTAACACCAGAGACCAGCCTCGTAAATATTCTGGCAGCGTGGAAGCTTCTGCCGAATATTTCTCATTGGGTCCTGCAGATTGTAGAGAAAGGATACAGAATCCAGTTTGGTTCTCGTCCTCCTCGTTACAACGGGGTGCTGCCCACAGTGGTGCATCCCGAGCAGGCTCTGGTAATGGAGCAAGTAAAGGCCCTGTTAGCAAAAGAAGCTATAGAATATAGAGCTATAGACCGAAGCTATAGCTATAGACCGAGAGTCAGGTTTTTACAGCCGTTATTTCATTGTTCCAAAAAAGGATGGAGGGTTGCGTCCCATTTTAGATCTTCGTCTGTTAAATCGGTCAGTCCACAAACTAAAGTTCAAGATGCTGACCCTCAAACAGATCGTGACTCAAATCAGATCCGAGGACTGGTTTGTCACGATAGATCTGAAGGATGCATACTTCCATATCCTTCCTCCCTCAGCACAGGAAGTTCCTAAGGTTTTCTTTCAGGGGCAAAGAATACCAATATCGGGTTCTTCCTTTCGGCGTAGCTTTATCACCCCGCACGTTTACGAAATGCGAGGATGCAGCTTTAGCCCCTCTCAGGCTTCAGGGCATACGTATTCTGAACTACATCGACGACTGGCTGATTCTAGCGGAATCAGAGCAGTTGGCGGTTCGACACCGAGGTGTCGTTCTCGCCCATATCCAGATGCTGGGGTTTAGGCTCAATGCCAAGAAGAGTGTACTTTCTCCAGTACAGAGAACCACTTTCCTTGGTGTGGTATGGGATTCAGTGACGATGCGGGCCAATCTATCGCCCGTTCGTGTAGCTGCTATCCTGGCAGCCATCAAAGAGCTAAAGCTAGGTCAGTCACGCACTGTAAAACAGTTCGAGAGACTGTTGGGTCTACTGGCAGCAGCGTCCAACGTGATACCTTTTGGCCTGCTGTACATGAGGCCTTTACAGTGGTGGCTCAGGACCAGAGGGTTCTCCCCGAGGGGAAACCCACTTCGTATGATCAAGGTCACGCGGCGATGCCTTCGTGCCTTAGTTATATGGAGGAAGCACTGGTTCTTAACCCAGGGTCCGGTGTTGGGAGCTCTTTGCCATCGAGCTACTATCTCGACAGATGCTTCCCTCACCGGCTGGGGAGCGGTAATGGAAGGCCGCTCGGTTCAGGGTCTGTGGAAAAGTCATCATCTTTCGTGGCACATAAATTGCCTGGAGATGATGGCTGTCTTCAATGCGTTGAGACATTTCCTCCCAGACCTAAGGGGCCATCATGTGCTTGTTCGAACAGACAATACATCGGTGGTCTCTTATCTGAACCGTCAGGGGGGTCTGCGGTCGCGTTCGTTTTGCAAACTGGCGCACCAGATCCTCCTATGGTCTCTGGGAAAGGTACTCTCTCTGAGGGCAGTGTATATCCTGGAGACCAGAATATAGGAGCAGACATCCTGTCGAGGCAGGAGCTGAGGCCAGGGGACTGGAGACTCCACCCCGAGGCGGTGGAGAAAATCTGGGAGGTTTATGGCCAAGCAGAAGTGGATCTGTTTGCGTCTCAGAATACGACGCACTGTCCTCTTTGGTTTTCCCACTCACCCAGCCCCCCTGGGGCTGGATGCTATGGTGCAGACGTGGCCGAGGCTACGTCTGTATGCCTTTCCCCCTGTTGCTCTGCTCCCAGGAGTTCTGGAGCGAGTCTGTCGGTATGGAATAAGCCTACTGCTAGTAGCACCACGCTGGCCAAGTCGGATCTGGTTTTCGGACCTGATCCATCTTTTAGACTGTCCTCCATTGGAGATCCCGATCAGGAGAGACCTTCTGTCTCAGGCCGGGGCCACAATATTTCACCCTCGACCAGAGATTTGGAACCTGTGGGTTTGGCCTCTGAGGGGGCCCAACTCATAGAAAGTGGTCTTTCAGCCGAGGCTGCTGAGACCATTCTAAGCTCCAGAGCTCCAGCTACTAGGAAACTATATGCGCTTAAATGGAGTTTTCTCTTTATGGTGTCACCGACATCATTGGGATCCAGTTAACTGTTCTGTGAACACAGTACTCGAGTTCCTGCAGGAGCGCTTTACGTCAGGTCTATGTCCTTCAACCCTTAAGGTCTACGTGGCTACAATTGCGGCCTACCACACACACTGGTGGGGGGTACATCGCTGGGTCGAGACCCCCTGATTACACGTTTCCTTCGTGGCACTTTAAGGCTAAGGCCTGCAACTTGCACTAGGGTGCCAGCTTGGGATCTGACTATAGTTCTAGAAGGCCTGTCTAGGGCTCCATTCGAGCCCTTAGATTCGGTCTCAGATAAGTTTCTTACCCTTAAGACTATCTTTCTGCTAGCTATTTCGTCCCTTAAGAGAGTTGGTGACCTTCAGGCCCTTTCGGTCTCCCCCACAAACAGGGATGCGTCCCTAAGGTGCCGACCTTGACTCCGAGGCCTATTGTGCTGCAGGCTTTCTGTCCTCCTCCTTTTACATCTGCGGACCAGGAAAGACTGCACCTCTTGTGTCCAGTGTGAGCACTGGACACTTATGTGCGTCGGACATCCTCAATGAGGAAGTCCGACCAATTACTGATTTGCTTTGGATCACCTAAGAAAGGTCTTCCTGCTTTCAAACAGACGGTCAGTAAGTGGATAGTCGAGGCTATTTCACTCGCATACGATACTCGGGCCAGCCTTGTCCTTTGGTGGTCCGAGCTCACTCACTAGGAGTATGGCGGCTTCTAAAGCCTTACTGTATGGAGTTTCTCCTCAAGATGTCTGTGATGCGGCGGGCTTCCTTTCCGCTCACATTCGTGAGATTTTACAGTTTAGACCTGGATGTTGCCCCAGGTTCTCAGGTGCTTAGTGCTTAGTACAACAGACTGACACTCAGGTACTTGAAATTCTGGCGCTTTAGGTATTCTCGTTCCCATGGCGTCATTTGACGCATCGCGAGTTCCCTTTCGATAAAGGGAACGTCTCAGGTTACTATTGTAACCATAGTTCCCTGAGAACAGGGAACGAGACGATGCATCACCCTGCCATACTTTCTGCGTCCCTGCGATCGGCTTGCTTCGGCAAATTTCGAAGCTAAATGCCGGTTTGCTATGGATGTGCTTTTATCATTTCCTGGTCATGACATCACCCGCCCGTGACGCTCATTCTCTCTTTCCATTGGACTAGTTGACATAGATGCTTCAGACGCATTCACGCTGGAGGCGTTCCCATGGCGTCATTTGACGCATCGTATCGTTCCCTGTTCTCAGGGAACTATGGTTACAATAGTAACCTGAGACGTTTTAATTATGTGCAATAAATTAAACAGATGTTTAAATACATATATGGGCATGGTTATTAATTTATAATTAACAATGATTAATTTATGCGTGCTTTACTCAAATACCTGTAATAACTGAAATTGGGTCAGCAGTGATGAGATCGATTTTGCGTCTCACCTTTTTGCAAGGGAGTACAATGACATTGATGGATTTCAGTCATCTCTTTTGTTTAGTGTTTTACAAAGCGGAGGGATTGTGGGTACTCCGACCAGGCCATTTGTTCAAATTTTACACACAGGGGGAAATCACTGGGTGACAGCAAGCAACCTCTTTGCTGGTAAAAATGAGGTTTGCATTTATGACAGCCTCTCAACAAATTTAGACACCAGTACTGAACAGGCCTTATCATGGATGTTAAGGCCAAAGGAAGACCAATTTACGGTCATATTTCCTACTGTTCAGCAGCAAACCAATAGCAGTAACTGTGGTTTGCCTGCAATTGGATTTGCATATGCACTATGCAGCAACATGAGACCTGAGAACTGTCCCCGTGAGGGTCGGATGAGGCCAGATTTCATCAAGTGTTTCAAAACAGGGAAGGTAGAATTCAAAATACAGCCAAAATTGTGTAACCCAAAGTTCAGACAAACCACTGTCAGTGTCCATTGTGTGTGCAGGACGGTACACAATAAAGATATCATGGTGCAGTGTTCATTGTGCCATGGCTGGTATCATCCCAGCTGTTTAAAAATACCCTCAAATGCCATTTTTGGCATGGATGATTGGCACTGTCAAAACTGTAATGAAGCATCACAACCAGAAAATATACATTGACAAGCAGCAATATAATGTTTCTGGTATTCTGTGACCTTTGTTTATAGTTTTTTCTTGTTTTTATTTCCTCTGGATTTCCTCCAAGTGCGTATTGTTTTCTAATTAGCCTATTTTGTTTAATCCCTTCTGTTTACTCTCTTCATTGTCAATTTTTGTTCCTTGTGTACTGTAATATATTTTTTTCCTTAATACTTTACGTTATTTGTTTTTTGTTTTTTCATTAAAGTATATTTAAATCCAACAGTGAATGTTAAAAGTACAGAAAGAACACTGTTTTATCACTGTACATGTTTTGTAGTACCTCAAAAGTAAAATGTTTTTAAATGACTTGCACAACTGGCAGTTTTTTTCCTTATACTTAGAAAAAAATGTATAAACTAACCATTGTTTTTTTCTGCTTATTAGAAAATAGGTTTTTATAGGTGTTTAAAGTAGAATAATGGCCTATATCTCCAAAACGCTGCAGTAAAATGGTTAGATGTTTGGTGTGCACACTGTATGGGACGTCCCATATAGAAACTGACTATTGTTTTTTTCTACTTATTAGAAATGATGATTTTATAGGTGTTTTAAAGTAGAATAATGGCCTATATCTCCAAAACGCTGCAGTAAAATGGTTAGATATTTGGTGTGCACACTGTATGGGACGTCCCATATAGAAACTGACCATTGTTTTTTTCTACTTATTAGAAAATAGGTTTTTATAGGTGTTTAAAGTAGAATAATGGCCTATATCTCCAAAACGCTGCAGTAAAATGGTTAGATATTTGGTGTGCACACTGTATGGGACGTCCCATATAGAATCTGACCATTGTTTTTTCTACTTATTAGAAATGATGTTTTTATAGGTGTTTAAAGTAGAATAATGGCCTATATCTCCAAAACGCTGCAGTAAAATGGTTAGATATTTGGTGTGCACACTGTATGGGATGTCCCGTACATAAACTGACATTGTTTTTTTCTACTTATTAGAAAATAGGTTTTTATAGGTGTTTAAAGTAGAATAGTGGCCTATATCTCCAAAACGCTGCAGTAAAATGGTTAGATATTTGGTGTGCACACTGTATGGGATGTCCACATAGAAACTGACCATTGTTTTTATTCTACTTATTAGAAAATAGGTTTTTATAGGTGTTTAAAGTAGAATAGTGGCCTATATCTCCAAAACGCTGCAGTAAAATGGTTAGATATTTAGTGTGCACACTGTATGGGACGTCCCATATAGAAACTGACTATTGTTTTTTTCTACGTATTAGAAAATGATGTTTTTATAGGTGTTTAAAGTAGAATAATGGCCTATATCTCCAAAACGCTGCAGTAAAATGGTTAGATATTTGGTGTGCACACTGTATGGGACGTCCCGTAATAAACTGACCATTGTTTTTTTCTACTTATTAGAAAATAGGTTTTTATAGGTGTTTAAAGTAGAATAGTGGCCTATATCTCCAAAACGCTGCAGTAAAATGGTTAGATATTTGGTGTGCACACTGTATGGGACGTCCCATATAGAAACTGACCATTGTTTTATTCTACTTATTAGAAAATAGGTTTTTATAGGTGTTTAAAGTAGAATAGTGGCCTATATCTCCAAAACGCTGCAGTAAAATGGTTAGATATTTGGTGTGCACACTGTATGGGACGTCCCATATAGAAACTGACTATTGTTTTTTTCTACTTATTAGAAATGATGTTTTTATAGGTGTTTAAAGTAGAATAATGGCCTATATCTCCAAAACGCTGCAGTAAAATGGTTAGATATTTGGGTGTGCACACTGTATGGGACGTCCCATATAGAAACTGACCATTGTTTTTTTCTACTTATTAGAAAATAGGTTTTTATAGGTGTTTAAAGTAGAATAATGGCATATATCTCCAAAACGCTGCAGTAAAATGGTTAGATATTTGGTGTGCACACTGTATGGGACGTCCCATATAGAAACTGACCATTGTTTTTTTCTACTTATTAGAAATGTGTCAGGGTTCTGCCCTGGCAGCTTTGTCTATGTCTTTGTTTTATGTCTCTATGTTTATGTTGTGCTTAAACATGTGGTTTTGTTTGTGTTTGCCATGTGCTTCTTTGTTCCTCCCTCCTTGTTTCCCTGTACCACACCTTGTCTAGTTGAGTCCTTGTTTGTCTGAGTGTTATCACCTGTTCCTAATGTTCTCTGCTCCCTTGTTTCAGTCCTCGTTTACGTGAGTGTTCACCTGTTCCTTGTCTGAGTGTTCTCACCTGTTACTCTTGTTAACTCCCTTTATGTGTGTGCTCTTTCCCTCATGTGTTGCCAGTTCGTTAGATGTTGTACTACTGTGTACATCTTTGCTTCATAGTTTGTTTCTTGTTACTAAGGTCTTCAGTGTTTTATTTGTAGAAGTATTTTGTGCTTTAGTTCTGCCATCGGTCCTGTCTGTGTTGTCATCTCTGTCTCTAGTTCCAGTCCTGCTAGCAGAGCGTCCCTGACTGCTTACACTCTTGGTTTTGGAGGAAGCCTGGTGCTGAGCCTGAGATCCCTGAGTGCCTTGCTGGAGTACTTACAAGTTACTGTCTGACTACTGCTAGTGTTCTGAGGTCTCATTCTGCTCTGCCATTACTACTCTCAAGCTTCCAGTCATCTTGCTAGTTACAACTGCTGCTCTGCTAGTTACTACGGCTGTCATTGTGTCTCATCCCTCCCTATTGTCTGGACTGTTCACCTCTCCACCACATCCTGTCATCTGTCTGCTGTTTGTCAATAAACCTGTTAACACTACTTCTGCATTTGAGTCCTCCTTCATAGATCGGTGACAAAATGATGTTTTATAGGCGTTTAAAGTAGAATAATGGCCTATATCTCCAAAACGCTGCAGTAAAATGGTTAGATATTTGGTGTGCACACTGTATGGGACGTCCCATATAGAAACTGACCATTGTTTTTTTCTACTTATTAGAAAATAGGTTTTTATAGGTGTTTAAAGTAGAATAATGGCCTATATCTCCAAAACGCTGCAGTAAAATGGTTAGATATTTGGTGTGCACACTGTATGGGACGTCCCATATAGAAACTGACCATTGTTTTTTTCCACTTATTAGAAATGATGTTTTTATAGGTGTTTAAAGTAGAATAATGGCCTATATCTCCCAAATGCTGCAGTAAAATGGTTAGATATTTGGTGTGCACACAGTATGGGATGTCCCGTACATAAACTGACCATTGTTTTTTTCTACTTATTAGAAAATAGGTTGTTATAGGTGTTTAAAGTAGAATAGTGGCCTATATCTCCAAAACGCTGCAGTAAAATGGTTAGATATTTGGTGTGCACACTGTATGGGACGTCCTGTATTAAACCTGACTGTTATTTTTTTCTACTTATTAGAAATGTGGTATTTATGCACCTCTGAAGTCAATTAACGTGTCATATCCCCAAAATGCTACAGTAAAATGGATTAATATGAGGTGTGGTACTGTATGGGACGTCCCGTATTAAACCTGACTGTTATTTTTTTCTACTTATTAGAAATGTGGTATTTATACACCTCTGAAGTCAATTAAAGTGACATATCTCCAAAACGCTCCAGTAAAATGAATTAATATGAGGTGTGTGTACTGTATGGGATGTCCCGTATTAAACCTGACCGTTCTTTTTTTCTACTTATTAGAAATGTGGTATTTATGCACCTCTGAAGTCAATTAAAGGGGCATATCTCCAAAATGCTACAGTAAAATGGTTTGATATGAGGTGTGGGTACTCTATGGGACGTCCCGTATTAAACCTGACTGTTATTTTTTTTCTACTTATTAGAAATGTGGTATTTATGCACCTCTGAAGTCAATTAAAGGGGCATATCTCCAAAATGCTACAGTAAAATGGTTTGATATGAGGTGTGTGTACTGTATGGGACATCCCGTATTAAACCTGGCTGTTATTTTTTTCTACTTATTAGAAATGTGGTATTTATGCACCTCTGAAGTCAATTAAAGGGGCATATATCCAAAATGCTACAGTAAAATGGTTTGATATGAGGTGTGTGTACTGTATGGGACGTCCCGTATTAAACCTGGCTGTTATTTTTTTCTACTTATTAGAAATGTGGTATTTATGCACCTCTGAAGTCAATTAAAGGGGCATATATCCAAAATGCTACAGTAAAATGGTTTGATATGAGGTGTGTGTACTGTATGGGACGTCCCGTATTAAACCTGACCGTTATTTTTTTCTACTTATTAGAAATGTGGTATTTATACACCTCTGAAGTCAATTAAAGGGTCATATATCCAAAATGCTACAGTAAAATGGTTTGATATGAGGTGTGTGTACTGTATGGGACGTCCCGTATTAAACCTGACCGTTATTTTTTTCTACTTATTAGAAATTAGTTATTTATGCACCTCTAAAGTCAATTAAAGGGGCATATCTCCAAAATGCTACAGTAAAATGGTTTGATATGAGGTTTGTGTACTGTATGGGACGTCCCGTATTAAACCTGACCGTTATTTTTTTCTACTTATTAGAAATTAGTTATTTATGCACCTCTGAAGTCAATTAAAGGGACATATCTCCAAAATGCTACAGTAAAATGGTTTGATATGAGGTTTGTGTACTGTATGGGACGTCCCGTATTAAACCTGACCGTTATTTTTTTCTACTTATTAGAAATTAGTTATTTATGCACCTCTAAAGTCAATTAAAGGGGCATATCTCCAAAATGCTACAGTAAAATGGTTTGATATGAGGTTTGTGTACTGTATGGGACGTCCCGTATTAAACCTGGCCATTATTTTTTTCTACTTATTAGAAATTAGTTATATATGCACCTCTGAAGTCAATTAAAGGGACATATCTCCAAAATGCTACAGTAAAATGGTTTGATATGAGGTTTGTGTACTGTATGGGACGTCCCGTATTAAACCTGACCGTTATTTTTTTCTACTTATTAGAAATTAGTTATTTATGCACCTCTAAAGTCAATTAAAGGGGCATATCTCCAAAATGCTACAGTAAAATGGTTTGATATGAGGTTTGTGTACTGTATGGGACGTCCCGTATTAAACCTGACCGTTATTTTTTTCTACTTATTAGAAATTAGTTATTTATGCACCTCTAAAGTCAATTAGAGGGGCATATCTCCAAAATGCTACAGTAAAATGGTTTTATATGAGGTGTGTGTACTGTATGGGACGTCCCGTATTAAACCTGACTGTTATTTTTTTCTACTTATTAGAAATGTGGTATTTATGCACCTCTGAAGTCAATTAAAGGGGCATATTTTCAAAATGCTACAGTAAAATGGTTTGATATGAGGTGTGTGTACTGTATGGGACGTCCTGTATTAAACCTGACTGTTATTTTTTTCTACTTATTAGAAATGTGGTATTTATGCACCTCTGAAGTCAATTAAAGGGGCATATATCCAAAATGCTACAGTAAAATGGTTTGATATGAGGTGTGTGTACTGTATGGGACGTCCCGTATTAAACCTGGCTGTTATTTTTTTCTACTTATTAGAAATGTGGTATTTATGCACCTCTGAAGTCAATTAAAGGGGCATATATCCAAAATGCTACAGTAAAATGGTTTGATATGAGGTGTGTGTACTGTATGGGACGTCCCGTATTAAACCTGACCATTATTTTTTTCTACTTATTAGAAATTAGTTATTTATGCACCTCTGAAGTCAATTAAAGGGACATATCTCCAAAATGCTACAGTAAAATGGTTTGATATGAGGTTTGTGTACTGTATGGGACGTCCCGTATTAAACCTGACCGTTATTTTTTTCTACTTATTAGAAATTAGTTATTTATGCACCTCTAAAGTCAATTAAAGGGGCATATCTCCAAAATGCTAAAGTAAAATGGTTTTATATGAGGTGTGTGTACTGTATGGGACGTCCCGTATTAAACCTGACTGTTATTTTTTTCTACTTATTAGAAATGTGGTATTTATGCACCTCTGAAGTCAATTAAAGGGGCATATCTCCAAAATGCTACAGTAAAATGGTTTGATATGAGGTGTGTGTACTGTATGGGACGTCCCGTATTAAACCTGACCGTTATTTTTTTCTACTTATTAGAAATTAGTATTTATGCACCTCTGAAGTCAATTAAAGGGCATATCTCCAAAATGCTACAGTAAAATGGTTTGATATGAGGTGTGTGTACTGTATGGGACGTCCCGTATTAAACCTGACCGTTATTTTTTTCTACTTATTAGAAATTGGTATTTATGCACCTCTGAAGTCAATTAAAGGGGCATATCTCCAAAATGCTACAGTAAAATGGTTTGATATGAGTGTGTGTACTGTATGGGACGTCCCGTATTAAACCTGACGTTATTTTTTTCTACTTATTAGAAATAGTTATTTATGCACCTCTGAAGTCAATTAAAGGGCATATCTCCAAAATGCTACAGTAAAATGGTTTGATATGAGGTTTGTGTACTGTATGGGACGTCCCGTATTAAACCTGACCGTTATTTTTTTCTACTTATTAGAAATTAGTTATTTATGCACCTCTAAAGTCAATTAAAGGGCATATCTCCAAAATGCTACAGTAAAATGGTTTGATATGAGGTGTGTGTACTGTATGGGACGTCCCGTATTAAACCTGACCGTTATTTTTTTCTACTTATTAGAAATTAGTATTTATGCACCTCTGAAGTCAATTAAAGGGCATATCTCCAAAATGCTACAGTAAAATGGTTTGATATGAGGTTGTGTACTGTATGGGACGTCCCGTATTAAACCTGACCGTTATTTTTTTCTACTTATTAGAAATGTAGGTATTTATGCACCTCTGAAGTCAATTAAAGGGGCATATCTCCAAAATGCTACAGTAAAATGGTTTTGATATGAGGTGTGTGTACTGTATGGGACGTCCCGTATTAAACCTGACTGTTATTTTTTTCTACTTATTAGAAATGTGGTAATTTATGCACCTCTGAAGTCAATTAAAGGGACATATCTCCAAAATGCTACAGTAAAATGGTTTGATATGAGGTGTGTGTACTGTATGGGACGTCCCGTATTAAACCTGACTGTTATTTTTTTTTCTACTTATTAGAAATGTGGTATTTATGCACCTCTGAAGTCAATTAAAGGGGCATATCTCCAAAATGCTACAGTAAAATGGTTTGATATGAGTTGTGTACTGTATGGGACGTCCCGTATTAAACCTGACTGTTATTTTTTTCTACTTATTAGAAATGTGGTATTTATGCACCTCTGAAGTCAATTAAAGGGGCATATATCCAAAATGCTACAGTAAAATGGTTTGATATGAGGTGTGTGTACTGTATGGGACGTCCCGTATTAAACCTGACCGTATTTTTTTCTACTTATTAGAAATGTGGTATTTATCACCTCTGAAGTCAATTAAAGGGGCATATCTCCAAAATGCTACAGTAAAATGGTTTGATATGAGGTGTGTGTACTGTATGGGACGTCCCGTATTAATACCTGACTGTTATTTTTTTCTACTTATTAGAAATGATGTATTTATACACCTCTGAAGTCAATTAAAGGCATATCTCCAAAATGCTACAGTAAAATGGTTTGATATGAGGTGTGTGTACTGTATGGGACGTCCCGTATTAAACCTGACTGTTATTTTTTTCTACTTATTAGAAATTGTATTTATCACCTTGAAGTCAATAAAGGCATATCTCCAAAATGCTACAGTAAAATGGTTGATATGAGGTTGTGTACTGTATGGGACGTCCCGTATTAAACTGACGTTATTTTTTTCTACTTATTAGAAATTGGTATTTATCACCCTGAAGTCATTAAAGGGCATATTCCAAAATGCTACAGTAAAATGGTTTGATATGAGGTGTGTGTACTGTATGGACGTCCCGTATTAAACCTGACTATTATTTTTTTCTACTTATTAGAAATGTGGTATTTATGCACCTCTGAAGTCAATTAAAGGGACATATCTCCAAAATGCTACAGTAAAATGGTTTGATATGAGGTTGTGTACTGTATGGACGTCCCGTATTAAACCTGACGTTATTTTTTTCTACTTATTAGAAATTGTATTTATACCTCAAAGTCATAAAGGACATATCTCCAAAATGCTACAGTAATGGTATATGAGTTGTTATGATGGGAGTCCGATTAACTGACTTTTTTTTACTATAAAAAGTTTATCCCTCAAGTAATTAAGGCATATTCCAAAATGTACAGTAAATGGTTTTATATGAGGTGTGTGTACTGTATGGGACGTCCCGTATTAAACCTGACTGTTATTTTTTTCTACTTATTAGAAATGTGGTATTTATGCACCTCTGAAGTCAATTAAAGGGCATATCTCCAAAATGCTACAGTAAAATGGATTGATATGAGGTGTGTGTACTGTATGGGACGTCCCGTATTATACCTGACTGTTATTTTTTTCTACTTATTAGAAATGTGGTATTTATGCACTCGAAGTCAATTAAAGGCATATCTCCAAAATGCTACGTAAAATGGTTGATATGAGGTGTGTGTACTGTATGGGAGTCCGTATTAACTGCGTTATTTTTTTCTACTTATTAGAAATGTGGTTTTATACACTCGAAGTCAATTAAAGGCATATTCCAAAATGCTACAGTAAAATGGTTATATGAGGTGTGTGTACTGTATGGGACGTCCCGTATTATACCTGACTGTTATTTTTTTCTACTTATTAGAAATGTGGTATTTATACACCTCTGAAGTCAATTAAAGGTGGTCATATCTCCAAAATGCTACAGTAAAATGGATTATATGAGGGTGTGTGTACTGTATGGGACGCCCGTATTATACCTGACTGTTATTTTTTTCTACTTATTAGAAATGTGGTCTTTATGGGCACCTCTGAAGTCATAAAGTGTCATTTCCAAATGCTTAAGTAAATTGGAATTAATATGAACGTAAATCTATGCGTAATGTATTAGAAGAGTGACACTTTATTCTTGCTGTTAAATTTTTACTAACTATTTAGAGATGTGGACTTAAAAAAGGAGAAAAAAAGCATCTTGATATGTGGATAATATATGGAAAGAAAGAAAGAGAAAGTAGAGATCAAAGAAAGTGAAAATGTATGTAAGAAAGAAGAATATTGAGAAGAATGTAAAAATTAGATAAAATATTTGAATAGAGATGAATGAACAGATAGAAAAGATGAAGAAGAAAGAGAGAAAAAGATATGAAAATGTAAGAAAAAAGGAAGAAAAGAGAAAGAAAAGATAGAATGAAGAAAAAGGAAGAAAGAGAGATAAGAAAGAAAAGAAAGAAAGAAAGAAAGAAAAAGATAAAAAAGAAAGAAAAAGAAGAAGAAAAAAATGAAAGAAAAAAGAGGAAAAGAAGAGAGAGAAAAGAAAGAAAGAAAGAAATAGAAGAAGAAAGAAAGATAGAAAGAAAGAAAAAAGAAAGAAAGAAGAGAAAGAAAAAGATAAGAAAGTAAAGAAAGAAAGAAGAAAGAGTAGAAAGAAAAAAGGAAGGAAGAAAGAGAGAGAAAAAAGATAAAAGAAAAAAAAGGAAGAAAGAGAGAAAGAAAGAAAGAAAGAAAGAAGATAGAAGAGAGAGAAAAAAGATAGAAAGAAAAGAAAAAAGAAAGAAAGAGACAAGAAGAAAGAAAGAAAGAAAGAAAGAGAGAAAAAAAAGAAAGAAAGAAAAAAAGGAAGGAAAGAAAGAGATAAAGATAAGAAAAAGATAGAAAGAGAAGAAAGAAAAAAGAAAGAGAAAGAAGAGAGAGAAAAGAAGAAAGAAAGAAAAAAGAAGAAAAAGAAAGAAAAGAAAAGAAAAAGAAAGAAAAAAGAAAGAAAAAAAGAAGAATGAAAGAAAAAGGAAGAAAAGAGAAAGAAAAAAGAAAGAGAAAAAAGATAGAAAGAAAGAAAAAAGGAAAGAAAAGAAGAAAGAAAGAAAGAAAAGTAGAATAAAGAAAAAGGAAAAGAGAGAAGAAAGAAGAAAAAGATGAAGAAAGAAAAGGAAGAAAGAGAGAAAAAAGAGATAGAGAAAGGTAAAGAAAAAAGGAGAGAAGAAAGTGAGAAGATAAAGAAAGAAAGGAAGGATGAGAAGAGGAGAGAGAGAGAGAGAGAGAGAGAGAGAGAGGAGAGGAGAGAGAGAGAGAGAGAGAGAGGAGAGAGAGAGAGAGAGAAATCTAACGACTTTTTCTGGTGTTATTGGAGACTTTTGGTGACTCTCTGACGTTGAAAGCACATATCGTTTTTACTCTTCTCAACGAGCAGCGGGTGCTGCCATGGTTCCCACCCCGTCCCAAATGCCCTCACAGGCGGCCCAGTCCTCGAGCAGCAGCCCCTCCCAGCTGCAGTCAGAGCGGGAGTGTTCACCCCTCCGCATACAGACGGCAAAAGAATCGTACTCGGTTACTAACGTAACCTCGGTTCTCTCTAGAGAGGGAACGAGTACTGCGTAATATCTTACGCTATGGGGAAACACTCTTTCCTCGAGATATTGAAGCCAAAAATTATCCTTAATTTTTTTAATCATGCAAAACGCTTTTGCAGCAGCAAGCAGACAAGGGCGAAACAGCTCGCGCGCCCATTGGCTGCCTCGCTGGAAAAGCTGCAGCCTATCGAGTGAAGGCACTGCGTGACGTAATGACGAATGAAGACGCTTCGCGCTCATTTCGTCATGTCCCGCCAGTATAGGCGTGGTCTCACCCTATAAATACCCCTCGATAGCTGTATTTCTCTGATTTTGTACACCGAAGCGAACCAGAGCATAGTTCACGCACGGCAAGATACGCAGTACTCGTTCCCTCTCTAGAGAGAACCGAGGTTACGTTAGTAACCGAGTACGTTCTCTTACGAGAGTATCTCTCGTACTGCGTAATATCTTACGCTATGGGGACCCCATACAAAACGCCGTGCGGACAGGGATCCAACACCAGAGTCCCGGGGCAAAGCCCGGGGCACATCTAGTGCATAATCACCATAACTCACATAGAGTAGAGGAGGAGAGGCTAAAGCATCACTCCTTTATAAAGTCCCGTAGGGACACTGACCCGTAAGGGCAACATAGCCGCATTGGCGGCCAATAAGCCCGAAGTTCAGACCGCCAAAAGCTTAGCTTGTAGGGCGGGCACCTCCAGGTTATAGTACTTGATAAATGTCGACGGCGAGGCCCAGCCCGCAGCCGTACAGATATCCTGCAGGGAGACCCCGCTATACCATGCCCACGACGAGGCCACGCCTCTCGTGGAGTGCGCTTTGACACCCAATGGGCACCGTAGGCCCTTGGAGGTGTAAGCCAGCGCTATGGCATCCACTATCCATCTGGATAGGCTCTGTTTTGAGGCGGCGAGTCCCTTAGAACGGCCGCCAAACAAAACGAAAAGCTGCTCGGTCTGCCTGAACCCAGCCGAGCGGGACACATAAGCCCTTAACGCCCTGACAGGGCAAAGGAGACTCGCGTCCCTCTCCTCATCGAGAACCGGAAGGGCTGACAGGGAAATCACCTGGGCCCTAAACGGTGTATTGAGGGATTTCGGCACGTAGCCGTGCCTCGGTTTGAGTACGACCTTTGAGTCGTTAGGCCCAAACTCCAGACATGACGCGCTTACAGAAAGCGCCTGCAAGTCCCCTACACGCTTCACTGAAGCGAGAGCCAATAGAAACACCGTCTTAAGGGACAGGTGCCTCATATCCGACAGCTGGATCGGCTCGAACGGGGCGCCTTTCATGGCCTCCAAGACCGTGGAAAGGTCCCAAGCCGGGACTGAAGGGGGCCTGGGAGGATTCATTCTCCGAGCCCCTCGTAGGAAACGCACGACTAAGTCGTTTTTCCCCAGTGACTGGCCAGACACAGGTTTAGCAAACGTTGCTATGGCCGCCACGTACACTTTGAGCGTGGATGGGGTTCTTCCCTTATCCATCAGCTCCTGAAGGAAGGCAAGCACTTCCTCAACCCCGCAGTCCACGGGTGAAAAGCCACGGGCTCGACACCAAGTAGAGAACACCGACCATTTCGAGGCATAGAGCCGTCTGGTAGACGGAGCTCTAGCCTGTGCGATCGTGTTTAGCACTCCTTCTGGGAGGCTAGCGGGTACCCGTTGATGGCCCATGCGTGCAGGGACCACAGTTCCGGGTGAGGATGCCAAATCGAGCCCTCTGCCTGAGAGAGGAGATCTCTCCTCAACGGTACAGGCCACGGGGCAGTGCTGGTCATCCGCATCAGGACCGGAAACCAAGCCTGGTTCGTCCAGAGCGGAGCCACAAGCAGCACTGGGCATCCATTTTCCCTGATCCGCTCCAACACCTGTGGCAGGAGCGAGACCGGGGGAAAAGCGTACAGGGGACCGCTGGGCCAAGTATGGGCCAGCGCGTCCCTGCGCTTTGAGAAGAATACTGGGCAGTGAGCGTTCTCGCGGGACGCGAACAGGTCCACCTGCGCTCTGCCAAACGTTTCCCACAGGAGCTGGACCGTCTGCGGGTGCAGCGACCATTCTCCTGTCAGGACGTTGTCTCTGGACAGCATGTCTGGACCCGTATTCAGGTGCCCAGGCACGTGCGCCGCTTTCAAAGAAAGTAGGTTGCGCTGGGCCCAGACCAAGAGGGGTTCCGTCAGCCTGCAAAGGCGTGCGGACCTGAGGCCGCCCTGGCGATTTATGTACGCCACCACTGACTTGTTGTCCGATCGGACCAAGACGTGGTGGCCCCTCACCAGGGGACAGAAGCGCCGCAGCGCTTTGTCGACTGCTATCAATTCCAAGCAGTTTATGTGAAGGAGCTTCTCCCGCTCTGACCATAGGCCAGCCAACGGTCTGCCCTCGAGCAGCGCTCCCCACCCGTGGTGGAGGCGTCCGTAGACACCACTTTCACCCTTGAGGCGGTCCCCAGACTCACACCAGACTGATACCAGCTGGTTACTTTCCAGGGTTCCAGAGCCGAAACGCACCTTTGGTCGACCCTGAGGCGACACCTGCCCGTGGACCATGCCCGGGGCGGGACCCGTGCTTTCAGCCACCACTGCAGCGGGCGCATGCGAAGCAGGCCCAGCTGGAGTGCATGGGATGCTGAGGCCATCAGGCCCAGCAATTTCTGAAACCGTCTGAGCGGGACTATGGAGCCGTGGCGGAAGGATTCCGCGACGCGCTGAATACTTAGTACGCGCTCCGGTGACAGGCGTGCCGTCATGGAAAGCGAGTCTAACACTGTTCCCAGGAAAGAAATTCTCTGGCTGGGACACAGCAGGCTCTTTTCCCAGTTGACCGTCAGGCCCAGTGTCTCGAGATGCTCGAGCATTGTGGCCCTGTGTTCTATGAGCTCTGACCGTGATCGAGCTAGAATCAGCCAATCGTCCAAGTAGTTCATAACTCGCATGCCCTGAAGTCTCAGGGGCGCGAGAGCCGCGTCCATGCACTTCGTAAATGTACGGGGTGCCAAAGACAGGCCGAACGGCAGGACTGTGTATTGATAAGCCTGGCCCTCGAACGCGAATCTCAAGAATCGCCTGTGATGGGACGCTATTTGTATTTGGAAATACGCGTCTTTCAGATCTATCGACATAAACCAGTCCCCTTGGCGCACTTGCGCGAGGATTTTCCTGGTCGTAAGCATCCTGAACTGGCGCTTCACAAGCGCTTTGTTCAGCTGTCTCAGATCTAGAATGGGTCTGAAGCCCCCATCTTTTTTCGGTACCAGAAAATATCTGCTGTATAAGCCCCCTTCGCTCTGAGCCTGAGAAAGGGGCTCTATGGCCCCTTTGCTCAGTAGTTTCGCTATCTCGGCTCGAAGTAGATGAGATACTTCGTTTTTCACCGAAGTCTCGACGGGCGCCGTACAACGGCGTGGACGTCGTGCGAATTGTAGCGAGTAGCCTCTCTTTATAGTGTTCAGCACCCAGTCTGATACCCCGGGTAGCTTCGACCACGCTTCTGCGCGAGTAGCTAGGGGTAGGATGCAGACCGGGCTCTGGCCGTGACCTGGCAACGGCTCGAGAGCCCCGGTACCCTGGGAACACGACGCCGTGTTTACAGCGTTCGAGGCGGGGGGCGCGCTGGGCACAGCGGGCAGTCTGGCCGCGCTCACAATCTCTATGGCGGGACGCATAACGAGAGTGAGCGGGGCGAATCCCGTGGGATTCGGCGTGCTTGCGGGAGGATGTGGGCGCAAACCTACGGGCACATCTACAGCACTGTGCACGCTTTCGGCCGGAGCCGATAGATTGTGTGTTGGTTTCGTTTTTACAGAAACCAAGGGACACGGGGCATGCAGCGTGAGCGGGCATTGTATGGGCGCAATCGCTACATTGTTTGCACAATCGACCTGAGTCAGATTTATGTGTGCTCGCCTCGCACCGTGGCGGGCTGTGTCTGGGTGTGGGAATGGGCACTGGGGCGTGGGCATTCTTACAACACTCATAACACCATCGGCCGTGGCCGGCATACCAGAAAATACACTCTTTATTGGATTTATCTGGGTAGCCATGAAAACGGCTTTTTTGTGCAGGCAAGCGGGCTGAGACACCGGCTGCTTCACTGCTAAATACACTGGCACAGTCACTTCGCAAGGAACTGAACGAGCGAATCTTTTCGGTGGGGAGCCGGCCGCAGCGGGCTCCGAACACCGTCGCTTTCTTAGAGTGGCTAGGAAAGCTTCGAGGCCTCGGGCTTGAGCTCAATCTTCGGCCGAGGCCCGCGCTGAGCGGGGCGGCGTCCAGCAGAGCGAGAGCGCGGTCTCTGATCCCGGGCCTGGCGGCGCTGTGTAGCGGCGGCTGCGGGCGATGCAGGCCGAGGCTGCGAGCTGCGAGCAGACGGCTGCTTAGAGCGACCTGCAGCGGAGCTCGAGCGCTTCGGAAGGAAGTGCTTCATGGCCTGCGAAGTCTTCTGCTCCTCCGAGAATCTGTCCGCGAAATCCTTAACGGCAGATCCGAAGAGGCCCGCAGGGGAAATGGGCGCGTCGAGGAATACAGAGCGCTCAGCTTCCGTCATCTCAGACAGCGTCAACCACAGATGTCTCTCAGCAACGGCGAGAGAGGCCATATTCCGCCCCATGGCCTGAGCAGCGGCTTTAGCGGCGCGTAGAGCAAGGTCCGTAGCGCCTCGTAAATCCGCCACGTTGATCGCACCCGGGCCTTCCTCGTCCAGTTTAAGGAGAAGGTCGGCCTGGTAGGTCTGCAAGATCGCCATCGTATGCAGCGCTGAGACCGCCTGTCCAGCGGCTGTGTAAGCACGTCCGTGCAGCGATGAAGTCACCCGGCAGGCTTTAGAGGGGAGCGTCGTCTGCGCGCGCCGTCCCGCAGAGGGCGGGCAGAGATGCGACGCGACCGCCGCCTCGACAGGAGGAATGGAGAGATATCCTTTATCTCCCGCGCCGGTGACAGAAGTGAAGGCCGCAGAAGTGGAAGTGCGCAGTCTGGCGGAGAACGGGGCGGTCCATGACTTAGCGACTTCGTCGTGGAGCTCAGGGAGGAAGGGGGCGGCCCTAGACTTAGACGGGGCTTCGTCTTTCTTGAGAAAGCGCCCGTCGAGTCTGTTGCGCGGCGGCAAGGCGGGCGCCTCCCACTCGAGGCCGATGCTCTCTACGGCCTGGGTGAGCAGACGCATCAGCTCAGCCTCAATGCCGGGTCTCCTCACAGAGGGTTGGCTAGACACGTCAGCGGGGGGGAGGTCCACAGAGCTCGCCCAATCCTCGCTATCGGAAGCCACAAGAGAGCATACCTCGGCAGGCTCGTCCAGCTCGGGAACGGAAGCGGCGGCAGACGGCGGGCGCTGTCCGTCCGGGAGCGACTCAGGTGAAGCCGGCGAAGCAGGCGGGCGCACCGGCGAGCTTTGGCGGGCTGGAGAAGGCTCGGGAGCGCGCTGGGCGCGACGCTTCTTACGGCGCGGCACAGACGGCTGGGACGCGGGTTCAGAGAACGACGCCAGGCGAGTCCGCAGAGTCGCCATAGGCAGAAGTTCGCAGTGCGGGCATCCACCATCCGCGAGCGCGATAGCAGCGTGCTCATGACCCAGGCAGGACACACAGATGACGTGACGGTCCTCATCGCTGAGTTGAGAGCGGCACGAGCCACAGAAAGGCATCTTTAAAAAGACGCAGCTCTTTTAGAACATATAATGGGTGTTGCGTCACGTAAGCAAACACACACACACACACAGTGACAGAGTAAAGGATATAGTACGCCGGAAAGCGCAGCAGGTACGGCAGTTGAAGGCGGCTGGGCCAGCGACTTCAGAAGATGGCACGTCCCGCTGAGAAGGCTACAAGTCAACGGCGCGGCTTCTCACTCTGGATCCCGCGATGCGTGAGCTTCGCGTGAAGAATGAAAAAATCAGAGAAATACAGCTATCGAGGGGTATTTATAGGGTGAGACCACGCCTATACTGGCGGGACATGACGAAATGAGCGCGAAGCGTCTTCATTCGTCATTACGTCACGCAGTGCCTTCACTCGATAGGCTGCAGCTTTTCCAGCGAGGCAGCCAATGGGCGCGCGAGCTGTTTCGCCCTTGTCTGCTTGCTGCTGCAAAAGCGTTTTGCATGATTAAAAAAATTAAGGATAATTTTTGGCTTCAATATCTCGAGGAAAGAGTGTTTCCCCATAGCGTAAGATATTACGCAGTACGAGAGATACTCTCGTAAGAGAACGCGCAAATGAGTCGCTATTTTTAGCGAGTTTTCAGACCCCGACTTTTTGCTTTCTCCCTGCTGTCACTCACTCTACGTCTACCCTGTTCAGTGAATGGCTGAGAGGAGCAGAAGCACATCTGTTGAGCGCACGGCCGCTGACAGACGTGAATGAGCAGTTTTACACTGACTTATCACTTATCTGCTTTTCTTTTTTTATTTTTTTATTTAAATAGTTTCCTTTCTTTCCTTCCTTGTGCTTACGTTATTACTACTTGTAATAGCCTACTCACTATCACAGAGCATTTGTTCGTCCGGCTCCCGAACTCTCTCAATTCAGATCATTTTGAAAAAAAAAAAAAAAAAATTCACTAGGCCTAGCTATCATAGCTACTCAAAAAATATATAGGATATGAGAACAGCTTTATTTTACATTCGGCTATAGTGTATTATGATATATTAAATACAGTATGTGAACTGAGCATTAATTTATAGAGAAAACACATTAGGCAAACAGAACGAAAGTATGACGCAATGACGTCACGAATATGCTAATTGGCATGACGTCATCTAGCGACATTTAGCGACTTTTAGGGAAGGTGCTAGCTACTTTCCTTTGAAAATAGTTGGCAACTCTCTCTCTCTCTCTCTCTCTCTCTCTCTCTCTCTCTCTCTCTCTCTCTCTCTCTCTGAGACAGCCATGTATTACAGAATGCATCTGGCACCAACCAGCAAGCGTCAATACCAAAGGAGAAAACCCACGTAATATATAAATACTACTGTTATTGTGTCATGAAATGTAATTTTAAGAGTGTTTCAGGCGAGAATGTAGTTGTTTAAAGCTCAAATCTGTGGTTTATAAAGATAGCGCCTATTTGAAAAATTTATCTGATGCTTTCGGAGTTGTAAGATCCAGGCAATCACCGGGTGTTCAACGCTCATTAACCCCGACTGGAACAGCTTTTCCTCGGCTAGTGCTTCTGATGTGTGCCGCTGGCTCTGGTGTCTCTAGTCTAGTGGATAAACATGACGTATATTCATCTTGTGTCGATCTTTGGTCTCACTCATTAATCTATAGTTTGCAGTAGTCTAATAAACCTGTGACGATTGAGCCATTAATGCAAATCAAACTACAAAAGGCAGAGAAAATACTCACAGCTCTTGACTGAATAACTTAAAGGGTACCTATTATGGATTTTTGAAAATTGCCCTTCATGTAGTGTGTAACATAGATCTATGTGAACGAAAACATCCTGAAAAGTTTAAAACATGAAAGTTCACCGTATACAAAGTTATTGTCTCTCAAAAGTAAGAGTCGACTCTGAGTCGGTGATATGAATCGTTCGACGAAAGATGCTTTTCCTTTGTCTAGTTGACGTCAACTTGACAAGTTATTTGAATAAGATACGCCCACTTATTGCGCTCGGAGACGCCAGGGAAAACGTACTCGGTTACTAACGTAACCTCGGTTCTCTCTAGAGAGGGAACGAGTACTGCGTAATATCTTACGCTATGGGGAAAACTCTTTTCCTCGAGATATTGAAGCCAAAAATTATCCTTAATTTTTAAAAATGTAAAACGCTTTGCAGCAGCAAGCAGACAAGGGCGAGACAGCTCGCGCGCCCATTGGCTGCCTTGCTGGAAAAGCTGCAGCCTATCGAGTGAGGCACTGCGTGACGTAATGACGAATGGGGGCGCTTCGCGCCCATTTCGTCATGTCCCGCCAGTAGAGGCGTGGTCTCGCCCTATAAATACCCCCTCGATAGCTGTATTTCCTCTGATTTTTCAACGCCGAAGCGAACCAGAGCGTATTCCAAGCACGGCAAGATACGCAGTACTCGTTCCCTCTCTAGAGAGAACCGAGGTTACGTTAGTAACCGAGTATGTTCTCTTACGAGAGTATCTCTCGTACTGCGTAATATCTTACGCTATGGGGAACACCATGTAACACGCCGTGCGGACAGGGATCCAACACCAGAGTCCCGGGACCAAGCCCGGGGCGCATCTAGTGCACAATCACCACAACTCTCACAGAGTAGAGGAGGAGAGGCTTGAAGCATCACTCCTTTATAAAAAGTCCCGTAGGGGTAACAGACCCGTAGGGGTACCACACTCATGGGGCTGCCGCATCGGACTGAGCGATGCACAGGCTAACACTCCACACATAAGCCGCATGGCGGCCGATAAGCCCGAAGTTCAGACCGCCAGAAGCTTAGCTTGTAAGGCGGGCACCTCCAGGTTATAGTACTTGATAAATGTAGTCGGCGAGGCCAAGCCCGCAGCCGTACAGATATCCTGCAGGGAGACCCCGCTATACCATGCCCACGACGAGGCCACGCCTCTCGTGGAGTGCGCTTTGACACCCAATGGGCACTGCAGGCCCTTGGAAGTGTAAGCCAGCGCTATGGCATCCACTATCCATCTGGATAGGCTCTGTTTTGAAGCGGTAAGTCCCTTAGAACGGCCGCCAAACAACACGAAAAGCTGCTCGGTCTGTCTGAACCCAGCCGAGCGGGACACATAAGCCCTTAACGCCCTGACAGGGCAAAGGAGACTCGCGTCCCTCTCCTCATTGAGAACCGGAAGGGCAGACAGGGAAATTACCTGGGCCCTAAACGGTGTATTGAGGGATTTCGGCACGTAGCCGTGCTTCGGTTTGAGTACGACCTTTGAGTCGTTAGGCCCAAACTCCAGACATGACGCGCTTACAGAAAGCGCCTGTAAGTCCCCTACACGCTTCACTGAAGCGAGAGCCAATAGAAACACCGTCTTAAGGGACAGGTGCTTCATGTCCGACAGCTGGATCGGCTCAAACGGGGCGCCTTTCATGGCCTCCAAGACCGTGGAAAGGTCCCAAGCCGGGACTGAAGGGGGCCTGGGAGGGTTTAACCTCCGAGCTCCTCGTAGGAAACGCACGACTAAGTCGTTTTTCCCCAGTGACTGGCCAGACACCAGTTTAGCAAACGTTGCTATGGCCGCCACATAAACTTTGAGCGTGGATGGGGTCCTACCCTTATCCATCAGCTCCTGAAGGAAGGCAAGCACTTCCGTAACCCCGCAGTCCACAGGTGAAAAGCCAGAGAGGAGATCTTTCCTCAATGGTACAGGCCACGGGGCAGCGCTGGCTAGCCGCATCAGGACAGGAAACCAAGCCTGGTTCGTCCAGAGCGGAGCTACAAGCAGCACTGGGCATCCAGTTTCCCTGATCCGCTCCAACACCTGAGGCAGGAGCGAGACGGGGGGAAAAGCATACAGGGGACCGCTGGGCCAAGCATGGGCCAGCGCGTCCCTGCTTTTCGAGAAGAATACTGGGCAGTGAGCGTTCTCGCGGGACGCGAACAGGTCCACCTGCGTTCTGCCAAACGTTTCCCACAGCAGCTGGACCGTCTGCGGATGCAGCGACCATTCTCCTGTCGGGACGTTGTCTCTGGACAGCTTGTCTGGACCCGCATTCAGGTGACCAGGCACGTGCGCCGCTTTCAGAGAAAGGAGGTTGCGCTGGGCCCAGACCAAGAGGGGTTCCGTCAGCCTGCAAAGGCTTCTGGACCCGACGCCGCCCTGGCGATTTATGTACGCCACCACTGACGTGTTGTCCGACCGGACCAAGACGTGGTGGCCTTTTATCAGGGGACGGAAGCGCCGTAGCGCTTTGTCGACTGCTATCATTTCCAAGCAGTTTATGTGAAGGAGCTTCTCCCGCTCTGACCATAGGCCAGCCAGCGGTCTGCCCTCGAGCAGTGCTCCCCTCCCCGTGGTGGAGGCGTCCGTAGACACCACTTTCACCCTTGAGGCGGTCCCCAGACTCACACCAGACTGATACCAGCTGGTTACTTTCCAGGGTTCCAGAGCCGAAACGCACCATTGGTCGACCCTGAGGCGACACCGGCCCGTGGTCCATGCCCGGGGCGGGACCCGTGCTTTCAGCCACCTCTGCAGTGGGCGCATGCGAAGCAGGCCCAGCCGGAGTACAGAGGATGCTGAGGCCATCAGGCCCAGCATTTTCTGAACCCGTCTGAGCGGGACTATAGAGCCGTGGCGGAAGGATTCCGCGACGCGCTGAATACTTAGTACGCGCTCCGGTGACAGGCGTGCCGTCATGGATAGCGAGTCTAACACTGTTCCCAGGAAAGAAATTCTCTGGCTGGGACACAGCGAGCTCTTTTCCCAGTTGACTGTCAGGCCCAGTTTCTCGAGGTGCTCGAGCAGTGTGGCCCTGTGTTCTATGAGCTCTGACCGTGATCGAGCTAGAATCAGCCAATCGTCCAAGTAGTTCATAACTCGCATGCCCTGAAGTCTCAGGGGTGCGAGAGCCGCGTCCATGCACTTCGTAAATGTACGGGGTGCCAAGGACAGGCCGAACGGCAGGACTGTGTATTGATATGCCTGGCCCTCGAACGCGAATCTCAAGAATCGCCTGTGATGGGACGCTATTTGTATTTGGAAATAGGCGTCTTTCAGATCTATTGACATAAACCAGTCCCCTTGGCGCACTTGCGCGAGGATTCTCCTGGTCGTAAGCATCCTGAACTGGCGCTTCACAAGCGCTTTGTTCAGCTGCCTCAGATCTAGAATGGGTCTGAAGCCCCCATCTTTTTTCGGTACCAGAAAATATCTGCTGTATAAGCCCCCTTCGCTCTGAGCCTGAGAAAGGGGCTCTATGGCCCCTTTGCTCAGCAGTTTCGCTATCTCGGCTCGAAGTAGATGAGATACTTCGTTTCTCACCGTAGTCTCGACGCGCGCCGTATAACGGCGGGGACGTCGTGCGAATTGTAGCGAGTAGCCTCTCTTTATAGTGTTCAGCACCCAGTCTGATACCCCGGGTAGCTTTGACCACGCTTCTGCGTGAATAGCTAGAGGTAGAATGCAGACCGGGCTCTGGCCGTGACCAGGCAACGGCTCGAGAGCCCCGGTACCCTGGGAACACAACGCCGTGTTTACAGCGTTCGAGGCGGGGGGCGCGCTGAACACAGCGGGCAGCCTGGCCGCGCTCAAATTCTCTATGGCGGGACGCACAGCGAGAGTGAGCGGGGCGAATCCCGTAGGATTCGGCGTGCTTGCGGGGGGATGTGGGCGCAAACTTACGGGGCACATCTACTGCACTGTACACGCTTTCGGTCGGAGCCGATAGACTGTGTGTTGGTTTCGTTTTTACAGAAACCAAGGGACACGCGGCATGTAGCGTGAGCGGGCATTGTATGGGCGGATTCACTACATTGTCTGCACAATCGACCTGAGTCAGATTTATGTGTGCTAGCCTCGCACCGTGGCGGGCTGTGTCTGGGTGTGGGAATGGGCACTGGGGCGTGGGCATTCTTACAACACTCATAACACCATCGGCCGTGGCTGGTATACCAGAAAATACACTCTTTATTGGATTTATCTGGGTAGCCATAAAAACGGCTTTTGTGTGCAGGCAAGCGGGCTGAGACACCGGCTGCTTCGCTGCTAAATACACTGGCACAGTCACATCGCAAGGAACTGAACGAGCGAATCGTTTCGGTGGGGAACCGGCCGCAGCGGGATCCGAACACCGTCGCTTTCCTAGAGTGGCTAGGAAAGCTTCGAGGCCTCGGGCTTGAGCTCAATCTTCGGCCGGGGCCCGCGCTGAGCGGGGCGGCGTCCAGCAGAGCGAGAGCGCGGTCTCTGATCCCGGGCCTGGCGGCGCTGTGTAGCGGCGGCTGCGGGCGATGCAGGCCGAGGCTGCGAGCTGCGAGCAGACGGCTGCTTAGAGCGACCTGCAGCGGAGCTTGAGCGCTTCGGGAGGAAGTGCTTCATGGCCTGCGAAGTCTTCTGCACCTCAGAATATCTGTCCGCGAAATCTTTGACGGCAGATCCGAAGAGGCCCGCAGGGGAGATGGGCGCGTCGAGGAATAGAGGCCTGCATTTCAGCCCGAGCCCGACGGGCCCCGACTTATTTACGCTCCTAGGGCCGGGCTTCGGGCCAATTTTCACGCCATAGTTCACACGCGGGCCGGGCCGGGCCGGGTTTTAGGCTTATCTTTTTTATAGCATATTTTAGACATTAATTAAAATAAATATGAGAAGATGACGATTAAACGCAAACATAGAAAGACGTTTTATAACCTATCACACTGACATATGACTGACATGACAGTCTGCTCACACTCACGCACACACACACACACACACACGCACGCGCACAGGTTTCCCGGCGGCGCGATGTGAGATTCGCGCGACCGGCTCGTTCTGTGTTTAGAGTCCCGGTAGCGAGCGTGACTTCAGCGCAGCTGGAAAAAGTACGACTGGATTAAAACCTTTCACTGTGGATGCTGTGCTTTTTCTTCACGATGCTCTGAGACTGTTCTTAGGCATGTTTGGAGGCTGTTTTTTGTTTGACTTCATTTTCATGAGTCTGTTGGAAACAAGGATGTAAGGTGGATATAAGAATGGCCATGTTCTGTAGTGAAGACTTGATTTTTGAGGTAAGATAACCTGCATGGTTGTTTTTAATGTAATTTATGTTGATTTTTTTTAGATTGCGTTCTCTGTATTGTTAGCCTATTGTATAAACTCATTTAGTTTGCGAGCGCTGTTGCTCTGAGCAGCAGAGCAGTTTGCCTCAGCTTTTCAAAAATGACAAAAAACGTTTAAACAAACGTTTAAACTAACGTTAACTGTCTGTGTGATATGCTTAAGATGTTTTATATCTATGGATTTTATTGTAGCCAAGTAAAGTGTTGATTTGAGAGGCTATAAATCAATGGATCAAACATGTTTAACTCGCTGTCGGCTACTTGGTCGTCATAAAAATAAAAAAACATTTTTTTTCTTAATTAACTTTATAAAGAAATGAAAATAAACTTACCGGTAAATACTTTGCCTTTGAAAACGAAACATATCTGGTTTACTGACTGCAACATAGGGCAGGCTGTGTATTATCCTTTTTTTTTTTTTTTTTTTTTTATAAACGGGCTCGGGTCGGACTCGGGCTGATCATTCTGATGAGCTGTCGGACACGGGCCGGGCTAGGGCCTGAGCGTCTCGGGCCAGGGCCGGGCTAGGGCCTAGATTTGAGGCCCGTGCAGGGCTCTATCGAGGAATACAGAGCGCTCAGCTTCCGTCATCTCAGACAGCGTCAACCACAGATGTCTCTCAGCAACGGTGAGAGAGGCCATATTCCGCCCCATGGCCTGAGCAGCGGCTTTAGCGGCGCGTAGAGCAAAGTCCGTAGCGTCTCGTAAATCCGCCACACTGACAGCACCCGGCCCTTCCTCGTCCAATTTAAGGAGAAGGTCAGCCTGGTAAATCTGCAAGACCGCCATAGTATGCAGCGCTGAGACCGCCTGTCCAGCGGCTGTGTAAGCGCGCCCGTGCAGCGATGACGTCACCCGGCAGGCTTTGGAAGGAAGCGTCGTCTGCGCGCGCCGTCCCGCAGAGGGCGGGCAGAGATGCGACGCGACCGCCACCTCCACAGGAGGAATGGAGAGATATCCTTTATCTCCCGCGCCGACGACAGAGGAAAAAGCCGCAGAGGTGGAAGTGCGCAGCCTGGCGGAGAAAGGGGCGGTCCATGACTTGGCGACTTCGTCGTGGAGCTCAGGGAGGAAGGGGGCGGCCCTAGACCTAGACGGGGCTTCGTCCTTTTTGAGAAAGCGCCCGTCGAGTCTGTTGCGCGGCGGCAACATAGGCGCCTCCCACTCGAGGCCGATGCACTCCACGGCCTGGGTGAGCAGACGCATCAGCTCAGCCTCAATGCCGGGTCTCTTTCCAGAGGGTTGGCTAGACACGTCAGCAGGGGGGAGGTCCACAGAGCTCGCCCAATCCTCGCTATCAGAAGCCACAAGAGAGCATACCTCAGCAGTTTCGTCCAACTCGGGAGCGGAAGCGGCGGCAGACGGCGGGCGCTGTCCGTCTGGGAGCGACTCAAGTGAAGCCGGCGAAGCAGGCGGGCGAACCGGCGAGCTTTGGCGGGCTGGAGAAGGCTCGGGAGCGCGCTGGGCGCGACGCTTCTTGCGGCGCGGCGCAGAAGGCTGGGACACAGGCTCAGAGAACGACGCCAGGCGAGTCCTCAGAGTCACCATGGGCAGAAGTTCGCAGTGCGGGCATCCACCATCCGCGAGAGCGATAGCCGCGTGCTCATGACCCAGGCAGGACACACAGATGACGTGACGGTCCTCATCACTGAGTTGGGAGCGGCACGAGCCACAGAAAGGCATCTTTAAAAAGACGCAGCTCTTTTAGAACAGTAGAAAATGGGTGTTGCGTCACGTAAGCAAACACACACACTTAGCAGAGTAAAGGATATAGTACGCCGGAAAGCGCAGCAGGTACGGCGGTTGAAGGCGGCTGGGCCAGCGACTTCAGAAGATGGCACGTCCCGCTGAGAAGGCTACAAGTCAACGGCGCGGCTTCTCATTCTGGATCCAGCGATGTGTGAGCTTCGCGTGAAGAGTAGAAAAATCAGAGGAAATACAGCTATCGAGGGGGTATTTATAGGGCGAGACCACGCCTCTACTGGCGGGACATGACGAAATGGGCGCGAAGCGCCCCCATTCGTCATTACGTCACGCAGTGCCTCACTCGATAGGCTGCAGCTTTTCCAGCAAGGCAGCCAATGGGCGCACGAGCTGTCTCGCCCTTGTCTGCTTGCTGCTGCAAAGCGTTTTACATTTTTTTAAAATTAAGGATAATTTTTGGCTTCAATATCTCGAGGAAAAGAGTTTTCCCCATAGCGTAAGATATTACGCAGTACGAGAGATACTCTCGTAAGAGAACTAACAACATATCGACGAGACGCTGTGTTTTGAAGTGCGACGCAAAAGCAAACTTTTTTCATCTGTCAGGTGAGGAGCATTTGAAGACTAAGTGGCTACAGTTCAGTGGTGTAGTCTACGTGATACGCAGGTATACGCCGTATACCCACCAGGAAATGTCAAAGATCTCCGTATGCCCACTTTAAAATGCGTGAGGATTCGTAACAAAATTGTTTTGTGAAAGAATTTTCATTCATAAATTCACCCCGCCGTGCGCAGCGACACGGATCGAATCGCGGAAGCCAGCAACAAATGTAACAAATAACCTAGGCTACTGTAAAGAGGAACGTCACGCAATTTGGTCATTTTTGAATGAATAAATCAAAAGTAGGCTAATAATATAATCAAATCTCGATATTTACTAAGTCTCTATGAATATTAAAGCTCAAAAAGACTGCTATTGAAATAAACTCTGAATGTTCTGCGTGTTTCTGTGAATGAGCGCTCAATGTGTGTGTGCTCTACACACTGACGAGTGCGTGACACTCGTGGTGTTTTCAGCATCTATGAGGATCCTCGAGGACATGCACACATTTGAACTTCATTGCAGAGCTTTTATGAGAGTCACTTCACAATAATTTTACCATTTCATTTGATAAAACGTCGTTCATTCGTATACACACTCACAAACTTTAAAGTCTTCATGACAACCTGTCAAAATCAAAGTTTTGTACCTTTAACTTAAAATATAAAATATAACAGAAATATTTTACTATTGCACAGTAGAGTATACTTCAAGTAGGCCTAATAATAATAATAATAATAATAATAGTTTATTAAAACACAGAAGCTCAAATGTCTTTAATTTACAACCCACCAAAATAAAAGTTTGTACAGCTAAATAAAGTAACTCGAGGGAATTATGAAAGAAATTGCATAGTAAGATGTACTTTTTAAAATAATAATAATCAAATCTATTAAAACATAATTTTACAGGAATATCACACAAGTTTTTAAAAAGTAAATTTTTATTTGTGCTTATAATGTTTAAGTATTTTAATTGTCAGCTGATAAAACCCGTGCTTCAGGGACCATATTCATATAACATCTAAGGCTAAATGTGCCCAAAATTCTTGTGGTGCTTTCCTTGGTTTGCATAAGGTTTTGTGCACAATAAACTCAAAAAACTTTTTTTTTCCGGGGTTACTCACTACAAAAAACTAGACTACACCACTGCTACAGTTCATATATACAACTATACCACACAAGTATAGCCGAACCTTGTTCTGTGTTCACGTCATTTTGAAGATGATTGCTTCACAAGCCTAAATGCTATAAAGTATGAATTTGCGAGCCGGCTGATACTGAATGAAGGTTCAGTACCGAGTTTATTTGGATCAGCTTCCTTCTCCGAATCACAACCTGTAAGTATTATTATTATTAATTGTTGCTTTTATGGGTTTTGTAGCGTCGGGGGCGCGATGAGGGAAGGCGAAGTAAGTGTGTGTGTGTGTGTGTGTGTGTGTGTGTGTGTGTGAGGGTGAGTTACGCTCAGCGCAGCGTCTCAATGTAAATTTTTTTTAAATATGTGAAATGTTTGTCGCTGTTATTGGAGTTATCATAAAGAATAGAGCAATACCTTGTAGTACTGCATTGCTTTATCAATATGTTTATGCGTTGGGCTAACACAAACAATAACTGACTGGGTCATATCATATGATCTGACCAATCACCGCAGATTAGCGTCACGCAAAGGCGGGCTTTGAAAAATGAGTTGAAAAACGAATCATTAGGGAGTCGGTGTCATTGCATGCATGTAAAACTGTTGTTGGGGACTCCCAGAACAACATTAGGAACATTTTAAATGCCATAATAGGTACCCTTTAAACTTTAATAAGCATTAATCTATCTATGATAAACTATGCAGTGTTATTTTACATTTGATTACTAAATTAGATTTCTTTTCAGACAGAAACACTTACCTGAAAAGTAATTTTAGTAGACCTTCCTGAAATTGAGCACTGTGTATATAATTTGTCTTTGTTTAATTGTATTCTTTGTTGACCATGTGTTTGTACTTGTTTTTGCTTATCGTATCCTATCTCATGTATAAAACAAAAAAGTCTATACATTGCTGCATAACAAATAGATATTTTATTTCATTTCAAAATATAAAACACACCAAAAAGAACAGATAAGAATACCGTTAAAGTACCGGACCAATAAGCAGTATCGGTAAGAGTAGTAATACCGTTAAAACCTTAACGATACCCATCCCTACTTGCCGGTGCCCTCTAATGACATTTCAATGAAAGCGGATCCTGCTCTTGAAAGAAAATGTCTGGTGAAAGTAGGGTGACCAACTGTCCTGTTTTCCCAGGACATGTCCTGTTTTCATATAACAATATAACACATTTCTATCCATACAGAGGAGGCATAACCTAATTTAAATGTATTGAAATTAATAAGGTTTCTTTGAGTAAACTTCGAGTATCATTTGAGTAGGCCTATCTGTTTGCCGGGCCGAGTGTCCTGTTTTTTCAGGACAAAATATGGTCACCCTAGTGAAAGGGAACATTGGGTAGATGATGTGGTAACGCTTCCTTTTACAGTACAGTACTTACAGTGTACTTACCTAGAAAGTACTGGCTAATATAAGGTAAGTACATGGGTTAGGGGTAGGTTTAGGGGTAGGTTCAGGATTAGTACTAGTTATTTCCCAGTAATTGTAATTACTAAAATAAGTACTGAGTATATACATGGGTAACTGGACTGTAAAAGGAAGCGTTACCGATGATGTCAAGTAGTGGCCAAAACTTACGATAAAGGTAATGTATTGACAATGTAACCCAGGTTACGAAAAAAAGCATTAACACATGAATAAACAAGAATATTTATTTTCAAGCGCGTCCGCGCCGCATCGAGATAAAAACATCTCAACTTTCCAGAATGCCGCACCGTAGCTTAGCAACGACAGACGCCCACGGAGCACAACTGCCCTAGCGCTTTGGAAAAAGGAGAACGCGGCGCGCCTGGCGTTTTCTACTCGTTTTTAGGCGCTATGTGAATTCAGCCTGCTATATGTAGCTTTTCTTCTAAAATGAATCCTTTTTTTATTGCTTGTGTGTGAAGGGGTTGTAATCACACATTACAATGATCCACTTGTCGGGTTTTGCTATTACCTCTGAAGGTCAGTATTCCTATTTCTATGTGAAGGCTCCGGGTCGGATTTACCGCAAAATCTATTGGATGTGACGTGTATGCGCGCTCCCGAGCCTCTCTCCTTTTATATACAGTCTATGCGACGGCACTGCAGCGAACTACATGAGTCTGATAACACCAAAAAACGACCTGCCTCCAGCACAACACAGACTTCAACACAAACTCCACATAAATATAAAAAACAAAATCAGTTTTATCAGCTCTTCAGGCCAAACGTGAATCGGATCAACATCGGCAGAGCGTTTGAATTATGGAGAGACCTCCGCTTTGTTAGGTATAGGTATATTTATAACCCGGAATTGGCTTTCATTCCTATTGTGATGCTTTCTCCAGTGTGTTGAAAGTCTCAGTGTGGCCGGTACCATGAGTGCTCGCTCTTGAGTTCGAGCACGTGCACGAGCACTCTTGTAAAAATTGGTTGCAATCTGAAGCATCACCGCTAGAGGCCGCTAAAAGCTACATATAGCCCCTTTAACGCATAGCGCGTTCACATATTAAAGATGTTGTTTATTGAAGAAACACAGATCTGTAATTAGAATTTATTTTTGCGAGAGGGATGAGAAAAGGATGACGTTGAGTTCTTCAGACCTAAAACAGATTATGTTCAAGTTCATCTGGTCTTGGTGAGTTACACTTTTTATTTCATCTGGGTGAAATGTTTATGAAAAGTTTATATAAGTGAATTCTGCTTGAGTTCTTTTATTAATGTATTTTTCTTTACAATCACATTTGGTGAACGATTGTTAGCATGTTGTATGTAAAACGCGATCGCCGTTTTGATGCTGTGTTAAACAATGGTAAATGATGTGATCTGTGTACAGAATGTTATGAAAACAACTAACAAGTATTTTTGGTTGATCTTGTATTCAAGGTCAGGTTTTTTTTCTCCACCTTGTTTTTCTTCTTTTTTTTGTCTTTTCTGATTTTATTTCTTCATCATTGTGACGAGTGCTTGCTGTGAATCGTTGAGTCGAAGCTGCATTGAGTCGATGCTTTCCGGATTGGAGTTCCTGGATTTCGTTCAACACTCATGTTGATGGAGGGAGTCGGGACTGGCGAGCCGCACGGACCTAACAGCGAGTCGTGATTGTATGAAACTGATGTTTTCATTGCCGATTTGGATGGTAGGAAATTGAACTAACAACACTTACACTTTTCACTGTTCAATTGGAAGGATTCAGTCACGAGGAGAGACTGAGAAACGAAAAATAGACGACCATTGTCGTTTAACGATTTCAACAGTATTCACAAGGTTGTGATGTGAATATAACTTCACTGCCCTGCACTGAACTCATGAAACCTCATTTGAAACCTGAGGGGTTAATTGAAAATTGAAAATTAAGTCATAAGGTGAATTCAGTGTTACTGGTGGTGACTAATTTTATTTATTTATTTTTCCAAAGAAACTGAATTAAATCTAGTGAAACCTAGAAGAGAACAAACAAGAGGTTAATGTATAAATTAACATAAACGGTGTTTAAAAGACAAGTGATTATACTTACCTTTCGAGATCTTTAGAGTATTTGAAGTCCTTGAAACCTAAGAAAAAGGTGTTTACAGAGCGCAAAGTGCGCTCCCTTAATAACAGATAAATAAAAATGTAATCGTTTTTATATGTTTTATTCATATATATTTCTAGTTTGCGGGAGTCCCGCAAATCGTTTTATTCTCCCGCACACACAGAGTGAGTGCATTACCGCCCGCGCCCGCACCAGGAACTCTGTGTAATCCGTATGGCCGTAAACATGGGCATTCAATGCGCAAACAAACGGTTTTATTTGTTGTTAAAACAGCCAACCACACAACACGCTCTTCCCAGCATCACTGGACAGCATACGTACTAAAAAAAACTACATAGAAATAACATTTTGTACAGCTAACATCCGCTACAGCCGCCTAGGGGATCAACGCTACTTACGCTACTTCCTTAGCAGCAGGGCACCATAGACAGTAAAAAAATGGACACAGCGACCCCATTGATTTCAACGGAGAAGACTGAAGCCCGATTATTGCACTTCCTGTCTGATGGCTGAGCAACTGCGCAGGCTCAAACTTAGCGTGACGACAGTCTGACAGTTGTAAATCTTCTAGTAGCGGTGGCAAGACAAATCTGAATCACCTAATTCCTCAAAAACTTTAAAATATTTTGTCCCATTGCTTTTATGGACTCTTTATCGATGGGCTTCTCCTTGACTCTATGCCTCTATGTCCCCCCGATTGCCTCATAGACAGTAAAAGATTGCATGCGAGCTTCTCCTCCTGTCTATACGGTAATGTCTCTATTGTGCAACAGAAAGTCGCATGGTTATGATGCAATTGTTAGCCTATTCTTACAAAAAACGGCTTCTACGGGGCCATAACCTAAGATACAAAGTAATGGAGTCTTTTATACATTGTCGTGTTTCTTTAGAAATAAATAATGGACAAATGAAGTCTTTGGATGCCTCAGATGTAAAGTTATTCGCTGTCAAAGTGACGCCAAAATGAATGGGAGTCAATGGAATGCTATGAGCAGGTGAAGTTCTGCTACAATGGCGGCTCCCGCGAGGCTTCAACTTCCGGCTGATGGATAACCCCCTTCCAAGGCACGCAGTAATGGCGGCGCTGCTTTACTTCCGTGTTTCGCCGAATTTGTGTAGGCTATAGTAGGTTATTCCCAACCCCAATCTTATAAAAAAGACTTGCTGTCCAACCACGTCTTTCAGCTAAAATGGGCCACTTTTATGCACTGGTTTTTAAGAGATATGCAAGAATGTGCACAATGCTTTTTATTTTGCAAAACATACCTGAAGTGTCCACTGTTTTGATCCATTTTCTGAGTTCAGGAGAAAATTCATTCACATCATCGGTTTTCAGCAAATTCAGAAAAATTCGACACGGGGCATTTTCACCCTTTCCATGGATGATGTCCAGAAGTTTGATAACTCCCTCCATGGGATATTTCATAGATTTAACGCTACAACCTTGTAGGCTAGTGAGGTAGGCTACAAGAAATACCATATGGGAGTGCCATATAGCGGACAGATGGGTTTAATGCCCCGTTTACATGAAGGGAAGATGCAGATATTTCCCTGCGGTTTGGCCTCTTATTTACACGAAAACCCCATTTTTATCACAGAAAACTATTATTTCTAAAAACTCCGGCCAAAGTGTAGATTTCTGATAACGCCGGACCGGTTATGTGTTGCCATGTCAACTGGGAGAAACGGTTTTAGGTTCTCAAACATCACATTATGCGCCAGATAATGCTTAACATCATGTGAGCGCCCAGTTCGGCATAGTTATCTTTCTTTTACTGTCTATGATTAGTTGAGTTATGATGGCCTCTATGGCGTATTTATGCGGGTTGATGTAAATGACAACTGTTTTGAAAATGATGTTGTGTGCACGAAGTTATTATTGAAAACAGAGCGGGAAAATATTCGTTTCTCTAAATGCGGCTATGTGTTAATGTGGCTGAATAGCCACTTCTCTTCTCATTTTGTTACCTAATGGGCCCCAAGAGAGGAATAGTAAGAAAATAAATTAAGACAGTTAGGCTAGCTATATGTAGTATATCATTATCAGCACGTAGATTCAGCTCTAATCGTCTCTGAGAGAATATGCACCTATAATTCAGCGTCAGCTTTCACTTTTTGTAGTGAATAAGTAACTGGGGGTTGAGACTTCTTCACCGGCATAACTCTAGACTAGAGCAAAGTTTGCCCATTGCTTGTGTGATATCTGGCTCGCCCTTATGCTTTAAAATGTAATGTTGAGACAGACTTTGTTCGTTTTCGATTTGTGTGTTGCATTTATTCTAACGCATCGCTGCGAAGATCGTGTCAAAAGAAGGACAGCTTCATACTGTTGCTTTACTTATGTTTGATGTTTGCATAACATTCTGTACTATTAGGCTATCTTATCTCACCCACTGTTATGTAACGTAATTAATTTACAAACCTTGTCTGATGAGGCAGTTTTCTAGCATGAGGTAGGCTAAAACTGAATTTGTAAAACTATTAGTCTAACCATTCAAAGTATTATGTATAATGCCTCTGAGAATACTCTTTCTAAAACAGAAATGCTGTATTTGCTGAAGACAATGACCATTGGAGAGGAAAAAACAAACTCAGACAAACACAGAAACTGAAAATAAGATTAAAGCGACTAAAATCTCTAACAATAGCCTGCATCATAAACTAGGCTATCATAAAAGTGCTCCTTGACTCTTATTTATTAGTTTGCATACATGAACTGCTGTTTGCTGTCTAGAGGTACAACATTCCTTACGCTTTCAAATGTTGTAGTTAATGTATGGGAAGAAACATTGTGCAAATGGTCCCTGATTTTTTATTTTTTTATGTATGATTGAGAAAACAGAAAGTGACAGCTGACTCAGCAGATGTAAATCTAAGAGGGGAGACAAGCGCTCCGCCTGGACATTAGATTGTTAGGAAAGAGGAGGCAATGTCACCTTTGTTAAAAATGAATTCTTGTTAACTCCTAATTCCTGTTATTTAGATAATACAATCTCTCAATTGTACATTAAAGCAAAGATTGGACAAAATCCATTGTGGTTTTACAGTATGAGGTTGCAGTCGGCTATAGTCAATATCAAGGTAAACTTGCAGACAACTAAGACTGACTCACTATAACACTGTTATGAAAAGTTGCTGCCTTTAATTTTTTAAGTACAATCAATTTGGATCTTTAAGTAATTTCAACTTGAAATACATTAAACTGACCTTGAATAGGCTAACTTATAAAAACATTGTAAAAATGTAAAAACATATGTTGTCATAACTTATTGATCATATCCTTTTTACATCGTCAACACCAGTATTGGGGAAAGTTTTAACATTACAATATTGCGTTACTCCCTTAATATTGTCTTACTTAGTTACCTTTTTAGAAATGTAATAGTTGTTTCGTTTTTTTGCGTTCCTTTTTTTCTCCTGGGTTGGGGTTGTTTTTTTTATAACAAAAAAGTTATATTTTTGGGCAAATGTAATGAATATACTTCATTGCCCCTGATAGGGAAATTTGAAATGGACTCAGCATTTCACCAAAACCTGATACATTAAAAAATTACACAAGATATTCATACACATTACATAAAAATAAATAGACTGCACTAATTAATGTTTAAGAGTCTAATAGCGGTACAAAATAGCCGTACAAAATAGCGGTACAAAATCCTATCAACTCCACAGAACCACAGTCTTTGTAATAAATACAATCTCTTTCACACACCCAATTAACATGCTTGTCCCACATAAGATATTTGTCTATATGCACTCCTAAGTACTTGTTCATAATCAAGAAATCACACAGGTGCAAATAAAACTTTCTATGCCAACTTTAAAAGCAATTGGGATTGAAACCTGTAGGTCTTTAGAGCCGACACCTCTTTGCATCAAAACATTAGGTTTCTATGGCAGAGCAGCTCTTTCCTTCAACTCTTTCCAGAATCCCACTACCTCCCTGCTTTGTTTGAAGCAAAACAACAGATGGAAAAAGCAGGAGGGAATCGTTTAGTTGGGAAGATCAGCATGTTCAACAGTGCAGAACAAAAATCACAGTGCTATTTCCTACAACAGGACACATCCTGTTAAATGATCCACTGGGACCACCTGACAAGCTACACAAAATCCAGAGAACTATTAGAGCAAATTCCACATTTCAGTTATTGTGTGTTTTTTATTCATTTTACAACAGCATGACTAAGACTTACAAAATGTGGGTACTATTTAAATGAGGGTTGATAGGTAAGGAAGTTATTGAAATTGGCCAAAATTACATTTCATGATTATTCTAAGTATGAATACTAAGAATGATATACTGTAAAAGTTTCACAACATTATTGCTATGTACATTATTTTCTCATAAAAAAAAACTATGCTTCAAACATTTTTGTAACTTTTGCTCTGAAAGTGTGAGCATGACGTCAGAGAATGTGAATGTGCAAAGATGACCCTATTCATCCTAAGTAAAAGATCAAAATAAGCCACTTATCCTGCTATTAAAAGTTTTACCAATTTAAGATGGTAGACCAATTTGGAATTCAACTTCACTATATAAAGTCCAACCTTTATTTTAAAATGATAATTGTTTGTTTTACTCACGTTTTTGCAGTTTTCTCTATTAAATCCAGTCCGGTGGTGTTCCTGCTGGAAAGTGACGTCAGTGCATACCCTTTATTGTACCTTTAACTCATCTAAATAAGTTAAGCAATTTTCAACTTTTCTTATAAGTTGTACATGATTCAACTCATTTTTAAAGTCAGTTTAATGTAATTTAAGATGAAATGGCTTAAACATCCATTTTGATTGTAGGCTACTTAAAAATTTAAGGCACCAGCAACTTTTTTTTTTCTTTTCTTTTTTTACAGATGATTTTTGTCATGCCAACATAATGATGACAACTTTACTTTCTGGCGCCTAGATGGCAGTAATTCCCCATTCATCCTTGAGGGAAACGCAATAGGCTACTGTCTCCCGACAGCAAACACTGAGCTCAATTATTAGGTAATTTATTACAAAGGACTACACGCTAGCTTTGTCAGCGGTACATAGTTCAAGTATACAGGTGTTTCATGTTTCGTAACAAAAAGATGAACCAGCAGAAAAAGGAAATGGCACACGGGCTCTGTGAGACCTTGCCTGCACTAACGTTTCTGAAGTATTTTGTGTTTGCTGCAGCTGCAAAAACATAAGTGGTAATCTATCTTTTCTGCCTAACAAAGAAAAGTTATAGGACGAAACAGCAAATAAATACCTTGGAACGTGGAGATGAAAATCTAGTCTCTGTAAGATAAAGGTCACATACACACAGCTAAATTTGAGGAGTGTCAACAGTAGCCTACACATTAGAGGAGTGATTCCCGTGGACTATCGGTGTGTGTGTACTGAATAGGCTACAATGAAAACTTCTGAACCTCCGATGGTTGATATGCAGTGTGTCTTGAAGAAGATTATTCTATTAAGATATATTTATTGGCTATGTAGATAACCTGGAACTCACTGAAGGGACTTTTTTCAGGTAGCAAGGATTTTTTTTTTTTTTTTTTTTTTTTTTTTGCAAAATGCATGAAAAACACTGCAGGTTGCTGTCAACACTATTGATGTGTGTTCTGTGACATGGAGCATTATCCTGCTGGGAATTTCAATTTGGAAGTGGACAAAATGTGTCTGGCCATAAAAGGACAGTCAGAAGTTAGCATTTGCATTTAAATTATGTTCATTTGACATTAAGGGGCTAGTTTTTGCCAGGAATTTCTGGCATCATTACACTGCCAACATCAACTCAAAACACAGGAAGGATCCATAGAGTTTTGCTGCCTGCTGACACCTAATTTTTACCTTAGTATCTGTATAACATGGTGTAAATTGAGATTGATCAGACCAGACTCGCTCATCTGTTTTTGCTCATGTGGCTGCTATAAGCTCATATCAGTTCCAGGCTTTGGCTGGCAAGAATGGAGCCTGGCGTGTAATTTGTAACCCAACAACTCTTGATGTGTTCATGTCTTAATGGCCACCTGCTGTTTCTGTTTAAGTAATAGTTTATTTTTATTCAACGTATTAATAGGAGTCTTGTTCTTTGTAACGGTGCTTATCTGGAGTAAAAAATCTCTATTTTGGTATATATATCTTACATATAAATCAAGCCACATGGTTTGCTCAGTATTTACCAGGATGTTTACATTCTTTAAAAGCCTATTGATTATTGAGATTAAATCTATATGCTTTATTGATGCACAGTTTTATGTTGCATTGTCCCATGAGGCACAATAACAGTATACTGCAGGTCTGGAAATTGAATGACAGGATAAGCAGCAGAAGTCACATGATGGTTGAGGAAGCAAACAACTCAATGGCTTGAGATGAAAGACTTGATAGCCTAGTTTTTCCAGAGATAATTGCATAATTCATTCTGAAAGATGCCAATAATTATCTTCAAGCAAAAATATGGCGGAGGTTATTTCAAATAAAAATATTAATAATAATGTAGATTTATTAGTCAAATGCTTTCATCCATCTAAACTCTCAGGTTTTAGTCTGAAGAAACTAGAACTTCATTTCACCTTCATTTGGCTTCCAGGGTCATTGTTCTTCAGACCAAACAAAGTCAAATTGATATTCATACTAATAAGGTGATATTAATCTAATCAGTCACCTTAAAGCCTAAGAAAACTTTGTAAACATCGTTGAGGACTTTGACAAATGTTCAGCCTTATTTACAGGTTCATCAGTATGCCAAGTGCATATTAAAAGGAAATGATGGTTGAAGTCTTCCTACAGCAATGACTTATTTTCAAGGCCTTTTCCCCTTTTTGTTGCTTTAGAGATATGAGCCTCTCTCCTCATTGTCAGCTCTATCCACTGTCTGTGAATGGTCGGTTTGAGTCTAAACATCAGTGGCTGTGGGTGGATGATGGAGCATGATACCAGAATCGATTCTTCACAAATTAGATACAGTAATGGTTCATTTCTCCCCATAAATACCCATCGCCACTGGAACCACTGTGTTTTCTTAGCCTTGTTGTGTACACATGGTGTTAGACTTGTATCTATCTTGTTCTAACCCAGATAGGTCTTCCTCTATCGAAATGGCTCAGATAATAGAACAACAACAACAGGGACTGATATGGCGCAATCTACAAAATACATAATAGATTTGTACAGTGACTCTTTTGTAATCTTTACAAATGAAATTCATTTGAAAAGGAAAATCATGATGGGAAAATTAGATATGCTACATGTTTATACATTTCTCACATGGTTATATATAAGAATATATATAGGATTAAAAGGGTTTATTTCTCAGCAAGAATTAAGCGAAAGTCACAATTCCCTACAAATTCCTTTTTGAGGTCGCAAAATTCTTATCAGTCTTAATGTGTCTGTCAATCAATGTTGATTTGATAGAGGAAACATGGCCGGTTATAATGAAATAAATAGAATCAATTATTAAAGGCGAAGATAACAAAGACAGGAAATGTGAATAAAATGAAAAATATGAATGACATTTTTTTAAATTTTATTTTTTAATTTATCTTTTTACTTAAAGGCATAGTTCTCCCAAAAATGTAAATTCTGTCATTAATGACTCACCTTCATGTCGTTCCAAACCCATAAGACTTTGTTCATCTTTGGAACACAAATAAAGATCTGTCGAACTGACACTTTGATGCTTCAGGACATTCATAAAGAGATCATAAAACTAATCCATATTAATTTAGTGGTTTAGTCCAAATTTTCTGAAGAGACTCGAACAGATTGAATTTATTATATGAGCTGTCCAATCTTAGAAATCAGGCGACCAACAAAATGTCCCATTGCTTCTCATTATCCCAGGCACTTCTGGTTACTGCAAAAATGTTATATAAAAGTGTAAGAATGTGGGTGGCGACTGAACAATGATCTTATTTTTTATGGGAATTAAAAATGTCAAAAGTATAGCCAAAAATATAGCTGTTTCGTTTAAAAACAGTGTTATCATTTGTCTCATCAAGTGAACTGAAATTGGATTGCCCCATCAAGTTCATAATTGGGTGGGCCGGCCCCCAGTTGAGCCATGCAGGCCTGAAATGAGGTGTAACCTGTCGTCCATGCAGCAAAATTGTTAGCTTTGGAAACAGACATAAGGTTCTCTTAGCTTTAGTGGAGAGGTTCATTTCACGCTCAGTGGCAGATAGACTGAATGTGGGCAGCATTTATGGGACGTCTGTCTCATTCAGCCTCCTGACATCTTGGTCAGCGCAGCAGCTCAATTGGACCTTAATAAAAGTGCCAAGCCAGCAGTTTTCTGCATTGGAAATGGAGTTCTGCAGTCAAAACTGTCATATTATCATTCTCCACTAGATAGCCTTGACAGCAACACATAATTTTACGACCCTCCAAGCATAAGGACAGCTGCATTTCACACACACTGGCAAAGCATATTCTCAAGGGAAGCTTTCTTACCATTTCAACTGATCTTTATAGCTATATTGCTTCCAAGCCTTATTATTCTCATCACCAGCTAAGCTGGATGCTGCACATGTTACTGGTGGGGTTTGTGTCACGTCTTCCAATATGAAGGTATCAAAAATGTATCCATACTATCAATACTGCAATTAATGCCAGAGGTTCTTTCTCCCCTATGTTCAAAGACAATTTTGCTAACATTCCCATTAAGTTATAACAATTGAATGTTGTCTGTTTAAACGTTCAAACGTTATGCTAATGTTAAGCGAACATTCCATTTTATAATTTTGCAAACATTATAGGGACGCACATTTTTTGATCTCTGAACATTTTAAAACAAGTGGTAAAATTTCAAAATGTAACATCCAAAATGTTAAAAAAAAAAAAGTTTCATGAAAGTGAAAATAATGTTTTTTTTGTGCTAATGTTTTGAGAACATTTTAAAGGCCAGTTTACTTTGAACAAAAATTCTATTAACAATACTGGAAGAACGTTTGTATTTAACCCCCCGCCCCCCACCCCCACCCCACCTACACACACACACACAATGAGTGTATTGCCATTTAGAGTGCTAGGGTATGTTGTTTGCCAGTGCTGCTTTGTTGGGCAATCAATACTGCATACAATAAGTGTAAATCATCATTTCAAGACAAACACAAGCATCTTCAAGATACTCGGATTGCTTCTCTTCAAGTATTCTCACTGCAACACTACAGGCTGAAGCATTTGATTAGAGACTCTGGATGTCTCTGGGAAATTTCTTTAAAAAGGTTCATACTTTCATGTCAAAAAAGATAAACATGCCATGCTGTCTTTGTGCTCTGGCTGTCACTAATCCAGAAAACCCATTTCAGTAAAATGATGTACTACAAGGACTGGCAGCAGAATTCAGAAATGGACTATAGATCCAAAAAAGGAAAGGTGAAGGCTTTTTGTTACTAAATATGTGTGTTTCTTCCACCATTGGTGCTTTTGTCCCTATATGGACTATTTAGAAAATAACTTCCTTAAAACACATTTCTCACTGGAACAGTGTTATGTTGACTCATAAAAACATTCATTAATTGACAATAAATCCTAAATAAAATAAAATATAAATATGCAGAAAACATATACTTAAAGTACTTAAATGAAAAAAAAAACATTTTGCAAAATTTGCCAATTCCTGAAATAGAGAAAGTTTAAGACAAAGGACTAAAATTACTAAAACTTAAACTGAAATAAAATTAAATTAAACAAAAAAGTAGTGGTGCAACGCCAATGGATCACAAAACTCACGGCTCTGATTATTTAGTTTAACAGCAATATTCAGGTACAGAAATGTAATCATTTCTATTGTTAACTAAAAACTATAGTGTTCACCTGTTGAGAATTAAAAATGCCATACACGTCACTTTCCCTCGATACTGGCCATCTCCGAAAAGCCAATAGGTGAGCAGACGGCTGACTCAGACGCCACAGCTTCTCCACAGTGCACTGTAAAAAGTGAACAGTTGGATCAACCTAAAAAAATTACTTCAATTGGTAACACCTAAAAAAAGTTTTAACGTGATAATTTAAGTTGAGAAAACTTAATTTTTTTAGGTGTTACCAATTGAAGTATTTTTTTTAGGTTGATCCAACTGTTCACTTTTTACAGTGTATTTATAAGATCTGTCATCTTTTACTCAACCCCACCTTCCATCTTTTATGACTACTTTCATCTGTAGAACACAAAAGGACTTTGTGTATATTTTGGTCCTTTTTGACATATGAAAACTTAGTCCCCATTAAATTATATTTAATAAAAACTACCAGTGCAGTAAAAAAATTTCCTTTTTTTTTGTTATGCAGAAGTGAATGACATGAAAATAGCCCCTGGGAAATAATCCATATGTTTTGAATAAATATTCAAACGTATTGCTGGAATAATGTGCCTTGCTGAGAATTGTATTGTTTCTAATTTGAATGATATTTGCAGCTTAAATGCCACACAATTATCGCTGCTTTAAATACCTCTGCCCAGGTAACATACAAACAAATATTAATTTGATTAAAAAAATAAATGCATTAAAGATCAGTATAATGATTTATGACCTAACACAAAACCAGACATTATAAGATTTCTCAGCAGCTGGCCTGACAATGAACCAGATAAAAGACTGATGAAGAGTATTTGGCGAGAAAAGATTGTCACCCTGAGAGAAACATCATTTTTGTTGCCACCATATATCAGTTGGGTTGATAACGCTAAAAAAAAGTTGCTGTCGGCCCGGCATATCTCAGGGTAATGGCTGTGCACAGCTGCTAGGAAATAGTTTTCCTTTTACAACATACTTGAATACATTTTTAAAGGTACAGAGGTCAATTCATTAAACAGTTGTGTTTAATATTTTAGTATTTCAGTAAAGCATCCCTGATTTTGATATTCTTCACGGTATTCACTCAGAACAAGCCTGTAAGACGGGACAGGACTGCATTCAGCACAGATTTTTTTGGGCCGTTTGCACCATTACTAGATTATATAGCATAAATCACTTTAGTGAATCGGGAGTTAAAAAACCGCATGCAATTAAACGATTATATCAACAGGTGCAAATGCATCTGGACATCAGAAATTAAGAATGTGGGAAGGAGATTTACTCCAAATGCCAATACATTAAACAGCAATTTTAAGAGTCACACAAGGCAGCAACAACAACTCCAATGTACCATCCAATGAAGATTTAACCACAAAATATGTATTATTCATGCAACATTCTTGAATGTATAAACTTTACAGAATCCAGCAGAATCGTGTTGCTGGTTGGATCAGATTTGCAACGGATGTCTTCGAACATTATTGTGTGTGTGTGTGTGTGTGTGTGTGTGTGTGTGTGTGTGTGTGTGTGTGTGTGTGTGTGTGTGTGTGTGTGTGTGTGTGTGTGTGTGTGTGTGTGTGTGTGTGTGTGTGTGTGTGTGTGTGTGTGTGTGTGCGCGCAAACCCTATATTATGGGGACAAAATGTCCCCACAAAGATAGCAATATCTGAAATCCTTGTCCATGTGGGGAATGTTTTTGGTCCCCATGAGGAAAACAGCGTATAAATCATAAGTGATGTTTTTTGAAAATGTAAAAATGCAGAAAGTTGTGTGTGATGGGTAGGTTTAGGGGTAGGCTTGTGTAAGGGGATAGAATATACAGTTTGTACAGTATAAAAATCATTATGCATATGGAGAGTCCCCACAAAGATAGCAGACCAGAAAGACGCGTGTGTGTGTGTGTGTGTGTGTGTGTGTGTGTGTGTGTGTGTGTGTGTGTGTGTGTGTGTGTGTGTGTGTGTGTGTGTGTGTGTTGTGTGTGTGTGTGTGTGGTGTGTGTGTGTGTGTTCCACATTTATATTCATCAGGTTGAACATTCTGAGAGACATCATCAATTAACTCAAATTACATCATCAAATGAGTGACAGGTTATTCACATTAATGGCTTTTGTTAATTACAAGAAGAACTCATGAACATGAATTGAGGTCATTATAAAGTCGCAATCCTGAGGAAAAAGGTAGTTTTTTCCTCAGAATTAGACTTATAACTCGCAAGCGAGTTTATATCTCACAATTCTGAGAGAAGATGTCAGAACTCATCTTCAATTATGACTTTTTCTTTCATTGCACGTTTCTATCTCGTAATTCTAATGATTCAAATGATTAAAAAGCCTTTATTCAACTGGCTATAAAAAAAGATGAATTAGCCAGTTGAATAAATGCTTTTTAATCATTTGAATCTGAAGTGTACCTTGGATCTTTTTATAAAATTATTATTATAATTTGAAGAATGTTGGTAACCGTTGTGATGAATATTGACTTCCATTGTATGAACAAAAAAACACTAAGAAAAAAAGATTTTAAGAACTGAAGATTGTTCAGTGAATAGCAACTGTGAATCTGTTTCTCACACAAAGCTAGCATATGGTGTCAGATGAAGTCGTATATTTATTTTGATGGTGTTTTTAATGCCTTTTTGCCGCTGAAAAAGAAAAGAGCTGTTTGAAGATGTAAATACAGCACAAGACATGTGGGCGAGTAAATAATTGTCAGGTTTGGATTGCATTGATGGGCATTCCAACAGCGTTCCTGTAGAAAAAATAGAGACTGATGAAAAATCAGTGAGCTGGTGACGATTCCTGCTGTTTATACTTCTGTCTCCTCATAAGCGGTGGAAGGACCCTGCTGAAGATTTGCATGTGTGGAAGCATGCACCTAATGGGAGAATTCACCACCAGCCATTCTCTCTCTTTCTCTCTTTTAGTCATGGCAGACACCTCTCGTTTCCTACCTGTGGGCACTGGGAACTCCGATCGCTTTGATTAATGCTTCTCAGCATGAGGCATGACCCACTCTATCCATACGAAGCCAGTCTGAGGCAGCTCACACCTTTCTTCCAGCCGGGCCTGTATAGTGTCTACTGTATGTACGTTGTCACACGGTCCCTTGGGATTTAATTGCAGGATTTTCTGCGGTGAAGGAATACAGGTAACTAGAGCAACACATATTTCAGCACCAGCTCAACCTCTTTTAGCTGGTTCTTGAAACATGCAGATCTCGGTTATAATAGACTTTGCAAAGATTCTACTTGCAGTTGACCTAACCAGAAATAACTCAATTTAGCCAGCATGTATGTCTACAAGTTTGCTTCTCTGGTTCACAGAGATATACTATACAGCTAGTCTAACATACAATGTATTCTAAAAATACTGGTAAAGACCAATTTGGTTTGAAAAACAAAACAAAAACATGCATTTGATTCAATCATCCTCTGTTTTTTTTTTCTGCTTCACTGAATCCAGACAGTTACCTAGAAATCGAGGCTAATTAATGGGCGCACAGAGACTGTAGAGAGACATTCAATTCATAAATTATCTTCTCGATTGGTGTGTAATTATGTTATCTAAAGGGGTCATGGTCAGGAAGCCTGAAAATGCTTATGAGCCGGAGGTGCCCTCAGAATTGATTTTTCCTAAATTATTAATCGGAATGGATTCAAAGTAATGACTCACGAAGCCAAACGTGTTTCAAGAGTAGACAAACACATTTTCATCTCCACAACTTAATAAGGTCTAGTCTAACTGAAGTGGCAAACTGAATCCCTGAAAGACAACTGCTTTTTTAGCTGACGGTATACCGGTTGCCTTGTCAAAGTAGCTCAATTCTATTTATTTTCAAATCATCAAAATTATAAATCAAGAGGAGGAACCGACCAAAATGAAAGCTGTTTTTCAATGCAAATGAATAAATAAAAGGGAAATTGTAGCTTTATCAAAATACGTGATTTTATTTTTAATCGTCACGACCATTCAAATGTTGTTGTTTTTTTAAGAAAAGGCAAAGACACATTACATTGATCAAAAGTGACAGTAAAGACCTTGAATAATGTTCAAAATATTTATATTTCAAACAAACAATTTTTCACCCAAGAATCCTGAAAAAGTATTTTCCACAAAAATTTAAGCAGCACAGCATTTTTTCAAGATTGATAAGTGTTTTTGAGTATGCAAGCAAATTAGAAAGATTTCTAAAATATTTTTTTATTGTATTATTTCACAATATTATAATTGTACTGTCTTTTTTATCAAATAAATGCAGCCTTTGTAAGCATTAGAGGTTTCTAGGTAGTGTATCTTTAGACTTCATTTCTCAAAATTGGATTTTGTATCTCACAATGTGACTTATGTGACTTTTTCTTTCTCTGAGACGGAAACCGACTTGCATGTGAGGGCTAGGAAATCATAACAGTAACTTTCATTTCTGGCGCATTTTTAATAAATAATTGCACAAACTGGTATATGTAAAATATAGGTAAATGCAGGCAAAAGCAAGGTGAAAAAAAGTTGGTGTATCTACAACTGCACTGCCAGTGACAAAGAGAGGAAACCTCTAATGGACATGACTGACAGAGGAAGGAAGGAAGCAGGAAGCTTTGACAAACATCTGAATTGAGCAAGGGTGAGATGGGCACAGTGATAAAGCTGGGTTAAAACCTGCTTATATCCTTGATCCATCTGTAGGAAGTAATAGAGTGCTCAAGAAAGCAATAATTCAGAGGTGTATCGAGGGAAACCTGGAATGAGTTTATGGATCCATCCACCTCCTGGAATATTATGCCGTCATTTTTTTTTTTTTTTTTTTAGCTTTCTTGAGTTTAACTACAAAGCTGAAATGATAGTGTTTGATAGATCCTTAAAAGCCATCTAAAATTTCCTTTGAGTACATGGAAAGAATTGATGCGCTTGTGAAGTTATGATCAGATAGATGATGATGAGGACACACATACAATGCGCAGAGCTTTCCATGAGCGCAGTTCAGCTCATTTATTGGCAGAGATGGAAGCAGAGAGCACTAAAAATAGCATCAGTGCTAGTGATGCGACTCAAGGGGATCAACATGTTTAACAGGGTTTGTTCACAGAGGTGATCAGATGTTTCAAATGGAGGCAATCAATATTCAGGAGTCAAAACAACACTTCAGAATAATCACTACAATCGGAGAAAAGCAGGAAAGCACATGACTGACATAACCTTCTGTGTAACTCCAACCTTTCTCAACCTTCTTGTCTTTTTATCCCTCTCCCTCAATTACTCACTCATTCTTTCTTTCTCTTTCCTCCCCCTCTCAGCTGGGTCATTAGAGTCGTGTGACACGCAGTGCAACAAGGAGTTTAATCTTTTGTGATCAATGTTTTAGATGAATATAACAGAATGACACACATCTTTGTCCACCAATTTGGCAATGTAAATAATTATAGTGATGTTAAGCTGTGAACAATCTTTATAAGTGATAGTCTTTCATTCATAGCCTTAAAAGAAGTCTTTCCATTGTAAATACAGCATCTATTCATAAGTAACACAAATTTAAATAATCAGAATATGATGTTTTTTTACAGCTGCATATATATATATATGCCTATATATGCCAAAACCCTATGGGCAACACACTAAAAACCTATTTAAATTTCATAGCATACGCATAGCGCATTAAAAACCTTACCAAGTGCAAGCAGATAAAGTAATTGCTCCGCCATGCAAACCTCAAAGACACATTCATATTGTGTAGCACGTATAAAAATTTTCCAAAAATACATGACATCCATTCCCTTTTTATTAACCTTATCAAATTTACATCTATCCATGTAGATGGATAATTTTATTCAAAGTAACTTGCAGTGCATTCAAGCTATACGTTATTATTAGAATATGTATTTAATGGGAATTGAAACTGACCTTGGCATAGTCAGTGCCTTGCTTTACCAGATGAGTTACAGCGCAACTTATCAGTTATCAGCAAATTTACATAAAGCAAATGGGAATTGATATATGCCTCATGGCCCATGAAATTACAAGTCACCTTTCCAAACCTTTATTACAAGTGTTATAATCTATGCTTGATTACAAATCAGCGAGTAAGTACAGTGTGTGTGACTAGTAAATACAGCCAACACACTAAAGTATAATGTGCATATTATACTGATGTTTAGCTCAGAGGATCATGAAGAATGATGAAAAGACAGTGTTTTAATGAGACACATTATTCAACCCCCAAACAAGTCTTAAAAAAATTAAAAAAAAATTAATAAACATCTGTGCTAAGGAATCTAAAAACAAGAAAATAAAATTGATTGATTGATTGATTGATTGATTGATTGATTGATTGATTGATTGATTGATTGATTGATTGATTGATTGATTGATTGATTGATTGATTGATGATTGATTGAATGATTGATTGATTGATTGATCATGAAAATGAGCAATGAGAGCTTTGGCAATGACAGTGCCAAAAGTTGAACTTGAAGTGGTAAATGCGCACATTGCCTTTGCTGTTTATAGACATTTTGTATCTCAGAAAAACTAAGGGAAGTTGTTTGTCAAATACAAGGATAAAAAAGTAATAAAAAGGAGGCTCTTTCAGATAACTACTCCAGATAACTTGAGTCAGAAAATCTCAAGGACACTTTTTTTTAAACAGTATACGACTATTACAGTGCATAAAAATGACTTTCATTACAATAATGACACACATCTTTAGCATGATTCAGACATTTAGCACATCTTCCTTTAGCTCAAGGAGCAGAAAATCATGGGCATATTTCTAGATTTAAATTACCGAAGTGTCTCTGATTGTATCTATTTCCAGCTTCTCAGGGCCAGACGCTAACCGCTGTTCTTCGCTGCTCCAATTACATCTGTTCTCTGAGAATTTGCGCACTTAAACCTATTACTGTCTCAACTGGGAGTCATCATGAACGGTTAGAACAATCAAGATGATGCAAAGGGATGTTGTTCACTCATACTCCACCTCAGAAAAGAAAGAAGGCTCTGCTCAGAAACCATCCCTAAAAATAATGCTATGTCTAAAAAGGTTGGACTTTATAGCTCAACAGAGTTTGTGTTCAACAGAACAAAGAAACTCATACCAGTTTAGAACAGCTTGAGGGTGAGAAATTTAAATTAATAATTAATAATCCCTTAATATTTTATCAGGTATATTTAGATGAGTGCAATAGTAAATGTTAAAATAAATTCGTATGAGAATTCCCTCATATCAACCACAGCTTTTCTTTAAAATCTGTTTGAGTACAGCAATCACAAGCCAATTCAAAGAATACTGAACTAATGCACCCTAGAATGACTCTACAAAGAACTTCACTTGCAAACCAATCCCAAGAGCAGATGCAATTAGATTTTTAATCTACACTTGTCAAAACAAACAACGCCTCTGAGACTCCATCAAGACAATGAAAAATTGAACATGACAGATGGACCGAAATTAATACACAGTTCCAAAGGCTCTTGAAAACAACACTACAAAACTCAACAAAACATCTGATCAGGATCTCGTCTAAAATTAATTCAGTATGCACTTTGGGGTGAAGAAATCAAACATACAAGAATGATAACAGCATGGTTTTTCTGAACTGTCACCTTACTGAACAAAAGCCACTGTGAAAGTAGTTTTAAATGGAAAGACGAGCATTACAAAGGTTTGAATTAATTTCGATGCTTGGTATTGGAGATTTAGAGAAAATAACAAGGGGTTGAGAAGACATCGGAAGGGATTATTTTAGACAAAAAACCGCATAAAAAGGTATTTAACTATGGAAGTAAAATAATGATAAATGTTTTTGAAACAAAAAAGCTTGTTTAATTGCACTAGCCTACTTGAAAAAATATGCATTAACCCTGCTTGCATTTTAATGCATTGTATTTTTAGGGCTTGTATTTTTATGGGCTGAAATTCAATATGGTTGTATATTTAAGCTGTGAATATTTTAATTCAAAACATTTCACACACGTTTTCATTATTAAAAAAAATCAATAATTCATATTCACTTCCAAAATATTTATTCTGTTTAAAAATACAACCTATAATATTTGACAGGCAATTTTCGGTCCATTTTATTTCGCTTTACAAATTCAGTGGTTCAAATTCGACAGAAAATTCAACATTTGACATCTGGGAACGGCAAGAATATCAGTAGATTGCCGATTGATAATCTCCATAGCTGTTAGTTGTCCTCACCAGCAGGGGGTGCAAGCGGCTGTTGACAAAGAAAACGTCTCCGGTTACTATCGCAACCTCGGTTCCCTGAGAGGCAGGAACGAGACATTGCATCGTTGCAGGAACTCTTCCCTTCTCTACTTTTGTTGAAATCTTATGGAATCTATTGGAACAGCTGGCCAATTGTCGCGATGTATGCAAATACTGACAGGCTCATGGGCACTGGCAGTATAAAATCAAACAGTGAACACAGCGGCTAACGCAATGTCTCAGAACAGAGGTTATGATAGTAACCGGAGACGTTCCCTTTCGAGAGCGGTAACTCTACATTGCGTAGCAACGCTGCGGGAACTGTATTAAATCCCGGCGTGAGAGTAGTGAAGATAAGCCCTGAGAAACGGGGTCAAGCTACACCAGCCACGGAAGAGACAGACAGTCAGCCAATAGCCGTGCCGCTAAGAGTGCTCGCATCTGATAGGCTGAATTGGACCAATGAGACATCAGCTCCGACCCTAACCAAATTTGCATATCCAAACGCAATGAAAGCGAAGGCTGCACTGATCCAGGGCAGACACAACACAATAAGCACTCAAGCATGAGGGTTAAACACAGTGTCGACGGCAGTAGCGGTGATAGCTGTATTAGCTCGATTAACACTAATAGCCATATTTCTCATTGCAGTACACGAGATCCAGGTATATGTAAGGTGGGATTTCATGTTCTGCAGTGAGGACCAACTCAAAAAAAAAGGCTTATTAGTAAATATTTGTTTTTCCTTGTGCCGTTTTCATCTCGCACCGACAAATTTGCTCTCTGTTCTGCTGTCATTGTTTGCGAGACTGAAAGCTTTGTTTGCATGTTAAAAAGTTTCGAAATACAGTAAATCTGCATTCCAGTGAGCGGTATATAAGCACTTTCTATTGGTCACTCTCACTTGACGCAATATATTTTGGCCACACCCACTGCACCTGGTCCCGATGTGAGTCTGACGGAGACATGGAGAGCAACACATCATTGTCTAATGCCATTAACCATGTAAGAACACCGAAGTACATGTAGCTAACCAGTTACCCAGTTAGGATAGCTGCCCGAGTTGTTGTTGTTGTTGTTTACATTCACTGCAGGCTATTACTAAGACATTAATATTGAAGGACCTATATTGTCAGAACTGAAATTTCCTGTCTTTTTCATGATGATAACAGAGGTCTAGGGGCTATGAAACTACCATTATGTTTCAAAACAGTCGATCGAAAATCCACAGACAAATGCATAAAGTAGCTGTGCCTTTTCACAAGCTGTTGTGACTTCTGTATGAATGTGATGTCAGAACTACTCAGTCACCGCCTTCAGTCACCTTCCCCTCCAATGGTGGGTCACTCAGAAAACAACAGGCCAATCAGAAGAGATGCTCATGAATATTAAGTAGACAGGCCAAAATCGACCTGTTCTTGGCAGAGAGAAAGAAGCTGTAAAAATATATTGAGATGGATTTTGGTATTTATACCGCAAATATATATTCTTAAGGACATCAAAACCTAAAATAAAGCTTCAGAAAGTTGTACAATATGGGACCTTGCGAATAGAGTCATAGCAGAATTTAGGACTCTATATATTTACCTCTGTTTACGATGTTGACAGTGACTGTAAATTTATTCTCTGTCAGGAGTACACATCAATCATGCAAAACTGTCATTTTGGATCTGATGAGTTTGGGAATAAATGACTCCCAGTCCCAGACAGATGATTTGCTACTGATCTGTCACAATACTAAGTGGTCATAACTCGCACCCTTCTATGACGAAAATCCTGTAAACCTCATTATTCTGTCTCAGTACATAAATAACAGATAGCAACATTTGTACAGATGAAACATGAAGCTAATAAATAGACAATTACAACTATATATTGTTTGGATGTGTTTTTCGTGTGATTTGGGGTATTTTTAATAGAATAAATAATTATTATATGAGAAATGCTGAAGGAGCAGTGCTATGGTATTTGGTAATATAAAAAGCTGTAAAAAATGGATTGTTTCATTATTAATCCACTTTAGATCGTAATCAGAAGTTATTACAAATACTCTTAAGTGTTTTAAAATTAGTTTTGAGCTTTGTTGTGTTGATTGGTGTTAATTTGATAATGTTCCTGTAACCAGGTGTGAATATATTACATGATGAATTTTGGTAAGAAATCACATAATAAAATTGTTTTCAAGAAAGACATTTGATAATGTGGCCAAATATATATTATAGGATCAAAGGAACATGGCTGAGATAGTCTGCAGACTTTGCAGAATGTGCAATAGAGCAGCAGCATATACTGTCACTTGCAAGGTTTAAGAGTTTATAAAAACAGGTTGGTACAGTAAAAAAAAAATATATATATATATATATATATATACATAGGACTGAGGACTTGTATATATATACAAGTCCTCAGTTGTAAGTCGCTTTGGATAAAAGCGTCTGCTAAATGACTAAATGTAAATGTAAATGTAACCATGGTACAACAGTGCTACGCATGCTATCAAAAGAGAAACTCGTAACTTAGAGCGTAAATGGAAACGAACTAATTTAGAGGTCTTCAGAATCGCATGGAAAGACAGTATGTCACGTTATAAAAGGGCTCTAAAATCAGCCAGGGCTGAGCATTCCCGCAAACTAATAGAAAATAACCAAAATAATCCAAGGTTTTTATTTAACACCGTGGCTAGACTAACAAATAATCAGACATCTCCAGAGCAAAATATTCCGTTACAATATAGTAGTAATGATTTTATGAATTACTTCAATGAGAAAATAGAAAGCATCCGAAACACAATTGTAAATGTACAATCCTCTATGGTGTCTTATGACTCGGCCTCAATTATGGCCCCTCTAGAACAACTACACCGCTTTGCAACTATAGGACAGGAAGAACTAAATAAACTTATCATTGCATCTAAACCAACAACATGTTTATTAGATCCAATACCCACTAAACTACTTAAAGAAGTGTTACCTGTAGTGGAAGAGCCTCTTCTCAATATTATTAACTCGTCTTTATTTTTAGGTCATGTTCCAAAAATATTCAAGCTGGCAGTAATAAAACCTCTCATTAAGAAACCGCAATTAGATCCAAATAACCTAGCAAATTACAGACCCATCTCAAATCTTCCATTTATGTCTAAAATACTAGAAAAAATTGTGTCCGCTCAATTGTGCTCCTTCTTGCAAGAAAATTATATCTATGAAAAATTTCAGTCGGGATTCAGACCGCATCATAGCACAGAAACTTCGCTAGTTAAAATTACAAATGATTTACTCTTAGCCTCTGACCAAGGCTGTATCTCAATACTAGTTCTACTTGATACTATAGATCATAAAATACTCTTGGATCGACTACAAAACTACACTGGTGTTCTGGGACAGGCATTAAGCTGGTTTAGATCGTACTTATCAGACCGTTACCATTTTGTCTGTTTAAATGGGGAAAAATCGAAGATAACATCAGTAGACTATGGAGTGCCGCAAGGATCTGTCCTAGGCCCTCTGCTATTCTCAATATATATGCTGCCACTTGGTAATATTATAAGAAAACATGGAATTAATTTTCACTGTTATGCTGATGACACTCAATTATATATCTCATCACGACCAGATGAAAACACTAACTTATCTAACTTGACAGAGTGTCTAAAAGATATAAAATGCTGGATGACGTGTAATTTCCTGCTATTAAATTCAGGTAAAACGGAGGTATTACTTATTGGTCCAAAAAACTACCCACAAAATCCCTTACAATACAACTTTAATTTAGAAGGATGTCCTGTTACTTTATCCACTACAGTAAAAGACCTGGGTGTTATACTAGACCGCAACTTGACTTTCGAAAATCATATTTCATATGTTACAAGAACAGCTTTTTTCCGCCTTAGAAACATTGCTAAGCTACGTAACATGCTATCTGTTTCAGATGCAGAAAAGTTAGTTCATGCATTCATGACCTCGAGACTAGATTACTGTAATGCTTTATTAGCTGGTTGTCCTGCATCCTCAATAAACAAGCTTCAGTTAGTGCAAAATGCAGCCGCTAGAGTTCTTACTAGATCAAGAAAATATGATCATATAACACCAATTTTATCATATACACTGGTTACCTATTAAGTTCCGTATCAATTACAAAGTATTACTATTGACTCATAAAGCTCTAAATGGTTTAGCTCCTGTGTATTTAACAGACCTTCTATCGCCCTACAATCCATCGCGCTCTTTAAGATCACTAAATTCGAGGCTTCTGGTCGTTCCTAGGATATCTAAGTCTACTAAAGGAGGGAGGGCATTCTCACATTTAGCTCCTAAACTCTGGAATAGCCTTCCTGATATTGCCTGAGACTCAGACTCGCTGTCCCAGTTTAAAACTAGATTAAAGACAGATCTCTTTAACCAAGCATTCACTTAATGCTTACCTTTTATACTACTGATGAATCAGTTCGAATGCATTAATATTATGAACATCAGCTATGCTAATTATTTCCCATCTGTCTTTCTGCTGTTATCTCGGGACGCTAGTCCCGAGGTAAATAGCGTTTGTCAGCTCCAGTTTGTATCCAGTCTCTCACGGAGACTTCAGATGCCCTCGACGCCTGTGATGAGACGACTAAACGCCTGTGGAGAGACGACTCGACGCCTGTGAAGAGACGACTAAACACCGGCGATATGTTATGCCTAAATTTATACATGATTAACTAACTGTATTTTTCTTTGTACATTTCTGAAATGCACTTTCTGTAAAGCTGCTTTGAGACAATGTGTATTGTGAAAAGCGCTATACAAATAAACTTGAATTGAATTGAATTGAATGTTAAGTTATATAAAAGGTCCATAAAATTGTTACTGTAAATAATTATCAAAATGTATATTTCTTTAAGGCATTACAATGTGTATTAAGCCTCTTTGTTAGCTTATAACACACTCTGTGTTGCCAGATAACTGCCACAATCCCTCTATCACTCTGCCTGTGTCTGAAATCGCCCCCCTATACCCTTAGGGGGTACATTTGAGGGGACAGCCTTTATAGTGGTGTCTCAAACCATAGTGGACATTATCAAGTGCAATCATTCAATCCCAACTTCAATATCTACTTTTGCAACAAGGGAAAAATATAGGCCTATGTCTGTTTCATGCTGCCAGGAGCACTCCAAAACAAATTGGTCATTGGTGAAACATCGAATATGATACAATTACATTTTCTATGACTTAAATTGAAAAAAAAAAAATATATATATATATATATATATATATATATATATATATATATATATATATATAGGCAAGGATATATAGGCCTAAATCATAATTTTATATATATACCTTATATATATATATATATATACCTTAGAGTGCCTTATACACTTTTAAGAGCTCTCTAAAATTTGGTGAAACGTATAATATATATATATATATTATATATATATATATATAATTAAATGGGACAGAACAACAGGAGATTTCACTTTCATTACTAAAAAATGCAAATAAGATCATGCATCTAAGTTTTGTAACCACAATCGGCTAAGAGCAAAGTGACAAGGCATTGTAAAGCTGATTTTATCGCTAATATGTTGGCACTTCACCAAAGCAAGTCACTCTTTTCTCTAAAGTGCCTTAGTCTTGTTATTGGATGGAAGACTACTTTATGCAGTAGGCAGAACATTAGATGAGCCCAGTCTGACAGAGGGCATTTTCAAACTGAGTGTTTTGGGTGGACAGTATTGATTTATTTGTGTGCTTCTGAAATCTACAGCCAAGGAGGTGTAACACGTTCACAATGCCTACAGCATGCCATTAATCTCCCTAGATGAAGCTCCCCCTGCCAAGTTAGGCACAGAATGGATTTACTGCTGGATTTACTAATAACATCTTTAATAATGATTCACTTTCTCTGTTCCTTGAATCTGTGCAAACAATGCCTCCCATTAAATCCCAAAATAAAAATGGTTCAAATCCTCTTTATATGCAGGAGAGTTTAGGGCTTCAATGCAAGCATCAAACAACATACACAAACCTTGAATAACAATAATGTTCCTTTATTACACAAAAGAAATCGATAAAACCTTTACAGATTGAATTTAGAATGTTTCTGTGTACTTTCCAGAGGAAACAAGATGAATGTAGGCTAAGGTACCGCTGTGGCATGTGGTGGACTTCTGAAATGAGGTGGCAAAGTTCCCTTTCGATTTCCAATTGATTTTTACACAAAGCAGCATTCACCTTACACCAGTGTTTCTCAACTGGTGGGTCATTTTGAATGGGTCGCGGAGTGCAATCAAAGAAACAACAACAAACATATTCAAAGTTTTTCTGATGCAAGACTTTTATTTTGAAAGACATGAAAAAATTATATTTGTATAATTATCTATTATATATCTATAAATAATATTTATTAAAAGAAAGGCACATCAAAAGCCCACGAAGTTTGTTATTTTAAACATTCCAAATAATTGGAATTTTTTCATTATTATTATTATTTAAACCAAAGGTTGGTATTAAAAATCAAAAGTAATAAACGAATAAGTCCAATTTTAAGGTTTTATTTTCTTTCTTTTTTATTCAACAGTGACAAAACACAAAGACACCGTAACAGTATTAGATGCAGTGATCACAGTACGGCCCTGAAGAACATTCAATATAAAAGGCTTCAATGAGAACACGCAAAAGAGACACTGTATCCACTGTGGACAGTGTTCCACGGTTGACGCTGTCACATTCACCAGCTGGAGTGCTCATAATCTCATCATGACTTCCATTCCAACGCAGTCTCATGAAAGTGCATATCAATATATCATATGCTACGCACTGAAAACCCCTTAGGATTAGGGGGAGGGGGGGATGGGGGTGCATGCGTATTACACGCCATAAAGTGCGTATCATATGCACGCAAAAACTGCGTTTCATATACACGCAAAAACTGATTTTGGCATATAAATGGCGCGAGAAATGACATTTGTGGTATTGATACGCACTTTCATGACATCGGGCTCCATAACCCATTGCCTGGATTCTGTGTCATTAGCTTGTTAAATCCTACCAATTTAAGCCCTGTGTTTTCACTCTTTCGTTGCAAAGTCTTGTAAGTGTCATGCAGAAAATCTGAACGGTCTCGCTGGTTTTCCATGTCATGGTTTTTGATCTTCTGCCTGGTTTTCTGGATTTTCCTGTTTGCCTGTGTTTCCTGCCCTGTTGTTATATGGATTGTTTGCCTTCTGGTTTTGATCATTTGCCTGTCTTTTGGATTACGATTGTGGATTACCCTAGCCTGACTTCGTCATACGCATATTCTAGTCAGAATGTGAGTCTGATACTGCTCCATAGGGCTTTGATTATGAGGCGTGTCTTAACCGAACCAGAAAAAAAAAAACTCTGCACTCAATTGGATACTTACAACCAATCAGAGCAACGCAGTAAGTTACGTAGGCTATGTTGAGCGGCATAGTTGTCAACAGAACTCAAATGCACGCACTCTGGAAAAAGTAGTAAAAAAATAATGAGTGTTAACGATCTTTGCCGGTGTTGTAAAAATTATTTAAGGATTCGCGGAGTACTTGCAAACACGAAAAGCATTTTTGAAAGAAAAACGTTTGATGACATGATGATTACGTAACTGCAGATCATCTGTCCATCATCGTATAAAGCCCGCCCTGGCAATTTGATTGGCCCGACGATTTCTGAACCGAGCATAATTACTCCTCAATGGATTGAGTCCAGACCGAACTTCCCGACCAAAAAATGTTGTGGGCGGGGTTCCGGCTGGCATCCAGGCTAGGATTACCCTAATGAACAGCTGCATTTGGAACCTCAACCTGTCTCTGAGCAGTTCATAACAGATGCATTTTATTTCACATTACATAATATTTGTTTTGTTATTTTTTTACAGTCGATTATCATCTCTTCTGAATCATTTTGAGGTGGCACTACCTCCTCGAAGAAAACAACCCTGAGGTACAGAGGTAGATGAAAGAATATAATACTCTGTGGACACCTTGAATAGCAGTCCCAGTCTCCCCCTCACACACACTGTGAATGTGAAGACAGACTGACCGCCTGTTTGAGGAGGAGGTGGTGGAAAGGGTGAGAGTTGGTGTGACATGCTGAATCACACAGATAGTCTCCATGGAATCTAAATTTACTGGATCTAGAGCATTTTCTATATTCTGAAGTAATACAAGGTTTATGTGTGGATAAAAATGTGTGGATTAATAACTTTTTTATAACAAAAATGAACCATCACTGAACTTAAGCTTTTTTCATTTTTTTAAGAACAAAGCTATGACACTATTTTCTTCTAGATCTGCTGTGCAGCTGAAACAAACTTTGTTGCATTATTTTCCTGTTATCACTGTAAAGCTACTTTGAAACAATCTTTATTGTAAAAAGCGCTATATAAATAAATGTGACGACTTGTATGATACTTTTAGGGTGCTTTTGCATAATTGTTGAAGCTTGAAAGCTTCAGTTCATTGAAAATGCATAGGGAAAAATGACCAGAATAGCCATACAATTCTTTGAAATTTCTCTTTGTGTTCTGCTGTAGGAAGCCATACAGGTTTGGACATGAGGGTGAGTAAATTATTTTTTCCCCCTTTTGGCTGCATTATACCTTCAAATAAATCTAATGGGCACTCAAACTTTGGCTCAAATTCTAGAATAGAATAAAGCTCCTCAGCTTCTACAGGAAATCAGCACAGAAAGCTCTCGACGAGTGAATGGGAAAGCACATGAAAGTAGCTCCATTATTGAAACAGAAGCTTGAGAAAACAAAAGAGTGCACATGTATCCTCCATTAAGTTCTTTTTGATCTTGCGCATGTTCTCTAGACCAGTGATGGTTCGTTTTATGCAGCATTTCATTTTAGCATCTGCACAAAACCACAAATGAGGGCTGGCAGATGCCTAATCAACATATGATAGGGAATTAAGGCAGGAACCAAGGTGAATGGGAGCACATTGACACACATATGCAAAAATAACTAGAATCTGAATACCTTAAAAAGTAAAAAAATAAAAACGACAAAAGGCTTGTCATTTAAATCAGCAATGCCAGAATCAATGCTGTAAAAAGGTCACTGCATCACAAATGATGTTGCTTTGTTTTTCCAAGAAAAACAGATTCCAACAAGATATGAAAGACAACAATCTCTTGCAATTGTCACAGTCAAAATATAATATATTTTTTCCCATCAAAATAAGGCTCTGAGCAAGTGGATGCATTCGTTTTGCATCAGATGCCAGCTGAAAACAATTTTTTTAAAGGAATAATAAACAATGTATGTTCTTACAGCTGTTCATGTAAGTCACACATCACATTCAGAAAATCCTATTTAGTTCTCAGGAAAACGTTTAATACAAAAACTGAACCTCTATTGTAAATCCAGACTTCCAGATCCAATTAACACAGGAGTTGGACTTGAATGGAAGTCATCTACTGGCATGCCTTTTAAAAGCGTCATACAAAAAATACAATGAAGAAACCCTGACCTCTGTTCATGAATTTCAGATGAGGACATCTGAATAAAAAAAATAAAGGCTTGGTTACAAAGCATTTGAGATTTAATTCATAATGAAGTAAACATTCACATGAATAAAAAATTCTTATCAAAAATAAGTCTAAACAAGCATATTAGAAATTACTTTAGAAATTAGACCCACTAATCATCATGAAGAAGTAGGTACGATGCCCTATGCTTTCTTAAAAAAGTATATATATATATATATATATATATATATATATATATATATATATATATATATATATATATATATATATATATATATATATATATATATATATATATATATATATATAATATATACCGGGGGTCACAGCATGGGTGATGCCTGACTGTGTATCCAACCGACACATTACACCTGAAAGTGCAACAGAACAAGGACAAATGTCTGTGTGCTGCAGGAAGAAAAAGCAGGGGGTTTAATCTAGAAGTGATTATATGGTTATGAACAGATGGCAAATGTGGCTAATGGCCAGAAAGAACAACCAAACACAGACTGAGGTAGAGGGTCACATTCCTTCACATAAATTACATGTAATGACAGGATGGCTTGGCAGTTTTATGGTAATAATATAATTAGTAAAGAGACTGTGATGTTAGTGCTGCGATCATTAGAATGGAAGCAAATGCTGCCATTATTTTGTGCAAACAAAAATTGAATTTGAACCATTAGTTGATCACGTGGCAAAGCAACAGCAGACCAGTCAAAGAAAAAGCAGTGGCGTCCAGATATCTGAGGCTAAACTGAAAATCTCTAATTCAAGATCAATTTTAAAACAAAGTTGAAGAATTTTGAAGTTGAAGAATTAAGAGTGTTTGAATTTCTTTGAACAAAAGGTCAGATGTTCTTGCTTCCATTGAGGCACAAGATGCTCTTTGGGTCCCTTTTAAATCATGATGGAGAACATCAACATCAACTACGTATGTGCAACACTTGATGACCATGCTGCTATTAAAGCAAACAAAAAATACTTAAAAAGCTGAAATTTTTGTTTTTTGTTTCTCAAATCAATAGATTTTTAATAAAGTAACATTAAAGGATAATTCCGCTTCAGAGTGGCTGTCTATGAGCATGCATAAACATGTCCTTAAAACAACACTTAATGTTCGTTTTCACAACTGTGCAACTCACCGAGTGGTTAGTGGTGAATTGAATTTGAGAATTTTCAACAAATGTTATTATACCAAGGGAAAAAACAATGGAAAATTACGTCCTGTGATGATGGTTCAAGTCTTACCTCTCAGGTAGGTCCTTCAGGTTGGGTGGAGGGGTGATGTGTCAAAGTTGCAACATCTAGCTCCTGGGGTGCCTCAGGGCTCAGTTCTTGGACCACTTCTCTTATCCATCTACATGTCATTCCTAGGATCAGTCATTCAGAGACATGTTTTTTCCTATCAGTGCTATGCTGATCACACACAACTCTACCTCTCATTCCAGCCAGATGATCCGATTGTAGCTGCTCGCATCTCAGCCTGCCTGACAGACATTTCTTGCTTGATAAAGGACCAGCACTTTCAACTCAACCTTGCGAAGACCGAACTGCTTGTGGTCTCAGCCAACCCAACACTTAATCACAACTTCTCCAATCAGCATAACTCCTTCAAGGACAGCCAGGTACCTTGGAGTTGTGATTGATGATCAATTAAACTTCATAGACCACATTGCTAGAACTGCCCGGTCCTTCAGATTCGCCTTACACAACATTAGGATGATCAGGCCGTCCCTATCAGAGCATGCACAACTTGGACACCTTGTCCAAGCTCTTGTTCTATTCAGACTGTCCTATTGTAATGCTCTCTTGGGAGGCATTCCAGCATGTACTATTAAACCTCTGCAACTGATCCAGAATGCTGCAGCAAGAGTGGTCTTTAAAAAGCTGAAGAGAGAGCACATCACATGCCTCTCATAAAATTGCTCTGGTTGCCATTTGCCGCTTGCATCATATTCAAGGACCTGTTGTTTGCCTACAGAACAACCACTGGTGCTGCACCTAAACTCACTACTTAAGACCTACGTGCCCTCCAAAAGCTTGCATTCTGCAAGTGAACTGCGCTTTGTGGTGCCAACCCAAAGTGGCACAAAATCACTTTCATGGACCACCTTGACTGTTCCGAGGATGTGGAATGACCTGTCTAACTCATCCTGAGCTGCTAAGTCTTTAGCCATTTTCAAGAAACCGCTGAAGATGCATTTTTTCGTCAACACTTTACCCATTAATACTAACACTTACTATGCTATATCTATTAAAAAAAACTTGCTACGTGTACTGTGTTAGAATAACTGGGACTAGACACAGCACTTGCATATTGTTGCCCTATTGTTGATTTAATTGCTTCTATTGCTCTCCTCATTTATAAGTCGCTTTGGATAAAAGCGTCTGCTAATTGATTAAATGTAAATTACGTTAAAACTTGAAATGGAAACATTCTCTTATCTTCTATAGTCGTGAAGACAAACATCCCTTAAAACCACACAATCATTTCTTTTCAACAAATGAAAAGAAATAATAAGTAAGAAATAAGAATAAGAAATGAAAAGTATCTAAAAAAAATAAAATGAAAAACTAAAAACAGGTTGTGAAATGTGGCAAATTATGTGTAATAAAAAGGGAAATTAATAAAAACATTACCAGTCAAAAGACATGGAAGAGTCAGAGTTTTTTATATATATATAATTTGTCATTATATAAATGGTGAAAATATTTATAAAAGGAATGAGCAGATGTGTCCAGACTTTTGGCTGGTACTGTAACAGAATCTGTAAATAGAAACAAATACCCACAGGAGCTTTTTAAAATGATTACTAACAAATGTCAGAGAAATGCCGGAGGCTTAATACACCCAATCTAGGAGGAAAATGCTGTTTGGATGGCACAGATTACCCCTGTGGTGAAAGAGCACCAGCAAATACAAATCCCAGTGGGAGGACACATGGCTAAGAAACGATAACACTTCAGAAAATGACAATCTAAAGCAGATGGAGAAAAAAAATGCTAATAATTCTCTAATGTGCCCTAAGTAAGGCAAGGCAATTAGAGCTCCAATTAGAAAACACTCCAGCCAGCTAGTATGAATAGCTCAGGAAAGGTGGTTCATAAAAATAAAATACTTTTTAAAAAATGCCTTCTTAAAAGGTGCCCTTCATTATATGCAAGTGCCTAAACTGAGATCAATAAAAACAATTCATATTCAGGTGGTACTATGACAGGCATTTTGTTAAAAGGAAGATATAAATATTATGCAGGAACACATGTGGGTCTCCAGTCAATATTGTATTCTTATTTATTCATTTCAAATATGTTTTTGTGGCCCGGCCTTTCATGAAGTCTTAGCTTATTGTAATACAGCCCATTCTCACCCCAAGGCGTCATCTAACTGACGCCTTGGGAATCAGTTTGACCATGCTTCAATATTCGACGTTAAAGGTACCCTTTAGCGTCAGTTAGTTGACGCGATCCCAGGGCGTCATCTAACTGACGCGTTACCCTTAGCGTCAGTTAGATGACGCCCTTCTACCCAGACCTAAACCTACCCGCGTCATTTAACTGACGCTAAAGGTAACGCGTCAGTTAGATGACGCCCTGGGATCGCGTCAACTAACTGACGCTAAAGGGTGCCTTTAGCGTCGAATATTGAAGCATGGTCAAAATTGTCAGTTAGATGACGCCTTCTCAGCATAGGCGGCCAGAAAAGAAAGTAAAAACAAATTGATTCTTTATTTTTTGTCTGAAAATGTTTAGACCATGCAGCAGACTGTGAGCTCATTAAATGTGAAACTTACTGCAAAATATTTTGTCAGCTAAACATGAAAGATGTTTTCATCAAAAAAAATACATAAAATATTGTCGAGTGACCTGCGAAGGACTGTCAAAATAAATACATTACAAAGGGCAGTAAACACATGGCTGGTTTACAAAGAGCTAACATGCAGAATAGTGCATTTAAAACCAGCAAAAAAAGGATGAGTAAGGCAAATATGTCTTTGGACCAGCTGACTGTATGTCATTTTAGGGCACAAAGAGCATCCGTCATCGATGCTGTCAGAAACTGATGGATAAGCCATGCTGGGATGCTCAAACAACATCCATCTCTCAGGGGTGAATTACGTCAGTGATGATGTTTGGAAAGTTGCTGATGTTTCCTTAAGAAAATGTAACCCTCTTGCCTCTGTGGTAATGGTATTGTGACAGCCAAATGCACTTCACCAGGCTTGGGAGGGTTACTTTAAAAATGTATTCCGTTACAGTTACAAATTACTTTATAAAAAAAGTATTCAGTAACGTAATCCAAGTACCACAATATGAAAGTAATGTAACTGATTACTTTTGGATTACTTCAAGGACAGACATTATTTAAAAAAAAACTTTTATTTATTAAGAATAAATTATTGAATAATTGAATATTGAATAACCCTGAATAAATATTTATGTAAAGGACTATACAGACATCTTGTGGTTACAGTATGGTATTACAGATTATTTTGTTTTATTTTTAACTTGACAAGGACAAGGAAAAAATAAAATGGAAATGTTTCTTCAACAGGAAAATAGAGAATGCAAATGCTTCTTTAGGTTGGATGTCGAGTCCTTCGATAAAGAAAGTGTTTTCATTGCTGGAAGGCACCGTTTGCACTGTACCATGTTGTTGGCATTTTCTTCTTTAAAAACAAAATAGCAGCGGAATTTCCGAGAAATGCAAGCATTTTTACCAGTGGGCAGCATCGTTTCTAGCAGCAGTGATTGTGTCCGACAGTGATGCGCGGGTCAATGTATAAACAACCCGCACCCGACCGACGTTTTCAACTAACCCGCCTGCAACTCGGACCGCAAAAAAATATATATTGTAGGCTACCCAACCCGCTTCCTGACCCGCATTTTTTGCCCTTAGGAGCGCAAACTGTTCTTTTTCGAAATGCTGTACAATATAGCCTAGTGTTATAAAGGCTTGATTTAGGCTATTCATTTATTTCGTTTCATTTTCTTAACGATTAAGATTCTGCATGTGTTTATCCAGTCTAATCGAAGTGTGCGTCTCTCCTCCGACTTTCCCAACAAAAATCCCACCCCCTCTCAGAAAATACATAAAACTGACTTTACTGAGCTATATGCATTATTAAAAGTAGCCTATAAAAATGATAGGCTACAATGGCATTTCTCAGTTCAACGTGTTGGGAAATAGGGCATTTTGTCCCGCGACAGCATTTATTCAAAAGTTAATAACGCTTAACATTCAAATGGTAGCCTAAATAAGGATTTCCCACTTGTAGGTATTTGCGGAGCTTCCACTCAGTCTTCACCTTTTCTCTTGCCGCGTCCATCTCTGCAGACTGAGCTCGTGCGTCATCTCGTGCCAGTTTCAGCCAATAAAAGTATATTACTATATAAATTACAAAGATTTAATTGGCATCTTTATTTCAGACGTATTAAATACTTTTGGATGACTCGTAACCGTGGGTAACCCGCTCGTTTTGGATCAACCCGCGCATCACTGGTGTCTGAGGAGATTGTTGCAGAGAGCTGTTATTTTGCGCACGCACCAGCGGCGGGTGGGACTCGTGAGTCATTAATCAAGCAACGCTTAATAGTGTTATTATGCCAAAATACAGATTTATTTAGTTTTAAATGAAACCATTGTAATCCTGAAAGTATCCCCTCTTTTTTCAAAAAGTAACTATAATCTGATTACTACGTTTTTTGACGTAACTGTAACTAATTACAGTTACTGGATTTTTGTATCCTGATTACATAACGCCGTTACATGTATTCCGTTACTCCCCAACCCTGCACTTCACATAGTGTTGTAGTCTGACCCTAAACTGTTTTGGTTGGAGCCTTTTAGATACTCCATTCTGTCATTTGACCCTTTTCCCTTCTGTACAGGCTTTAACCTCACAGGCATACGATTTATAGAGCTAAAACACAATCACATCAAATGTATAAAAAAAACTGAATCAGTCATACAGTGCAGCTGCTGCCAACCACACCCACAACTTATTCGGCAAGATGATGAGTTATTGCATTTTATTTAAAAGGGTTATAACTCATAGAGGTGATCAAAATGGCTCTGTTCCAAAACCTTGCTGAAAAAGGAGATTGATTAATTTCACTTTGATAGTGTGGGGTTAAAATGACCTTAAAATGTTCCAAAAGGTGGTCTTAGAATGCCATAGAAGAACCATTTTTGTTACCACAAAAAAATCTTTCAGTGTTTTTTTATTTTTCTGGAGAACCTTTTTCGACTATAATTACAGCTGGTACCGAGATGGGTCTTGCGCATGTTGCCCAGTTGGGTCCCACCAGTTGACAAGTCCAATCCTATAAGAAATCCATTTGGCCAATTGGCATGGGGCCATTATGAAACCCACAGACAATCCCATACAGGGCCCATTTTTCAGCCCATTTCAAACCCACGTTGGCCCGACATAAAAATGTTGGCTGGGAAATAACCTTTTATTAGATCTATACCTCACCCAGCGCACCAACAGCCTCTAGCCTCAGTTGTTCGCAGATGGTGATGAAATTGGGTCCATGTTTTTGAAACAACCTGTATTAATATGAATGATTTACACATTTTAAGAGATAATTAAAACATTACATTTTTCAACAACCCAGCAAAAATGATAACTGAAATTGTGTACATAGTAAATCATTCATGTCCCAAATGTGATAAGAATCTCCTAGATTTATTCAAGTTAATATCCTGCTAATGCCTCCAGATAAGCACCTTTGAGATTTACTTGCTAATTAATACTTGCTAATGGGCTTTTTATATAACATGTGGGTCGGTATGACATTCCGGAAGAAAATCAGGATGAAATCGATTTTTTATAGTTTTGCAGTGCTGAGGAAAACTGACAGTTTCCCCCATAGCACTAATAACCAGTGCTATGGGGATTTACTGCATAAGTAAATAAATACTAACTTTAGGGACATTTGTTTACATACAATCAATAGTACATCACCATGTAACACTTATTGAGTATTAAACTGCCCCATATGTTAAGATGGACCACCCATTCAAAATTTTCTTTAAAGACAGAAGCACAAACACAGCCACTTTCACTTATACTTTGGCTTCCTCACTGGATTGAGGGTGCCATCTAGTCCCAGAACAGGTCTTAAAGCTCACTGCAGTCTTCCAAACCTTCTCCTGTAATGAATCTGCTATTGATCTAGAGCTACAGACTCACATGGCTAGACCCCTGGACTGGAAAGCAATCATAATATCCACTCTCAGTGGCATGACTCCTCGTGAAATCCCTGAAGGTTCAAAAACACATTTCTGTAAGGCATTGTTTTGTGCAGTACTCACACAAAACAAAGGTAAATAAAATCAAGGACCCTAAGCTATTGATTTCTTGTTTGCTGAACATGTCCACAAAAGCTCATTCATATAGTAAATTGAATGCAACTTAAAAGTAACAACAAAGATATTAAAAAGTCTAGGCAAGAAGGCAGAGTCCTTCTAATAGCATTTTTTATTTTTTATGTTTTTATATACACACTACTGCTGAAAGGCGTATTACAATGAAAACTAATACGTGGACAGAAATACACATTAGCCTACATGAAATATAACCTACAAGCCCTCTTTACTTAAACGCACAGGCGACAAAATCCATTTTGAATGTCATCTCATAATATCTTAATCATAAATTGATCCAAGATCAATCAGAGAAATCTTTAAAATACACCAAAATTTTCACTTGACTATGACACTGTTCTACTTAACACTCACTATTAAAGGATTTTTTATTATTATTGTAGAACAACAGAGAGATACTGTACCAAACCAAATAATGCCCAATGCACAGTGTATTGGTGCTGAGGTACCAGGATCAGGCACTTGAGTATATAGAACTCTGCCAAAAATAGGGCAAGTTTCCAATTATCAAGGCAGAGCTTAAATGATGTTTTTTTTTGGCAGTGATTATGTACTTGCTCTACTTGGTCAATGCTATAAAAGAAGGAAAATAAAATATCCCTAAATCCAGCATTTAATATTCGCTTCTGAAACCATTACATTAGCATACAAATTAATAATAATTCAAGAAAAAATGTGATTTGCACCTGCAGAAAAACTGGAGCTTCTGCAGAGCTTGTCGTGAGGCACAAAGCGGCCACTACCGAGACTGCAGGACTTATGTAGGTCGACTGAGGGTACATGAATGGGAACACTGAATTGCATCACAGAACAATTGTCAACACATTCATTGTGTGAAAAACCACAAAAAACATTCACAATTAAATAATACTTAATGTACTTAACTTGGGAACCGTGGGGTAAGATGTGCCAGTGGCTAATCTGTCACCTCCTTAATTCAAGAAACTGGGCCATATATTTAACTCTTTCCCCACCTGCATTTTTTTAAGTTGCCAGCCACCGCCAGCATTTTTGATCATTTTCAGCCCCCAGAATATTTTGTTGTATGAATATCTGAACACGCAATATATCAAAAGAAAGAACAGAGGCTCTGCAACAAAAATAAAAAATATTTTTCTTAATCAACACTTGAATGTGGGTAAAAATATGCATTTTTGTCAAAGACTTATTAATGTTTGATGGTTGCATTATTTTACAAGTGATTAGGCAATTTTTATAATCACTTGTTTTGACTTTTTGATCTGGAGATTTTGTACCCCTCCAGAAGATATGTAATAGCACCCCCTACTGTATAATAGTGAAAACATGGATTGCTGGAAATTTCCGTCAATGGTGGGGAAAGAGTTAAAAAGGGACTCTTTTTTCTATCATGTGCAAATCTCCCTTTACAATATTTATTTTATTTTTAATTAACTTTTTGCATGTAAAAATATATTTTCTGAAGCAGAAAAAATGAATTTGGTGTCAAAGTAAAATAAACAAAAAATATATATTTAATGTATGTTTGGCATTTGGTAAGATTTGGTTCCAACTGCACAAAAACACTATCATAATAAAACATTTAAATTAAAATATTTTTCTCTTTTATTAAAATGTATATAATGTGCAGAAAAAGAATACTTTAGAATTGGTTTGTGCATTATCAAAATGTGTTTGAAATTTAAATATTTCACATGTTCATCAGTGATTCGTCATTTCTCCTTTCCAAGAGGACAACTTCATTAAATGACACATCTTGCCCCACTCTTCCTTATAAGGCTTGCTGTTGTGCCATCATCACTGTGCCAAACACATTCACTCCTACACTGCATTGATTGATGCTAGAGAACAGTGCTGATTGTGTCAAAATCCTTACTAATTTGGGAGCTACTTGGCAGAGACTTGAGGTACTCCAGATGCCTCCTGGCATCTTCCTGGTTATGCCGTACGTAATAGATGACATAAGCGATAACCATCGTGAACCAACCAAACATGGTGACGAACATGGCTACATCGGTAGTCTTATGGTGGAAGTTGCAAAAGTTTATGCCTGAATCCAAGACTTGGATGACAGGTTTGCCCGCGTACTCTTCCTGAACTGAGGTGTGGCAGCTCACCTCGTTCACCGTCTCGGGGTCCAGCCTGAGTTCGCGCAACACCTCCTGCAGGGTGCACTCGCAATGCCACGGGTTGTTGGACAGGCTGATCTTGGCATGCAGCCGAGCGAAGGCCTCCTTGGGGACGCTTTGCATGTGATTATGGGACAGGTCGAGCACCCGCAAGCTCTCTGTGACACCTTGAAAAGCCCCAGCGTCAACGGTTTCAATAGCGTTCCTTGACAAGTCCAACTCTTGGAGCCAGGGAAGGTTTTTAAAAGCCTGGTTTGGGATCTTGGTTATGCGATTGGAGGACAGTTGAAGTGACACGGTATCGTGCGGAAGGTCGGGAGGGATCTCCACGAGGTTGCGAGAGGAACACTGCACTACAGCTAAGCCATTCCTCTCTGAGCAGTGGCAGCTCTTGGGACAGGCAAAACCCATCACGCTCAGACAAATCACGGCTAAAAGTAATCTCAAGATAAGGGGATAGCCATGAGGGATGAAGACTTTCTTTGACACATGAGCCCCTCCAGGGTAAGTCATGTCCAGCTACTTACTTTCTGAATGCTCTACAGTTCAAGGGCAGTCATTGTTAATCCAAGTCATATTGGAAAATTAATGAGTGAACATTACATGTCACTGTGTCATTCCAACAGCGGGGAGTTTCTCCTTATTAACACCTTTTGAGTAGTGATTTAAAATTTCAGGTGTTTGAAGGCATTGTGAGTGTCCTGGAGAGAATCCCAACGAGTCCATCAACATCTGAGAGGCAATTAAACATTTGAGAGGAAAAGGTTCTACAGCCAACTTTTAATTAGAGACCAAAAGCAGAAGTAAGATTTGAGGAGGGCTCCACTCACTTGAAATCCCTCCTGCCAAGTCTGGAAACTGCAAGAACAAAAAGGAGAACAAGAATCACCCACACAAAGAGACATTTTGGATTAACAAAGAAATTCATATTTATATAAATAAAGATTGAAAGAGGAAAATTCTGTTATTTTCTCACCCTCATGTCATTACAAACCTGTATGACTTTCTTTTTTTTAATGAAACACTTTCTTCCATGTTCCATAGAAAAAAATGAAGGCATAAAGGTTTGGAACAATATGAAGGTGAGTAAATGATGACAGAATTTTTATTTTTGGGTCAACTATCCCTTTAAGATATGCTTTGTAACATACAAAGAGTGCTCTGACCTGAAATGGATCCAACCATGACAAAACAATTTTAGATAAGTCTCATATCTTGCAGACAAATACATTTGTTATGCTGCATTTAATCTAATTATTCTAGAAAGGGCCGATTTGTTAAAACAAAACAAATCAATCTCTCATTTTCGCCATAGCAACACAATGCTCATTAATGGCTATTAGAAAATTTAATGACGGTACAAACAACAACAACAAAAAAAACACACAGATAATGTTTTTTAATATCCCAATTGTAATTTACTCACCATCATGTCATTACAAACCTTTTTATTTCCCATCAGTAAAATCCAAAAGATGTACATTGATGAATCACAAAAGATGAATATCCCAGTTGTTCTTTTCAACACAAGGAGAGTGAACAGCTTATACTGACAAACTCCAAATAGGATAAAATGGCTTCTCGGAAGTATCATTAAAGTGGATCATTTGACAACTATATTTCAAGTCTTTTATGGTTAAATTAGTCAAACAAAGCTTGGAGCACCTTTGACATTCCTCATTGTGTGTCATGGAAGAACCAAAATAACACAGTGTCAGAACAACATGAGGGTGAAGAAAACACCACATGATTTAATTCACAATATACCTTTAAACTTACTAGAATAATTCATTGACAGATCATATGAACGCCCTACATTGTGCCGAATCCGATTAATCAGATCATGCACTCTAAAAACTGCTGGGTTGTTTCAACCCAACTTTGGGTCAAATATGGACAAATCCAGCTGTTGGGTTAGATTTTTACACTACATTTTTAACCCAACGTTTGGGTTTGTCCATATTTGACCCAAAGTTGGGTTAAAACAACCCAGCATTTTTTAGAGTGTGACTGCCCTTTGAGAAACGGATAGCTTACACTTTAGAGCTTTTCACATTCTATAAGCTTTTCCCTTAACCCCGCGTTATTGTCGTTCTAAACCCTGCTTTTATCCCCGGGTAAAGGAACGTTTACACTTGTAAGAGCCAGTATATATTATAAGAATGTGCAATTTTAAAACCTTTTTGTAAACATATTGTGTACAATCAGTGACACTGACACCGCAAATATGCGAATATGCATATGCAAAAATGTTAACCCAGGCTTTAGGAATATGTGAAACGTCAGTTTATGAATACGCAGGATTTATTGTTAAAGGGGCAATGTGTAGGTTTTTACTTAAAAAAATCTTTAAGATAGAGTTTTTCATTTATGAGCCAACCATAATGTAATAGAAAGAATGACACCTTGACTGTCCACCTCGGTTGCCACTATCAGCCTGTAGACTCAATTGTGTGTGGAGAAGTCGGGTCCGAATTGGAGCGAAAATTCACAAAATGTGACGTCATACGCGTTCTCGTCTACTTGGGCTTACATCCATACGGCAGCCATTAGTAAGCAGCGGCAAACGCTAGCAGTAGTGTTTCAAATGGACTCTGCGGACGGAAAGAAGCGGCCAGCCTCCAGCACAATCCAGACACCCATGGAAACTCCTCGTAAGTAAAAAAAAGCCTTATCTAGTGCGGCCGACGAGCGTGCGCACCGAGAACGAGCATGAGACTGGCTGCAGTTTCTCTAACGGCCACTGGTGTCACTAACAGTTAGAAATTTCAGAACTTCAGCAATGCTCCTTTAACACGAGGTCAATTCTGAGATGTGATTCCCTTTACTCTGTGTATAGAATGACAGGATTAACTATTTCAAGCGTAAAAATCCCTTTTGTCAAACCACCCTCAACAACTAATTTTACAAGAGTCCATAAGGCAGGTAGAAAATATTAATAGGCCTACGCCGAACACATGATGCAGTGAAGTGACTTTCATTTTTTCCACTAAAACTTTGTCACAGGCAGCACATGAGACATGTGGGATGCATCATTTGAAAGTGTGAAATAAAAGATTAATTCACTGGCAATGTACAGTAATCAATAAGCAACACAGCTCAGGATTGATTGTTGAATCAGCAGCAGCTCAGTAGTTGATTATTGGGATGGATGCTTACCTCAGGCTCTGTTAATAATCCAATAAGATGCAAGTAGGACACATGGCTCATCTATAAAGGTGTGTTGCGAAAGAGGGATTGTGAGTGATACACCCTCAGCAAGCACATCACAGTTGCAGTTAAGTCACCGTAAACCGTCTAAAAACATCCTAAAGAAACCACACATTTAACTGAATAAATAATGTAACCAAACAAAAACATTTTAAAAACCTTGTAGGCTGCCTGCCTGAATACAAATATGTAATTTGTCTGCTTTTTTAAGCTTACTTTGAATTAAATAGAAATAGATAACAGTCAACAAACGTTTCAACTATATTGTCAATGAAGGAGAATTAAAGTGACGCATGGATGTGTATATTCTAAAGTAAGACACTTTAACTCAAAACAAATTATATCACAATTATTCTAAAAATGATATGACAATAACGCATGAAGAGCAATGTAACAACGTAGGTAGGCTACATGTAAGATGGAATAGCCTATAATACAACTGGATGTGTGCCGACTGTTTATGGTTAAGACGTGAATAGCTTTGATATAGTTTGAGAGTGAAGAGACAACGCTGGAGTAGGAAACAGTGTTGCCACTGCAGACGTACGATAATTTGACCTCTGTACGATGTAAGATCAATAATGAAAAAAATCCCATAATGTACGATAAGAGTGTGTGACACTTAAAAAGATGGTCGTTGTAATCATAGGCTTCTATAATAATTGATCTATTGTGGATTCTACGTCTACCGTGAGAAGAACGTGAACGTGCATCTCTTCCATCTCATCTCATATTATGTCTTCTCGGCCAATCATTGTGGAGAATGAATGACTCTCTCATTAGCACAAGTTAATGTTCTTTTGTATATTGTATACAAAGTTGTATAGCATTAACATGTAATCTCTGTATGCTTTGCAAGTAAAAAGTAAAAAAGAAAATAAAAAACGTTCCTTCCGCGGCACTTATAGGGCTAGGCTATCAGTTTTTTTCCAAGCTAAGGTCGATATTTTAGTCAAAGATCCAGAACCAGATATGATGAATGAAGACCCGGGGTCAGAATTATAATAAATTCAAGAAAATATTTACTATAGATAGTTTGCAGTTTCATCAGCAGAAGTCAGCTTTAAGACTCACACAGGAGTTTGTATAGGCCATTTTCAAGTCATTGTCATGTCGTGTCAAAAAGTTGTTGATCAATAAATAGCTGTATTCAGTACGTTTGACTCATGTACGATAATTCCCTTCCAAATACGATCATTTTGAGCTTCTGGTAGGCTACGATAGCTACTGGACATTTCCAATCTGGCAACACTGCTGGAGCCTATAATTTATCTCAATCTCTATTTCATTGGTAGACCAAAGGCGTAGGCTAAGCATCTGGTAAACACTTTACATTGAAAAATGTACCTGCCAAAACATGACGACGGCATAGGTTATAGTACGAGGCTGGACTTGGTAAGCGTACTACTGCCAACAACTGAATACGTAAAAGAAACGCTAAGAGAAAGAGTCATCTTTAGGCTAGACCATAACGTGGGAAATTAAGTCATTTGCAAACAAAACTGTGTCCTTGTAAATCATGTCTACTCAAAGTCTATATTTAATGCTCACGCTTGAAAACATCCAGTTATTATAAACATATCCTGCTCAATAAACAGCTGACAAGGGAATAATCGCATGTCAATCTAAATTCGTTGGTCTTTAAATGGGGAACTACAAATACGTAAAAAATAAAATAAAGGAAAATATTAGGCTAATGCAAAATTATGACAAAAATGTTACATATAAAGACAAGACAAATCTCAGTAGCCTACTTTCCAGAACGAATTACAGATAGGCTACTGCATTTAAGCTTTATATGTGGTTTCAAAAAGTTAGCGTTTTGACATAAATTGAATGCATTATCATGACTTACCATACTTGTTGATACTTCAGTGGATCAGACGCCTTTGCAGTGAGTGTAAAAAGTGAAGAGCACACAGCAGTGTAAGACAGCCGCCTTGCGCTGATTGGATGGCGAGCTCTGTTTGCTGTGCTGGAGGCTGATGATGGCGCGCGCTCGCTCCACCCGCTTCTGTTCTGTTCTTCTGACTGACTGACTGACTAGGGCTAGGCTATAGGCTACTCTCCTCTCGTGATAGGGATTTTGATTCATCCCAGTGACTCGAATCTTTTTAATCAGTTCACCAAAAAGATTTGTTCGTTCGTACAGTGATGATTTCGGAATCCTTTGAATCTACAAAAACGATTCAGTAACTGGTTCGTTCAGTGGTTCTTCAAGTTATTTGCTCCAATAGTGGAGACAAGTGTCGTTTTGCTTTAGAAGAACTATTCTCTCATAGAACATTACGCTTTTCCTACAGAAATATTAGGCTATACAAGCATCTTATCAGCTAAGTATTAAAATGCCCCAAAGGCTATTTTAATTCCTGCACCGCTTTTCTACCGAATTGCTTCTTGAGAGCCACGGCAACATAGGGTAGGCTAAATCATATTTTACCTGGCTGAGTATTGAAAGTGAGTTTGAAGTCTGTATCGAATATGCCTATTATGCAAATATAATGGACCGCAAAATAATAGCTTACGAAACGTCTTCATGTTGAGTTGTCCATGTCCTTGAGCCATGAAATCCACAGACAAACAAACGTACAAGCGGTGTAGTCCAATTCACAAACATCCTGAGAAGTGTTGAGCGTGAAACACTGCTGTGATGAAGTTTCGACAAAACTGCTTCGTAGGGCTTTTCAAAGTATAGCTGAAGTCACAGGCTTCCGAATTCAGCAACCTGAACTGAAAATAATTTGTTAATACTGACTGTCTATTTAACAGCCCAATGTTTCGTTAAAGACATATGTTGGCAACAGTTTTTTTTTTTCTTCTGTAATTTTTTTTGCAGAAATTGGTATGTATAGGCCAATTTGTAAATTGGAAATATCCTGAATGTTCATTGGAGATTGGACATTGTAGATTGGAAGCGAATATTCTCTCAAGGTTGGCTACTGTAGATTACTTCATTTACCTGACCTAAATAGGCTACTATACCAGTGCAAATATTCCTAGAATACAGTTTCATTATGATTTAAATTATTAATAGCATTTATGCATGTTTTGGAATACTTGACAACATTTATCCATGCCTGTATAAAACTCATCAGTAACTACATGATTGTTGTGAAATGATTCAGGAACTAATTCACATCCCTCTTCATAGCCAACATCTCCTTATTTTGGCAGTACTGCAGAATATATAATGAGAAGTCTATCAGTGACAGCTGACATGTCAGACCATCACTGCACAGGATGGGAAACCTATACTTGTCAAAACCTTGTTTATGTGACATACGAACAAGTCTTATAATACTGGGTACACTGTGTAAAATGAAGATAAAAAACAATTGATATGATATTAAAACAATTTATCTGGAGGGCAATAAAAAAATCAAAAATATATGCATCAATATCCACAACCAGTTCATTTTATTTTTGGTTGGAATAATTTGTAGTGTTAGCAGCAGAGCACATCACAATATTTTGTTGTATTTTGGCAGCCTTATGGGCACATCATTTGCAGAATCCTATATTAATGTGCTGGTTCAGTGTTTCTTCCCTAAGGTAAAGATAAGAAACTGCTCCTTTTTTAGTTTTGACTTTTCTCAAACTTATACAATGAATCCAGTTTCAAACAGGGCTGTAGTCCTGCGATAATTAAATGTGAAATCAAAAACATTTAATTTACCACCAGTGTTCACCAGTGTTCATTCCAACACCATCCACACATTAAATCACAGTTACAGGGGTCAGGGTGTGATTTACATCAAGCGAACCAATTTGCCTATAGTGCAACTTATTACCTTAATTGCTTCAGTTGATTTATGGGTAATGTAGTTTAAAACCAACAAAAGTTTAAAGTTAATTGAGGATATTGTGAACAGAACCATCTCCCCAGGGAGCATCTCATAGCTGAAAATGTGGAGATACTTGGGTCATTAGGAAGAGTTCATAAAAAAGAGTAATGTTCAAATCTTCACTGAGACCAGGAGACCTTGGTTTGAGAGCACAATTCCAAAATGTTACCCTCCTGAGAGCCTTTCCTCTTTATATTATTCTCCACAGCTTTAATGACTCCATTGTGAGACAGGAGTTGTGGGCAGTTTCAGAATGGTTTGTTACTCTAACAACCCACAACGAAACATTTTAAATGCACAATATGAGCTTGTAACAAAACAGCACCTATCTATATGTCCTTTACCATTGGCCACAGATAAGAGCGTTTTTTTTTGCATTATACTGGTTTGCATTGCTGATGGCAGACACTCACTAACCTTTTTTGATTGTTTTGTGTTTTGTATGCAGTTCTTCAAACTCGTATTTCCTCTGCTGCTCATTACCTGGGGGGACTATTTTTATCTCCCAGCCATTTACTAGAATTGCATTAATGGACATTTCTTCTAAAAGAAACTATTGGGCACTGGTGGTGGGACCGATTCGCCAATGTATTTTTAATATAGATATACATTCTCATATATTTTCCTAATAAAAAGCAGAAGAAAACCCTTATAATTTGGCAACAACATGGAAATGGCACGAATAATAAAAGACTTGGAATTTGAACACAGACTTAAAATTTACAGCTGCTGACACTTCAATCCTTCATTCAATCCTTCAAACTGTGAGACCAGAAATCACTCTCTTATTTCAGTCTGCTGCAAAACATTGATAAATGCCCAGAGCTCTAATAAACTTGTTCTCACCATGCAAGAGTATGAGTTGTAAAACAAATACAAAAATGCTAATAAGTGCACATAAAAAAGCTTGTTACAATCCGAATTCCAGAACAGTTGGGACATTTTGTAAAACCAAATAAAATCAAGAATCTGTGATTTAATAATTCTCTTGAACCTATATTTAAAGGTGCAGTGTGTAATAATTATGAGTATCTATTTACAGAAATGCAATATGACATCCATAACTATGTTTTCAGTGGTGTATAAAGAACTTACTTAATAAACCGTAATGTTTTTATTACCTTAGAATGAGACATTTATATCTACATAACCGCGGGCACCCCCCTCTATGAAGGTCGCCATATTGTGACGTCATGTTTCTATCGTAGCCGACAGCGAACAAACAGCGCTACAGAGCTCATTTCGTCACTACCTTAAAAGAGAAGCCGCAGAAAGCTAGAAGCTAGCCATAGACGCCGTGAGTAGTGACTTTTCCCTTGTTAGTGGTGTGAAATATGTAGTTGGATTGTTTCATGTAACTTAGTTCTTCTCCCTCGCTGTGTTATGGCTTTATGTGGGGATAAATGTGCTGGTTACATTCGTGAGACCGCTAACAACTCTTGTCATTGACCGTAAAACAGTAACGTTACAGGAATCACCAACCTGTCGATCGCGGTCGACAAGTCCATCTTGGAAGCATTTTAATTCGATCGCGAAGAGAAAAAAAAGCCTATTGTGTGTAGTAAATTGTGTCTAGGGGATGCGGAGGCGCGCGCGCTGTTACAATCATGCACCTTTTTTGGGCTCAGTTTGGGCTTATGCGGACGCGTCGAGTTTAAACAAGGCTTTACGCTTTAACCAGCTCATATTAGCCAGCTAAACTTTTACTACCCTGTTCGAAAAAAATAGTTGCATAGTTTCATGTGGTTCTTCTCCCTCGCTGTATTATGGGTTTGCTATGAGGGGGATGTGCTGGTTACGTTCGTGAGACAATCAGCTGATTACTATTATTATATTATATTTTAAGACCCTTGATCCTCACCTGACTATGGCTTTGTAAACTTTATCCATGATGTGGTTTATAATGGACTGTGGTACAGAAACAGTGACAATGTTACACACTCTTGGCTAGTCTCGCGTAGCCAGACCTTCAGTCTGACGGCTGAAGGTCTGGAATTCATAGCAGCTTTCTTTGGCCAAGGCCCGCCCATAAGGCCGTTTGACCGACATGTCAAACAACCAATTACAGTTCGTTTCGTTCAGCGTTTCGGGGCGTGGAAATGTCACCACAACAACAGACCGGCGTGCAACAAGTCAGTCAGCATAGACAATCAAAGAAGGAGAAGAAAACAAGCAGTAAGTCATTGCTGATTACGTTTACTGATTACTACGTTTACTACGTTTAGCTGAACTTGATAAATGCTCATTGTCACTCATGTAAACACAACCGTTTTTCTTCCGCAATCACACGTCTGCGCTTTGTTTCCCGGCGGACCGAAAATAAACACGACACTCGCGCCCCCCGTAAATCCGATAAATTTCATCCAATCAGATGACGACTTCGAGATTGCTGAAGTGTTTCCAATTAAGTGTACCATATGCATCAGACGTTTAGCCAACGTTCCGTGGGCGTGACTTCTGAGGCTGAGACTACTCTTGGCTTACTCTGGTTATTCTCTGCTGTCTCAGACGACGATATGTTTGTCCCTTTTTAGCCACCGTAGCTTCTTCGAAAGGGAGGGGTGAGCAGTGGGCTGAGCCCTTAGTGCAACTCGCAACCGAACGCTAGAATGACGCTAAAAATCACACACTGCACCTTTAAGTGACAAAAGTACAAAGAATAAAAAAAATTTCACTAACCAACTTAATTGCATTTTGTAAATAAATTATATATATATATATATATTCAAAAATCACATTTCTCATTGCAAGATTGCAAAGTGTTTTGGTCTTTCAACATCTACCAAACATACATAATACTGTGAATAGATTGAGAAAATCCAGAGAAATCTCAGTCCGTGTATAAGGCACGACAGGATACCTCTGTTGAATGTGCATGACCTTCGAGCCCTCAGATGCATTGCATGAGAAACCATCATGCTACTGCTAAATATAGCTACTTGGGCTCTGGAGTACTTTGGAAAAGCGTTGTCAATTAACAAGTCTGCTGCTGCATCAAGAAATGCAACTTGATTCTCTGTTATGCAAAGAGAAAGTTATAGATGATTGTTTTTGGAAAAAACGGACATTGACTTTCCAAAGACAAAAGGGACCATCCAGACTTTCATCAGCAACAGGTACAAAAGCAAACATCTGGCATGGTGTGGGAGTGCATCAGTGCAAATGGTATGTGTGACTTGCATGTGTGTGAAGGTACCATTGACGTGGAGGTGTATATTGGGATTGTACAGACATTTAAAGGAACACTCCACTGTTTTTTGAAATAGGGCTTATTCACATTCTTTCCTACATTTAGATAGGTGTGCAAATTAGGGCTGTGCGATATGGACAAAAAAATATACGACGATTTCTTGATTTTTTTTTCGATTCCGATTTTAATCACGATTTTGACACAAACAGACATGCTTTACAGTTTTAATGCATTCTGTGTGAATTTGAAACATATTTCCAAAGGAAACCAATTAGAGCTTTATCGTGTAGCACCAAATCTAGTAAAACATTACATATTGCTCTTTGTATTGTTCTAAAATACATTAAAAATCAAAAAGATCAATTATTTTATATATAGTCTACTATAAAATTAAGACATATTAAGTATAGCACAGCTGTTTAATGAGGCAACAACATATGATAGATAAAACAGAACAAAAAGTTTATTAATAATCTTTCATTGAGCAAAAGTATTATGATATGATTATGAAAGACTCCAATACAGTGCTGCACAAAGCGCTTATGCGCATCCCGAGCGCAGAATGATGCGCTTGCAGCAACACTGTCACAGCGTGCAGCTCTTCGAGTCCGCATTGAAAAGTTCAAAGCACAAAGGAAGTACATATCGCTGCATAGTGTATTATACAGTATTTATCTATGCAATAGTTTATTGAGCCTTTTCTTTTAACAGTTTTAAATTTCAATTACTGTGCGCCTGATGAACAATTATAGTGCTCTGACTCTACTCTAGTGTTGTGATCTAACAGACACACGGTAGAAACGAACAGTCCAGCAAGATAGTCATTTAATGCAAAACCATAGAGCTTTATCAACAGATCAAGTTTAATAATATTAACATTGAATGACCATCTTGACTTAGAGAGAGTTTCATCGTTGACTGTCCTAACCGAACGCGACGCGCTGTTTGATGCTGAATGGAGAATGACTGACAGCCGCAGCGGAGGAAACTACTTGTAAATCAATAAGGTAATGGCATTCCCTTACCTTCCCAGAGAAAGAAACTGGTGAGGCAAGCCCCTTTGCGCTAATATTTCCATGCACTCGCGCTCCCTTCTGGCACGCGCACCTGTTCGCAGTTCACTGAATCTCTGCTACCCCGCCCGGTCTGTTCTGTTCTCGCGCTCAATTTAGGCGCGCTGCATTCTGATTGGTTCAGATAGCATACTGCGAGGTTGGAGCCGGGAGCCGGAAATATCGTGCTATGAAGCGATTTAGAAATCGCGCATGCTCAAATCGCGATTTTATTACGATTTCGATTAATCGCACAGCCCTAGTGCAAATGGATTTTTGTCTCAGTGCATGCATTGTTTTAGTTTGACAGAGTTGGCGCTAGCTTAGCTTAGCACAATGAATGGAATCCTTTGTTGCCAGCTAGCATGTCCTGAGTAAAAGTGATAAAAAAAAAAAAACACGTAATTACTTCTTGTGGCCTGCGTATTCACAACGAGTACAAATAGCGATGCAGATTAACACTAGGCGATTTGAGATATTGCCTTGGGACTATATTAGGGGGAAGCACAGGCGAAGCACTGCTGCTTAGGCGAAGCACTGCTACTTGGGCGCAGAGATATCACACAACACATGAAATCCCAAGTAGCAGTGCTTCGCCTAAGCAGCAGTGCTTCGCCTGTGCTTCCCCCTAATATAGTCCCAAGTCAATATCTGCCTAGGAAATCGCCTAGTGTTAATCTGCATCGCTATTTGAACTCGTTGTGAATACACAGGCCACACGAAGTAATTACGTGTTTTAAAAAAAAAATTATCACTTTTACTCAGGACATGCTAGCTGGCAACAAAGGATTCCATTCATTGTGCTAAGCTAAGCTAGCGCCGACCCTGTCAAACTAAAACAATGCATGCACTGAGACAAAAATGCATTTGCACATCTAAATGTAGGAAAGAATGTGAATAAGCCCTATTTCAAAAAACGGTGGAGTGTTCCTCTAATGGCATAAAGATGACATCTTTCCTGGGAAGCAAGACAATGCCAGGCCTCATTCAGCATGTGTTACAACCTATGGTTTCAACACAGTGGTTTCTTAGAAAGTTGAGTTGAAGTTCATGACTGCCTGCCTGCAGAGCTGTCTTTTATTGAAAATGTATGGCCCATCATGAAAATGAAAATCAGACAACGATGACCACGAACTGTTGAGCAGCTGTCTTATATCAGGCAAGATTGGGAAAAAAATCCACTTGCAAAACTGCAACAGTTCGTATCCTCAATTCCCAAATGATTCAATTAAAAATAAAGGTGATGTGACACCCTAGTAAACATGCCAATGTCCCAACTTTTTTGGAGTGTGTTGCAGCCATCAAAATTAAAATTCATCTATATTTACAAAATACATTTAAGTTGGTCAGTGAAAACTTTGAAACATGTCTTTAACATTGACTTTTCCCAGTTAATTAGAGGTTAAAGACAATTAACAAATCACACTTTCTTGATTTTGTTGCAATTTACAAAATGTCCCAAATGGGATTGTAGAAAAACTATTGCTTCCTGGCTGATTCTTTTTAGTCCAAACATAGCAGGAGCAGATAGCTATTTCATAAATTACAGACGACCTGTCATCGCTCAGTCTAAAATGAACAGGAATTAAGTGACAGGTATGGACAGCAGTCTGTCAGCACTTGCAGTTAGACGTTTGTCATTCTGCTTTGAGATTTTTTACAGCTTGCTATATGACACATCACACCCAACTGAGATAAACGTAGACTTTAAATTACGAAGATAATATTCCGATTTGGTGATCCCCTCGAGGAAGACCTAGATTAATGAATATTTCAACACATCACCTGCCTCAATGTGCTCAATGTTTGATTGATTAAACGTTAAAAGTAAAAGAGTCAGGCAAGTGAGCTGTAATTTAAAGCCAATAAGATCACAAAAAGCACTGCTGTTGAAGAATATCTGCACTGATTTGGTTGGTTAGAATATATAAGAGAACATGAATGTTACACTTATGTTGAGCAGATTTAGACTCTTAATGGTGTGTGTGGAGTCCTTTAAAGAGAAGGTATCTTTGACCTTTCTGTTTAGCTACAGTAGATTAGATGCATTATTAATGTTCATCTCCGCTGAAGTGGACAGTTATGAAAAGATCAAAGATGGTGGCATTCACTTATGAGAAAGTGAGGCTTCTATAGCTTATATTAAGCTATAATCTCATAAAAACTCACGTTATTGGATTCATCCATTTTAATGTGAGAAGCGTCCTGTTTCTATCTCTTTTTGAAGGGCTATATTACTCTTCCATTAGTTTCAAAGTTCTGCTGCCCATTGGAAAATGTAATTGCACACAGGATGCTTTTTAGCTCTCAAGACTCAATCCTTAGCAAAATATCCTTAGAAATAAATAGACACAAATGAGACTACAGTTGACATAGCACAGTGAGAGTATAAAAATTGTGGATAGCATAGCTCAGATAATTTGAAGAATTTAATATTTTTCAGTTCATATCAAAATGACCTGACCTTTTATTGCGGAATTAAATTTGAGCATAGTTCAGAAATTGTTCAGATCTCTCCCGAAACTCTATAGAACAGGCGTTCTCAACCTTTTTGACTCTCATTTTATTTACATCATAGTTTAACTCATATTTGCAATGTATGTCCAGTACTGGACTAAAATCTTACCTGGTCAACATGCATTGCTGTTGAGGGTCTCAGGAGACATGCAAGTGCCATTGCATAGTCCTTAGCCATGAACAAACTTGATCTAATTGTTTATCGAGGAAGCTAATTTTCTCTTTCAATGCACCTTCACCTGAATGAATTCCCATTTGTAGAGTGTCTTTATTGGATAAATTACGTGTGTCAAGTGCCAAAAGAGAATTCTGCCTCTGTAACCATTGGACTAATTCAAGCGTATCAGTGCTGTGACAAAGCAAATCCATCTCATCTGATGGGTTGGTTCCTGATTAAAATACGCTTTTAACCCACTTAGATTTATCACAATTATCCTTCGAGGTCCAACCAGGGTTTGCTGGTCACTTTCACCAATCTGCAAACCTAGTCCCACAGCGGACCTACATTAGTCAGAGGCAAGATGAACCGAGTGTTTCAGAGGTTAATTAAAAACCTCCTCTTACAACGCAGAAACGCGGTGATTATCCAATGTGAAACAATCCTAAGAGAAGCGCTAGACGGCCTCTGTGGCGGATAAGGAGAGGTACTGAGCTGTGGAAAAGGCAAATTATTTTGTCGTGCATTGTGCGTTAAACGGTCAGCCATGTGCGGAGCTGATAACAATTCAATGCCCGGAAATTTGAGATTGGCTTCTGAACAAACTGGAGCCTGGTAAATTCAATCAACAGTTCAAAGACCTCAGGTTTAGGCAGCATGTACGACGCAAATTGAATATAGATTTATAAATAACATTTTAGACCTTGTGATACCTCCAAAAGTGATAGCTAATAATTTGGAAAGTCTGGTCTGCAGATATGACTCAGCTCCCTCCTTCAGAATTAAGTTTTTAATCAGGTTTGTTCAAATCCCTAACCTTGAAGTTGCTATGAATAGGGCCTAGCGATCGTCATTTCTGTTCTATTGTGACTTAAATCTGAGTGAAACGGCTTCTCGGATGAGAAAAAAAATCCGAGTTTTGTTCAAATCCCTAACCTTAAAGTTGGCATTAAAAGGAAAAATGTAGGGTGGGAATTTTGTCCAGTGGGAATTTATTGGATCAAGGGAGAAAGGACGTTAATGTTTTTGATTAAATATTACAAAGGCACGTGAATTAAAAAAAATAATGATGTGCACAGATACATTTATTTAGAATAAACAAACTTTATATATGAGACATTAAAATAGTGATTATTGCTTTAGCAAACACCACAATTTCTCTGTACTAAAGGCTAATAAGCTTATGTTGATTAAATTCATGATGAACTAGGACTTTACAAATTCAGAACATTTTATTATGAAGTGGTGACACTAATCATGCCTGCAGTATACCTGTCTCTTATCTTTTAAATACACATTAAATGTCCTATCTTGATGTATAATTGATGAAAAAACACCTAATTAGTTTCCATGCCCTGTCTTACTCAACATAAAAGACAACCTTTCAGTAGTTTAGAGGGTGCCACCCATAGGGAATTAGAGTTTTGCTCTGTGATTGACGGTGAAATGTATCCTGCTCCACACGTTCATGAACAAAGTGATTTAGGCTTATAGATTATGAGGCAATAATTTAATCTTTGCATTGGCTTTTTAAAGGGTACCTATGGCATTTAAAATGTTCCTAATAATGTTCTGGGAGTCCCCAACAACAGTTTTACGTGCATGTAATGACAAAAAACACTTTTGTTGTCTTATAATATGCATTTATTTTTACCTGATTTGCTCACCGACTCCCTAATAATTCGTTTGACGACTCATTTGTCCAAACCCCTCCTTTGTGTGACGCTAATAACGGTGATTGGTCAGATGAGGCAGTCAGTTATATTTTGCGTTAGCCCAAAGCTTAAACATATTGATAAAGCACTGCAGTACTACAATACGCTTCACATAATTTCACATATTTCAAAAAACAAAAAAAATGACATTGGAGACCTAGAAGCTGCTGAGCAACTCTCACTCTCTCACACACACACACACACACACACACGCACGCACGCACGCACATGCACGCACACACACACACACACACATAAAAGCAACAATTATTAATAGTACTTACAGGTTGTGATTCGGAGGAGGAAGCTGATCTAAATAAACTTGGTATTGAACCTTCCTATATCAGCCGACTCGCGAATCCACACTTGAAAGCTTTTGTGTTTGTGAAGCGATCGTCATTAAAATAACGTGAACACAGCTCAAGGTTCGGCTATACTTGTGTGGTATAGTTGTAAATATAAACTCTAGCCACTGAGTCTTCACATGCTTGTCCCTGGGCAGTGAAAAAACAGTTTGCTGTTGATTCGCACTTCAGAACAGAGTCTCGTCGACATGATGTTGTCAGGTTTCTCTGTCTGCTCGGCGCGCGCACTGAGTGGGCGTGTCGAATTCAAATAATTTATACAAGTGACGTACGAAAGTTAGAGAAAATGCATCGTTTGTCTATCGATTCATATCAGCGACTCAGAGTCGACTCTTACTTTTGAGAGACAATAACTTTGTATACGGTGAACTTTCATATTTAAAACTTTGCGGGACGTTTTTGTTCAGTTAGATCTGTTACACACTACATGAAAGGTAATTTTCAAAATTCCATGGTACCCTTTAACAAACTCAAAGTTATGCTAAGGCCTGGCTGAAGATTCATTGTTGTTTTTAACTTAAAAAAAAAGATTTAAAAAAAGCATTTAAGTGATTATCTAATGCATTTTGTCAGCTGCGTTCCAAATGAATTGAGTCTCTTTTATTGGCAGCTATGCTTTATGCAACTTCAAATAGGGCTGTCAGGACACATGGGAATTACACATGATTGGGTTTAAGTATATTTAGAATGAAGTCAGTTCCCCGGGGCACAGTTTTAATTCAGACTATTGTCAGTGGAAATGCAACGTCATCAAGAGATGTAGATATAGTGCACATTAAAGAGAAACATTATGCAGAAGGAAAATAGAACACTTGATTAAAAAAAAATCCCCTTTAGCTTGACATTTAAAATCACAATGTCAGCAAGCAGCTGCAGAGTTATGGAAGAACAGGCCATCAAACACACGTTGAGAAGAAAAATTGGAGCTAGCCACTATTTATCAAATCTTAAAGGGATTTTCACCCCCAAAAAAAAAAGAAAATTCTTTCACCATTTACTCACCCTCATCATGTCATTCCAAACCTTCCTTTCTTTTGAGGAACAATGTTGAAGAATGTTGGGGTCCAGACAACAGAAAAATAGAATATCGAAAAATATAAATGAAACCCTCGTGAATATTCCTACATTCTAAATTGCATATTTTTTATTAATATCAATAATACTGACCTTTTCAAAACCTCTCTTTGGATATGGAGTTTCACAGCAGTAGATTATACAAGCAGTCAATTTTCCAAAAAATTCAATAACAGAAATCTCTCCTACAATGGTCAGTTTTATTCAGCAAATTGAAAAGCACAGAGTTTCGGATTACTACAAAAACTACCCGCGATAACACAACAAACATTGAAGTTATGGACTGTTTATCCTCTGTCTGGACTGTACCTTGTCTCCTCTTTTCCACAGGGAACATGTACAGCTAAATGTGTTCAGGGACTTTGGGAGGGCAATCAAGAGGTGTTTTAATTTGAGCTTATTTCTGGCATCAGGGAACAAACTGAGGCCAAATGACGAGCGAGGGGTGAAGGTGACCTCCTCTCCCCCAGGAGTGAAGCACTCGTTCTGAAGCACAGCGCTGAGCGAGGCCATTCCTGATGCCTTCCCTTCAGGAGAGCGTTCAGGAGAGGCCGGCAGGATCAACCGGCGATTAGCCACGCTGCCATATTTCATTTAAAGAAAATGACTTGCAGTAGAGAATATGCAATAGAATTACAGGGGACAGCCAATAAACTTTTGTTCAAAGCTTAATGGCTTTTAAATAACGGTTCAGAATGTTGCATGTGCAAACTTGGATCTTGATATATGGTGTTTAATGGGTTCTGCATTGGAGAAAGCATCATAGAGACCTATAGCCACTGGCTACTATTGATTATGTCACCCAAGAAGAAGAACATCTCCAGCTTGACAATTAATCACTTTAAATGCTTGTTTGTGGTTATGCTAAAGCATCTCAGAGATGTAAATCGTATACGAAATAGTAAGCTTTTGAGCAAATATCATATACAGGTCAATTTACATGAAGCTAATTACAACATTTAGTGACCTCTAGTGGTAAGGATTGGATAAAAAGTGCCAAAGCATGTCAAATGCTTCAAAGCAATATATTCTCAGTCTAAGCAATTATAAAATCTATTAAATAAAACCAATACCAAATAAAACAGTAGCAGTAAGTAAATCACATAAGCATGCTCTGCTCAAATATAATTTTAGATACAGTAATCAATTAGCCTCGATTTCATTTTATACAGCACTGTTTACCATTACACTACGTTCTGTATTTAGATACATTTTGGAGACTTTGCTATTGTTTTACTTCACATTCATTAAATCAAAATTTTTAGATCACAGCCTTTTTTTCCCCTAAGCCCTGGTTCATTTCTCTCCCGAACAACGAACTGCAAGGCATAAAAAAACAAGGCATCACAAAATTTCAAGGGAAAAACAAACTTTATTCTCTCCTTTTTACAAAACATTTCAAAGTTAAACTAAACTCAGCAGAAATTTGAATCTAATATAGACCTGCAAGCAGCAAATTGTCCAACATAAAATAATTACTCTGTTACACCCCCCACCCCCAAATAGAATCATTTACAGAAGCACAGACAGACAGGTAGAGAGGGCTTTTCTTTTTTTTCTTTTTTTTGCTGCTCTAGTACATTGAAAAACTGCATGACCAACAAAACGAATGTAATGATTTCAGATGTGCACAGTGTGAATTAATGTGTATTAGTATTATGAGTGCAAAGTAACCACATGATTTGCATGAGAAAAACATCATGTGATATCATGAGGTCGGGCAGAGATGAAACAAACAAACAAAAAAAGATATATAAAAGCCGTTTGTAATGCCATACTGAGTTTCCCACCAAACAGTTAATCATTTCCACACGCCACTGCAGTCCTATACGAACATTTATTTTTATTGCATTTGTGAAATAATAGGCATTACAATAAACATAAATAATAACAGCCTCCCTTGGTAAAGCATTCTGCTACTGAAAAATGTCAAAATTACGCATGCTGCTGTCTGAATATTAATATGCATCTGTACAGTGATCTAGAGTACAGCACATTATGGACTAAACATATCAAATAAAACATTCCATACATATAATCACAAGACGGTCTTGTGTAAACATACAATCTAACTTAATGTATAACAGAGCCTAAGACACTGACACAAATTACATTTCAAAGCAGTGCAAACGTATGGTAAATGTGACGACAAGAAACTGAACGCTGAATCTAAAAAAAACAACAAAATGTGTTGAATAATTCCAGATAAATTAGTTATTTTAAAGCAACAGTATGACATCATTTCCGGCCACGTGCACGGATGGCTCAGCATGTACATACCTTTTAGAGTTCAATCCCAATATTATAAAAGTTCTGCGGACATTAAATCATAAAATGTCTGATTTTGGTGTAAATTCACTCTTGGGTGCGTATCTAAGATTTGGCTGCAGTGCATGATACTGCTCAACAGATATCAAATAAAAATGTAGAAATATATATCTTTATCGCCTAAATGCATTACCTCAATGAGAAAGCATTTCCGTTATAAGACTGGGAAAGAAAACCTCTAGTGCCATTGGAAAATGGCAAGAAAGGTAAAATAGAGGTTGAATAATGAATCAAATGTTGAAGCAGTTACATTCAACTTTCAGCCTCAATACCACATTTTAGACATTTAAATGTGGAGGATGAAATACATATTGATTGCTGACTGAAAAAAAGTTAATAAAAGGGTAACTCAACATGACCTCTGCTTTAAAACGTAATCAGAGGGCTTCAATACGAGGAATAAATTGCTTAACTATAGCTATGACAGTTTTGGTTGGGTGAGAATTGAAGTGTGTAATTTGTTCGGTATCAAACTAAATTGCAAAAATAATGACTTCAATCATTCCCCTGTCTGTTTGAAAGGAAGTCAAAGGACGAAATGCCTCAGGGTACAGTCAGTGACTAAACAAATCTTGTGTGGAAACGCATAATAAATCGAGTGCCTTGCTTCTAATCTGCAACATGCGTGGCACGACATGTTCGTTTTGTGGAGGAAGGAGAATTTCTCAAGAGGTATTTACAGTACGACAGGTGGGATTTACGGAACTACACATTCATTTTTAAGGTCTCCGTACTTAAAGCATTTCAATGCGGTGGTCAGGGTCTTTTTATATAGTTCCCTATTGAGATGCATCACATTTATTAGAACATTTCTGCCCCCCAAACTTACGCCAGTCGGGTTGCTCAAAGAAACAGATTGCAATTTTTATGTGCTGCAGATATTACACATTTCTTCTAGCTGGGATGAAATTATAATTGAAGGTGCCAATAGGGGAATAATATAATAGTAAAGAATATGTATGCATCATTTATAGTGTACACAGGTTGTCTTAATAATAATTATCCACAGCAAAACAAGCAACAAAGTCAATCCAATTTTGTAAGTGAGAAATATACTATTAGAGCTGATCAGTAAAGCTACATCAGCAGGAGGTTTCAGTAATAATAATAAAATAAACGCAGTGACTTGATTAAAGAAACAATCATGTTTAAGAGCAGACCAGGGTGGTAAATCCGAAATTACATTTAAAATTCTGGCCTAAACCCATGAACATTCCAGAGCCTGAGATACGTAGACTTATCATTGATGAATTGGCCTCGGGAAGATAACAAAGCATGTTGTATTGCCATGTAGCAGAAATACGCTGTTGGCAGCTGTGTTGACTGTGTGCACGCATGTCTATCTGTCAGCGGAGAACCGATTTTTAGTCTCGTTTGACGCATGCAGAGCTTGTGCATGTCTTTTCGGTTCGACTGATAAATGTTTTTTGGAGAGCAATATGGAAAACACTGTCAAAATGAAGGGTGTCGCTGAACGCATGAGGACAGGGTCCAAAATGAACACTAATCAAATACCAAATGTGAGTAACAATTTATCAAATTAATCAGGGGCCTCATTTATAAAGATGTGCGTATAAAGCCGTGGTCACACTAGACTTTGAGCAACAGTCGTGATATGACGTCACACTCTACTGCGTCTTTATAACAAACATAATTCAACATATAACAGTTAATAATAAATCCAAAAAGTATCCAATCTTCTCCACTTTACTGTAACCGCGACATATCGATCTTCTACTGGTCACACGTCTTCACGTGATACGAATTCACAGGTCAGAGTTCACCAAACTTAAACTTTGGCATGCTCTGAAATGTGAAAATTCTTCGCATCAATTTGCGTTTCCGGTCTTCAACGTTAACATTCATTTGCAAAAAGTCAATGGAATGAAAAGTGTGAACGTACCACAATTTCCGAAATGTTCCAATACAAATGATTTAGAAAACGTCCATACACAATATTTTTCCCCAGGAAATCTTATATAATGAATCAATTAATTTCAGTGACGTAATTATCACAAAGCAGTTGCTCATCATATAATAATATTAATGCATATTATGATTGTCTATTTATCTTTATCTAACCCATTTTTATAAAAGACATTGGATTATTTTCATTACTGGCACGAGTTCAAAAAGTTTGTACGCATGCTCTTCGGTTGGCATACACACAAAGACATTTTCACGTCAATTTTTGCCTTTATAAATCCCAATATATTTCTAAGATTTGATGTAGGATGAAGGGGAATTTAGAATAAAATCCGTTTTATAAATGAGGCCCTTGGTGCAGATCCCAAAAATGCAAAAATAGTTTTTTATAGCAGGTAAACATTGGTAGATATGGCAAAAAAGTTCATTTTGAACCCTACATGAGAGTTTACCATACTCACAGAGGCCGTATGGTAGAGGAGTATGGGGCGGATTTCATTATCAGTAGGTCTGTATTCACTTCCAAAGGAATAAAGCTTCCGTATTTCTCATGCTACTGCAAAAACACGTTGCATATAAAAATATTCTATAAATAATTCTGCTGTAATATATTCAATTACTTACACTAAGATTGTGGGCTGAATTGAAACTTCTCAGCATGCAGTAAAGCCGTGAGCATGGCTTACACATCCTCATATCCTTTGTTTTTTTCTGTTCTGAAAGTGAATACAAGAGGCTGATAATGGATTCTCTGTGTTACTCCGCATGCCACAATGATAGATGCAAACAAATCGTACAGGCGTGGTGCAAACATTCCAACTCTATCAGGTCGTTTCATTATTCATGTATAAGATGCACGGTTGTAAGGTTCCTGAAATTACAATTTTAGTCTGACTCAATGAAAGATTGGAAAGTGTAGGATTTCATTGGCTTAGCTGTACCACGCCATAAAAAACGGACCGGAAAATGTGAATTCACAGTGAAAGCTATGGCAAAACAGGACGACGGTGACATGAGGTACTAGAGAGTCAAAAAAAGTAAAGTGTCTTTTAAAACTAAACAGGTAATAAGTAAAGGACAATCAGGAGCACAACAAAGGTTGAGTAGGAGGAACATTATGTGCACATTATAGAATATAAATTAGTCAGAAGTACTGAAAATACAGGACAGCAAAAGTACAGAGAGAAAACAAACTAGGTGCAATGCCATTGGCTCAAGGGTCATGTGATGCAGTGAAGGATCATGGGTAGAAATTAGAGAGTGCCCATTCCAGTGACCTCAGACGTCAGCCTAGAATAGTTAAGGGAAGAGGAAAAAGGGGAGGGGTAAGGAAAAGATAGAAAAAAATAGATAACATAAAATAATTCTGAAAGCATTCAACACTTCTGTACAAGAATGATCGCTTTTTTCCGCCTCGTTGCTCTCCACGTCGAGTAATAATCATGCATTTCTTTCGAACTGAAAACAATCAAGCCAGTCAAATGTAAAAATAAAATCTTTCCCGCCTCCAAAGAAACACAGTTTCCAACATCTCCTCGCTTCTGACATGCATTTGTACTTCATTACAACATCTGCATCACATCACTAGCGCCTTGCCAACAGCATTGCTAAAAATGCTATTGGATGCAATCCTTTTTTTTTTTTCACATTTTTGCAATCACGTTAGGCTTTGCTGTCAAACTACAAAACGTATTCAGCAACCATGCTGAACTAAACTATCTCATTTAAAATAATAAATAAATATATGACAAGATCCAAGCATTCGGCATGCTAAAATACTACACTGAAACACTGCATGACATGAACAAATCATACTACAGTTGTCCTGCTTTTCATTTTTTTTTCTTTTAAAATTTCAGTAGTCTGCCTACGTAATTGAAGCTACTGATGAAGTTGACCATGGGGTTTAAGGGAAGGGGTTGGTGAGTTCTAAGGGAAGATTGTACGTAAGGATTATTGGGAATCAGCTGTTGATAGCTTCAGATAATGAAAGCAGTTTGGGGCTTCAGGATGTAGTCATTGATGAAGGGTCATTCCACATGGCTGCCACGTCTCTGAACCTGCCATCAGAACCGTGGGAAAGCAATATGCATTAGTGTCGCCCCGGCCGCTGCCCTGCAAGCCTCAATATCACACACAAGAACAGATTTAGAGGGTATGTTGCTAAGCATCTCTGATTCCCCAAACACACATCGAAAACAAAACAATGTTGCATTTGCGATGACCCTATCTGAGCTTCTATTAAGAAACTGTGTTGAGCTAGAACAGCATGCGGCCTTTCAAAAAAAAGTTAGGTTACTGCAGTTTGGAAGAACATGCCAACACTTTAGTGAAACGTGGATGGGCTCACCTTGCGTTGATGAGGTACTGGGCAAGGCTGATGTTGGCGGGGGTTCCTGTAATGGTGATCTGGCGCTCTGATGACCCTTCCATGGCATTAGCTATTTTGATCTGCGCTCCAGACATCTGACGGATCTCGTTGATTTTGGTTCCCTGGCGCCCGATTATGCAGCCTATTAGCTGGGAAGAAAGCACAAAGGTTCTTAAAAGACTGTCTGTATTCATGGTAGAGAAAGTATGATCCGTTTTGTAGTATTCACAATAGAATATTTGAGTGGGGTAGGCAGGTATGCTTGAGTTTTGTGACTATCAGCTAACCCATGTCAAAAATCCTAGGAATGCAAATTGAATTGTTCTAATAATGTGGAAGCAGACCTAATGGGAATGAAGAATCAAATAGGATCCAACTGGATAAACTAGAGACGGAAACTGAAGTCTGATTCACACTTACACTCGCATTTAAAATTTTGGGATCTTCTTTTGAAAGAAATTAATCATTTTATTAAGCAAAAATGCATTAAATCGATAAAAAAATGACAGTAAATACATTTTTAATGTTACAAAAGATATCAATTTCAAATAAATGCTCATCTTTTGATCTTTCTATTTATTATAAATATTTGCACAAAAATATCAAGTAGCACAACTGTTTCCAACTTTGATGATTATAAGAAATGTTTCTTGAGCATCAAATTAGCATATTAGAATGATGAAGGATCATGTGACACTGAAAACTGGAGTAATGGCTAAATTCAGTGTCGTCATCAAAAGAGTAAATTACATGTTAAAATATTTTAGAATATAAAACTTAAAATACAAGTAGAACATTTTAAATAGTAATATTTCACAATAACACAGTTTTACTGTATTTTTGATCAAATAAATGCAGCCTTAGTAAGCATAAGAGACTTTGAAAAACATTTTAAAAATCTTACTTTAGTGTACGTCGTCACCAATACATTAACTTACACTTAAAACTAACCTGCAGGAGTACTAAACTATTTTTAAATGGGATTTTCAGACTTAAAAGCCTTGAGATTTTTTTTGAAAAACCCTAACATGGACTCTACATCAGACACATATACTCAAATAAACTGAAATTAATTTCTGTCTTCAGTTATGACAGAAATTATTTTCAGATATTCTGACAAAGGACTGGGAGCATCAATCTTTCTACTCACATCATTGGGAATGGTGAGTTCATGAGTACTGGCCGGGGGACTGGCATCCAGACCTGGATCAGAGAGCAGAGGGAAGCTCGAGAGACAGCCTAGGATAAACAGCACTTCATACACACTTATGATGGCATGTGAGCTTTAGAAGACTGGTGACCTTAAAGGGTTAGTACACCTAAAAGGGAAAATTCTGTCAGTAATTACTCACCCTCATGTCGTTCCAAACCCGTAAGAGCTTCATTCATCTTCGGAATTAAGAATTAAGATATTTTTGATGAAACCCGAGAGCTGTCTGAACCATCCACAGACTGCAACGTAATTACCACGATCAAGCCCCAGAAAGGCAGTAAAGACATTGTTAAAATAGTCCATGTGACTCCAGTGGTTCATCCTTAATGTTATGAAGCAAAAACAAACAAAAATAACTACTTAATTCAACAATCTATTCTCCTACATTCCACTCTGCTACGCGATACACGTAAGCACCATAACGCATGCATGTGATCATGTGATCGTGCTCAGCTAATAGTGAACCAGCGTTCTGCCGAAAAACATGGAAGAGCTGTACTTTGTGAATGGCCCAACAAAGTGAATAGCGTAAGAGAGTGGCAGGGAAGATAGGAGATTTTGTTGAATAAAGTCGTTTATATTTTTTTCTGTGCACAAAAAGTATTCTCGTTGCTTGATAAACTTAAGGTTGAGCCACTGTAGCCACATGGACTATTTTAACTATGTCTTTACTAACTTTTCTGGGCTGGCAGAATGAAATTACCTTGCAGCCTATGAAGGAGTGAGCCAGCTCTCACATTTCATCAAAAATATCTTAATTTGTGTTCCTAAGATGAACGAAAGTCTTATGGGGTTGGAACAACAGGGGTGAGTAATTACTGACAGCATTTTCATTTTTGGGTGAACTATCCCTTTAATGGACCAGGTGCAGACTGTGAGGAACTATTAGGCCTCCAGAGGCTTTTTATGAAGCCCTTTTTTCACCTCGAACTAGCGGTTCTTGTCATCTGTCAAGTTTCCTATAGTATGTCCTTGGTCTGACACAAACATATATTTGATATGTGTGTGTGATATAATGTGTGTGAATAGCTAAGCTATGTTCTACTCAGCGCATGGCATTGGGTTTGCCCTTAGAAACAGCTTTAAACTGAGCTTGTATAAGACAAGTGTTTATCAAGATGAATACGTAATGAATGGCTTGATGGAAGATGTGTTGTAGTCTGTAAAATCAAAACACTGATACGCTTCTCTTACACTAGTTTCTCAAGGGCAGGAAAAAAACACTTTTTGTGCCACTGGTCATTTCTTTCGAGCATAAAATTCGACACCATTATTCCCCTGTATGTGATAATGTTGCATAGGCAGCAAAACTTCACTATCTTTTTATCCTGGGTCTTAGCAGAACAGGATTAGATGCTTTAGAAAAATTCAACCCCAAAAAAAATAAATAAATAAATAAATAAAATCAACTCAAGGTAAGTTATAACAGTGAGATGTCATTTTTTTAAATTTATGACTAGGCTTTTTTCCTCAAAACTAAGCAAATAAAACAAAATACTGACCAAACCAGACAAAAGAAGAAAAAAAAAACAAGACAAAAAAGGAAAAGAAAATAAGACAAAATAAAACAAGACAAAACAAAAGCAGTAACATACATTTTTAAACAAACAGCACCCCCCCCCAAAAAGTAAAAAAAATAAAAAATAAAATAAAGAATTCGACAAAGTGAAGAGCAACCACCACGGGCATGTCATGATGCTTGACATGGAACGAGAAGGAAAGAGAGAGAGAGAAAGACAAAGAGAGCGTCTCTACAGGTACAAAGAGAAGGAAACTTCAAAAGGGCTCGTGGGTACGTACCAGGGAAAGCAGGGGTGGTCTGTCCGAGGGGGGTAAAGGGGGTTTGCTGCATAGCCAACTGGTGGAGCTTGGTCAACTGCTGAGGGTTTGAGGGACAGTAGAGCTAAGAGGTTATTGTTATACGACAGGTCACACCAAGAAATCAAGAAACTAAACTAGAACAAAGAGACAAAGAGGATAAGAAGCCATGACACACTGTGGTGGCAGAAGAGCAAAAGAGAAAGCTGAAGAGATTGAAACTTTAGTAGGACTTGGCCTGACTTGGTGGGTTAACCTCATCTGATCCCTAACTGACCTTCGCTAAATTACTGAGAAATGTAGCATTTGCCAATTAATCGTGTTTCCACATTTTTTTTAAAGACTTCCAGACCATACGAGACTGTCCAATCAAATATTTAATATTTCAATATTGTTTTATTTTATTGAAAATTATGCTGTTCACAGAAATGTCCAAATTAATTATAGGACATTCTGTAAAGCGTGCCTGAGCGAGCAACAGTAACCGAGCGGATCTAAACGAAAGGTCAATCGGAATCTAGTACAAAAGTCATTTAGATGATAGGCACTAAATTTCCTTGTTTCAATATCAAAGGTGAGTTTAGTTTGTGATTTTATGTACCCCGAATGCCTCTGAAGGGTATAAATGAACCACGGGTGAACCGTTATTTATCAGAGATATGAACATGTAAGTGCTTGGGCAACCTTCAGAGGAAGTCTTTGAAACAGAGCAGACTTGCACTGGATGTTGTTGTGTACTCCCCCTAAATCTGACTTTAAAGAAGGTTGAAAGTGATGGCCAACCTCTACTTGAGTTATTGCAGTGTCAGCTGAAGCGTCAGAAAGCATCAATCACTGCCAATCTTAAATGAAAAGGACTAACACACGGCATCTCTCCTTCTCTCTGAAAGATATTCATTCAGATTATCAGTAAGGAAAACACAGCTATCAGGATTAAAGAATTATCTAGATTGTAATCATGCATCAATTTAGAAAAGATCAGTGGTTCTCAAACTGGGATCTGTACATTTTTATTGTTATCTTTGTTTTTCCCATGTTTTCCTTCTCATTTCCCATCTATATACAGTACACTACCATTTTAAAGCTTGGTGTCTGTAATACTTTTTTTAAACGTTTCTGAAAGAAGTCTTATGCTCAACAAGGCTGTATGCGATTTTTGTTTTTACATTTAAACATTTTTTAAAATGAAATGTATTCCTCTGAAGCAAAAACCTGTGCATGTCAAACTAATGCAACAGGTAAGGTACAAACAAATAAAGTGATGACATTCTCAAGCTGCGTATGCTAAAAATAGAATGACAATCGAGAAAAAAAGAGAGATATAATTATATTTGCCTGGTTTTGATACTTCTATCAATAATGTAACAAGTCTGGCAGAGGATTTAACAGAACTACTCCTAAAAGGCCAGAAGTGCAAAAATGGTTTTATGTTTCTCACAGAAATGTTATGGTGGGGGGAATAAATAGATGGAAAAAATGATCAAAGGTGGTTCTTGATGGTCTTAAAAGTTTGAGAACCACTGGATTAGGGATGCACGTCACTTTTGAATTACCACAGAGCGCTATGAGTCTCATATGTAATTCTATGCGGACCATTTCGAAAATGACAAAACGGTGTCATTTCCTCCAACAGGCCAAGTCCTTAGAAGTTCGGTTTACATTTCGGAGGGCTGAAGTTGAAAACATTTTCAGATTGTAATGCGACAAATAAATTACACATCAGAAACGTCATATTAATATTACAGCTTAATATTAATAGAGAGGTCCACACTGAAAACTACATAGCCATGCAGACTGCTGACGGTGCTGGGGGGAAGGGGGTGGATGGCTGGGGACTCACATCTGGGTGAGGAATGGCATATTGTCCCTGAATTGTGTAAGCCTGTGAAGATGGAGAGAGAAAAAAAGAGAGAAGAAAAATCAAATCAACATTTTGGGCTGCAGGGCCCATTAAACACAAGAACTAACTGATTCATAACCGCTAAAGGATCTATTAATATTTCACAGAAACATTTGGCTTCAAAAGATGAAATTTTCGTTCATAATTTATGTGAATAATTTCATGAGTAGTTGTACAGTAATACTATTCAGTGCCTTAAATAATACAGGCTTCTCCACACAAATGTACAACACTCCTTCTGGCTTTTCTTATCTTTTTTGTGTGCAAGTACACACAGTATGCTTAAATACTGCAAACAACAGATTAACACATTCCTTGTATTGGTAAATATACCCAACAATCTATTTCTGAACCATTTGAATAGATGAATATATAACATCCTTCAAGTTTTCTATTTAAGATAGTACACAAAATTACAAGTGTAATATTTTTATTTCCTGTACATGTTCCAGAGAACTTGAATTTAAAGTGTCACACTGATAATCATGTTGTATTTAATGTAAAAGCCGTGATGTGGCATCTATGGTCATGTTGCATGAAGTGCTCATGAATGAGTTATGCTAAAAAGATGTTGAGAGCTCTGTTAAAGGATATTATTATTATTCATCAATGGAATGTTAGATTAGTGGATTTTTTGTGTTGGTTAGCGAATGAGTGGGGAAGACTTTGTTTGATACCATATCCATTTAATATTTATAACTTGACATTTCAAGTTTTATCGGAATCTCAAAATAATGCAAATCCAGGTCGTTTAGAGTTTCTAGTGATGTTACACTTCAAGTTTTAAAAATATTAAAAGGATATGATATTTGCTCTGAGAGGGAGGAGTTTATTTTGCGATAAGAGTGAACGTCGATCTAGAATTAAAATGCACTCAAAGCAGCCAAAATAAATTCTTTGCCATGTAAAGGTGAAGTTTGTGATGTTGTATCAAATGTTTTTCTTGCCCAGTTTAATATACAGAGACCACTATAAGGCATTTGTAGGTTGATTTCCTGAAGTGTGTAACCACTTTTTGAAACATTACTCTGTTTGTTAGAGCGGCCCAACATGTTGATTTATGATTTAAACAAAGGCTTAAGAAGATTTCTAATATAATTATGCAATAAAAATAGATTTCTGTCCTAATTTATTGATTTTCACACAAAATCTTAGGGCAATTTAAACCCTAAAGCCTTTGTTTTGAAAAATACAGTTTGTCACTCTTTTTCAGTACATGCCTCCATTCAAATGCTTTCAACTTTGTATGATAATGGCCAAAACATTTGGAATATGAAAGCACTCGAGTTCAAAATGTACAGTTACTCAGAAATGCACGTAATAACAAAGTGATTTTAAAGTGAACTAAACTTTGAGCACCTTCTAAGAGGTCAGAAAGACAAAATAAAAAAAGTGCATTTCACTTAATTTCCATATTTGCTTAAAATTCACTTTTTGGATGGCAGTAGAAGGCACTGAAATATGTCATGGCAGAAGAGCAAACTCTCCTTATTGGGTTCTCCGAGGCCAGATTTGAACTCTCATTCACAATCTAAAGCTCCTTCCTCTCTGCAAGCATTTCCCTGGTTAGGATGGTGTGACAACATGCGAGTGAGAAGGTGAGAAAACCTGAGTGAACTAACAGGCAGTGGCTGGTGCTGCAGTAAAAGGCTGAGGTTGGCTGCGGACGCCGCCAGCGGGTCGGCTCTTACCTGGCCACCTGAAAAAATGACGGGGGTGGAGGCGGGCTTTGGGCGGTAGGGAATGGTGGCACCTTTCGGTGGGGACTAGGAGAGGGGAAGAGGTAGAGGCAGAAACAGCATTAGACCAGGAGACAGGTGCAGACAGGTGTGCGTGGTGGAGCGTTTGTGTGGTAAAGTATTATGAATACAAAGTCAGGCACGTTGTGAGACCCTAAAGCTTGAAGATTCGTATTCGCCAGGCCAGGGGTGTCCAATCCTGCTCCTGGAGGGTCACTGTCCTGCAGAGTTTAGCTCCAACCCCAATTAAACACATCTGAAAGAGCTAATTGAGGTCTTACTAGGCAAGTTGAGGCAAGCTGACAATGGCCCTCCAGGACCGAGTTACAGTAGGACACCCCTGCGCTAGACTGTGTTGTTGAGCCTGAACTGTCAAGTCTACAAAAACTACTTAAGACTCTCTTCTTAAGAGAAGGCAGTGAATTAAGTTCATTTGTAGCATTATTCAATGATAAACTTTACATTGTTGTCATGTGACCTCATCATGTTGCATGCTTACTTCAGCGTGTTATGTTGAAAATATGGCTGATATTATTTCAATTTCATCTGAAAAGGGAAGGTCAAATCAAGCGCAGTGAATTTTGGGTAGAATAATAACTGCAGTTCTATAGTACAGTATACTGCGCATTTGTAAAGGTAAAAAAATAGCCCTAAAATTTCATCTACACACAAAGGATGAGACAATACTTGTTATAAGTTCCCCGGCGATCTGATTATGTTAGAAATATGTCTGTGTCTGTACAAGGGAAGAATGAAAATCATTCCATAACACCCAATCAGAGCACAATTCACCTCAGCAGGAAATCAGCCCTGCACGTCATTGGTGGATAAGAATAACATTTAAATCAATAAACCAAGATGGCGGAGGCAAGCCAACGGATGCTTTGTGTTTCTCATTAATCATAAGTAAAACAATGTAGTCTCTCTTTGGCAGGGTGGCTGTAATGGAGTGTGGCTGTGTGTATGGTAGTGAATCCACCCCATTGTTATTGTCATAACAAATGGATTTCACCCTCCAAAAAAGAAAATTCATTCGTTACTCAGCCCCAAGCTGTTCCAAAACGGACTTACTTTCTTCTGTGGAACACAAAAGGAAATTGCACTACTGGATGCACTGGTTGCTCTGCTCCATGCAATTATGATGAATGGGGACTAAAGCTTTCAAGCTTTAAAAAGGATGCAAAACCATCTTTTTGTATTAAAATATAAACTTAAAAGTAGTCCATTTGACTCAAGCACCATATCCAAGACTTCTAAAGTCAACTTGATCAACTTATTAAAAAGATCTTGAAAAGATCTAACCAAAAGTAACTATTTGTTCACGAATTGGATGTCGAGGCTCACAACAACTTGGGCAGATGATGAAAAGATGGCTATTTCAGCAAATATCCGCTAAAAGTCATGATAAAATGGAAGTAGTGACAGAACTTTTCTTCCATCTTGTGATGAAAAAAATGTAGGGTTGGGACTTGGTTCAATCCATTGGTTGTTGATGGAGACAGACCTTAATTTGAGCTTAGTCAATACAATTGCGGGGATCAAGTGGTCTAAGCGCCATACGTCACTCGAGAAAGAAGTATTACGTTTCACCAGAAGATCGAGGTATGACCTGAAATCAAAAT